>CM033469.1:355794538-356374987 GCA_019447015.1 Hymenochirus boettgeri | reverse complement strand
TAGACTGGTACATAGATTGTTACATAGACTGGTACATAGACTGTTACGTAGACAGGTACATAGACTGTTACATAGATTGTTACATAGACTGTTGCATAGACAGGTACACAGATTGTTACATAGACAGGTATATAGACTGTTACATAGATTGTTACATAGACAGGTACATAGATTGTTACATAGATTTACATAACTTGTTACATAGACTGGTACATAGATTGTTACATAGACTGATACATAGACTGTTACATAGATTGTTACATAGATTGCTACATAGACAGGTACATAGACTGTTACATAGATTGTTATATAGATTTTTACATAGACAGGTACATAGGTTGTCACATAGAGTTACATAACTTTATACATTGTTACATAGACTGGTACATAGATTGTTACATAGACAGGTACATAGACTGTTACATAGATTTACATAACTTGTTACTTTGACTGGTACATAGATTGTTACATAAATTGTTACATAGGCTGGTACATAGATTGTTACATAGACATGTGCCATGTTATGTAACAAGTTAGTGTAAATCATGTAACAATCTATGTAAACATTTAACAAGTTATGTAAGCTATGTAACAATCTATGAAAGTCTATGTAACCAGTCTATGTACTCCTTATGTAACGAATCTATGTACCAGTCGATGGTAACCTGTTATGCAACAATCTATGTACAGTCTATGTAACAATATAGGTACCAGTCTATGTAACATCTATGTTACCAGTCTATTGCAACAAGTTAGTAAGTCTATGTAACCGTCTATGTAAAAATCTATTATAACAATTATGTAAAGTCGATTGTAACTGTTTATGTAACACATCTACTGTACCTCGTTATGAACAAATCTAGTGTAACAGGGTATTGTAACAATATTGTACCAGGTCTATGTAACAATTTAGTAACAATCTATGTACCAGCTCTATAGTAACAAGTATGCTAAATCATGTAACAGTTATGTACCTGTCTATGGGTAAACAACTAGGTACCAGTCTATCGAACAATGTATAAAGTATGTAAGTTCTATGTGACAACCTGTACCTGTCATTGTAACAATCTAGATAACAATCTATGTAACAGTCTATGTACCTGCTCTATGTAGCATCTATTGTAACAATCTATGTAACAGTATGTATCGTCTAGTAACAAGTCATTGGTACAAAGTCTA
Organism: Hymenochirus boettgeri; assembly: GCA_019447015.1. Taxonomy (NCBI): domain Eukaryota; kingdom Metazoa; phylum Chordata; class Amphibia; order Anura; family Pipidae; genus Hymenochirus; species Hymenochirus boettgeri. The sequence goes on along the minus strand of CM033469.1, from coordinate 356,373,808 downwards.
TTGTAAAAGTTTATGTAAATCTGGTAACAACTAGTACCGGTCTATGTTAACAATCTAGTCCAGTCTAGTTAACGATGATAAAGTTATGTAAGTCTAGTGCACGATACTTCAAACAACTATGTAACCTATTGCGTCTATTGTAACGTAAATCTAGATAACAATCTTGTAAGCATACTGTCTATGAAAACGGTAATGTCTATGAGTATGTAACATCATGTACGATGAACTTGTACATCTTATAAGTCTATGTAACCGTGCTGTAAACATCTATAGAAGTCTATGTACCTTGTCTTGTAACAATCATAGGTACAGCTCTGACGTCTCTGTAACCAAGACTATGTAAAAAGTCTATCGCTATAACAATCAGTACATAGGTAGTATGAAACATCTATGTCCAGTGTTGTAACAATCTATGTACAGCTAAGAAATATGTAACAATCTACTGTTAACTCTGACGTCTTACCAAATGTAACAAGTGTATGTAAGAATCTATGTAACATCTTGTACATGCATATGACCTTGTTCTATGTAAAAATCTATGAACAAATTTATGAAAGTACGACTCTATGTACCTATGTACATGATCATGTAAAAATCATATAAAATCTATGTAACAAGTTAATGTACATTCTAGTGTAGCATCATGACATCTATGTAAATTATGTAACAGTATGTAACAACTATACGTCTGAATACTATGTAAGCATGTCCTCTATGTAACAGTCTAGTACCAGTCTATGTAAAAGTCTATGTACCTGTCTTTGTAACAATATATGTCCCAGTCAATGTACCTGTTAGTGTAACAATATATGTAACAGTCAATTGTGACAAGTCTATGTAAAATTCTATGTAACAAGTTAGGTAGTCTATAACAATCTATGTGACAAGCCTATGTAAAACAATTTCTGTAACAAATCTATTGTCACCAGTCAAGTACAAAGTAACAAGTTATGTAAATCATGTAACAGTCTAGTACTGTCATTGAACAATTCTAGTACCAGTACTCATGTAACAGTATCAAGTAGTAACTCTATGTGACAACATATGCGTACGAACCTGTCTATGATAAATAACTCTATTAACATCTATTGAACAGTCTATGTACTGTCTAGTTAGCAATCTATGTACAATTCTAATTGTAACAGTCTAGTATGCAGTCTATGTAAACAATTATGTACCAGTCTATGTAACAAGTTATGTAATCTCATGTAACAATCTATGTACACTGTACTATGTACACCATCAGCTTTACCTGTATATGTTTACGTTATAACAATCTGTTGTACCTTCTATGCAACAGTTCTATGTAACAATCTATGAACAGTACTATGTGACCTGTCTATGTAACAGTTATGTACCAGTCTAGTTAAAAGTCATGTAACAATCTATGTACCAGTTAGTAAACAGTCTATGTACACCTGTCTTTGTAACAATCTAATGTACCAGTCTATTGTAACAAGTTATGTAAATCTATGTAACAATCTATGCTACCTGGTTATGTAACAAATCTATGTAACAGTTCTGTTACTCGTCTAGTGACAATCTGTTACCTGTCTAGCAACAGTATATTGTAACAATCTATGTACAGTCATGTGACCTGTACTACGTAACAGTTTATGTACCAGTCTATGGAACAACCATATGTACCAGTCTATGTAAACAGTCTATGTACCGGTGTCTTTGTAACAAGCTAGTACGTATCAGTCTAGGTAACCAAATATGTACCTGTCATGTACCAGGTTATGTAACAATCTGATGTAACAGTCTATTACATGTCCCATGTAACAATCTATGTACCAGTACTATTGTAGACAAACTAGTAACAAGTTAGGTAAGTCTATGTTAAACATCAATTGTACCTGTCTATATTTGGTAACAATCTAGGTTAACTGGTCTATTGCAACAATCTAGTACAGTCTAGTAAACACTATGTACCTGTCTAGGTACAACTATGGAAGAGTCTATGTACCGTCTATGAAACAATTAGTAACCTGTCTATGAACAATCTATGACCAGTCTTGTAACCATCTATGTACCAGTCTACTGTATAATAATCTAGTACTGTCTAGTAACAGTCAAGTAACAGTTATTGGATACAATCTATTGTACCAGTTCAGGTAACAATCATGTGCCAGTCTATGTAACAAGTTTATGGAAATCTATGTTGTAACAATCATAGTGAACAATTTTAACAAGTTATGTAAGTTAGGGTAACAATCTATGAAAGTATGTACAAGTCTAGTACCAGTTATGAACAATCTATGTACCGTCTATGTAACCTGTCTATGCAAAACAACTAGTACCAGTCTCTGTAACAATCTATGTACAGTTAGGGTAACAATCTACTGTACCAGTCTATGCAAACAAGTTATGTAAGTCTATGTAACTCGTCTCCCATGTAAAAATCTAGGTAACAATCTATGTACAGTCTAGTACCTGTCTATGACAATCTAGTACCTGTCTATTATAACAATCTATGTAACAGTGTATGAAACAATCATGTACCAGCTTCTATGTAACAATTATAGTACAATCTGTACCAAGTCTAAAGTAACATGTAATGTAAACCTCTTTAGGTCTGTCAAACGCGCACGTGGCCGCCATGTTAAAGTCAGAGTTAATGTGCTACAAACTACTATGAGGTACTGTCATACGAACACGTCAGTATAACCGCTATGCCGGGGCGCCGAGCCCGATGTGTGCACCGCGGGACCGCGATCAATCTATAACAATCTAGTAACGTCTATGTACGAATCTATGATAGCAATCTATGTAACACTAGTAAAGTATTCAGGTCTATGTAAACAATCTATGTAACAAGTATGTAAATCTATTAACAAGCTATGTACCGGTCTATGTAAACAATCTATGTACCAGTCTATGTAACAAGTAAATAACAGTTCATGTAAGTCTATGTGACAACCTATTGTACCTGTATGTAACAATCTATGAAACAAATCTATTGTAACAGTTGGGGTTTCTAGTACCGGTTTCTATGTAACACAATCGTGTAACCTGTCTATGCAACAGTATATTGTAACAGTCTATGTACCGTCTATACCAGTCTATATAAAAGTCTATGTACCTGTCTTTGTAACAATCTGGGAGGTGTAGCAGCAGGTCGACTGCTCGCCGGTAACTACTGTAACAAGTAGCGTATCCGTACCATATCACAGGTCTATGTACCACGGAGTCTCTATGTAACAATCTATGTAACAAGTTTAGGGTAAGTCTATGTAACAATCATGTACCAGCCTATGTAACAATCTATGTACCAGTCTAAGTAACAGTTATGAAATCTATGGTAACAGTCTATGTACGGTCTATGTATACAATCTATGTACAGTCTATGTTAACCAATGTATAAGATTATGTAATCTACTACTGTGACAAGTCCGTATGTACTGTCCTTTCATGTAAAATCTATATAACCAATCTATTGTAACAGTCTATGACCGTCTAGTAGCAATCTATGTAACAATCTATGGTAAAGTCTATGTAACAAGTTATGTAAATAATGTAAAATCTATGAATGTCTATGTAATATCATGAAACAGTCTATGTAACCTGGCTATGTAAACAGTCTATAACCCAGCTATCTATGTAAAAGTCTAATGTACCTGTCTTGTAACAATCTATGTAACAGTCTATGACCTGTCTAGAACAATGTATGTAACATGTCTATGTACCAGTCTATGTAACAATCTATGTAACAGTTAGGTAAGTTATGGGTACCAATCTGATTGTACCAGCCTAATGTAACAATTTAGTAAACCATCTATGTACCAGTACAAAGTTAACAAGTTATGTAAATCTATGTAACAGTCTATGTACCTGTCTAGGTAACAAATATATGTACCAGTCAGTGTAACCAAGTATAAAGTATGTAACTCTATGTGACCAACCTATGACCTGTCTATGTAAAATACTATATAACAATCATGTAAACAGTCTATGTACCTGTCTATGTAGCATATTGAAACACATTGTTACGTTGTAATCAGCTATGTACTTATAAACAAGTTATGTACAGTAGTAATATGTAAACAATCTAGAATGTGACCAATCTACGGTAACAGCTATTACTGTAAATCTATGTAACAAGCTGACTGCTATCACAGTCTAGTAACATCTATTAACAGTCTAGTACTGTCTATAGTCTGAACAATCTATGTACCTGTCTATGCAAACAGTCTATGTAACAATCTATGTCCCAGTCAGTGTACTGCTAGTAAACGTACGTACCCGCTCTTTAAAGCTTGTAACAATCTATGTACAGTCTATGTAACATAGTAACCGTCTTGTACATAACCATCTATTTGTATTACAAGTATAAATATTAGAACAATCTATGTTCTGTCTATGTAACAATCTATTGTAACAGTCTATGACCTGTCTACTGTAACAATCTGTGTACCGTCTATGCAACAGTGTCTGTGTACAATCTATGTAACGTTATTACCCATGCCTGCTAGGTAAACGTCTATGTACCAGTCTAGTGTAACAATCTATGTACCCAGTCTATGTAACAAGTCTTATGTACCTGTCTTTTGAAACAATCTATGTCCAGTCTATGTAACAAATATGTACCTGTCTATGACCAGTCTATGTAACAATCTATTGTAAACAGCTATGTACCTGTACATGTAACAACTATGTACCAGCTATGTAACAATCTATGTAACAAGTTAGGTAAGTCTAGGTAAAAGACATGTACCTGTCTATGTAACCAATCTAGTAACTGTCATGACAACAATTATTACCGTCTATGTAAAAATCTATGTCCTGTCGTCTATTACAATATATGTAAGAGTCTATGTACTGTCTATTGTAACAATCTATGTGAACCGTGTACTATGCAACAATTATTGTACCATGATTGTATCTATGTAAATAATAATCTAGGTACCTTGTAATATTATACGTCATGTAACAGTTAATTACGTTATTAACACTAGTACAGTCTATGTAACAAGATGTAAATCTATTAACAATCGATGTACCTGTCTATGTAACAAATCTATGTACCAGTCTATGTAACTGTCTAGCAAACAGTCTATGGTAACAGTCTTGTACCGCTTGTAAAATCTATGTAACAAGTTGAAACAAAGTTAGGAAAGTATAGGAACATCTTGTACTGTAGGTAACAATCAGACCTGTCTATGTACACAATCTAGACCTGTCTATGCAACAATCTAGTACTTCTATGAAATCTATACCTGTCTATGTAACAATCTATGTAAGAGTCTATGTACCCTGTCTATGGTAACAAATCTATGTAAACCTGTCTATGCAACAATCTATGTACCAGTTAGTACAAATCTAGTAACCTGGTATGTAACAATACTATGTAAGAGTCTATGTACTGTCTATGTAACCTGGGGGTTTTTTCTAGCAACAATCATGTACCAGTCTATGTAACAACTATGTACCCCGTCTATGTTAACAATCTATGCTACCAGTCTAGACAACAAGTATGTAAGTTATGAACACAATCTATGTGCTGTCTATGTAAAAATCTATGCAACAGTCTATGTAACAATCTATGTACCAGTCGATGTAAATCTCATGTAACAATGTAACCAAGTTAGGTAAATAAGTCTATGTAACAATTGATGTACCTGTTATGTACATTCTAGTAACCTTGTCTATGCAACAATCTATGTAACGTCTATGTAAAAATCTATGTGACATAGATTGTTACATAGACAGGTACATGGGTTGTCACATAGACTTACATAACTTTATACATTGTTCGATAGACTGGTACATAGATTGTTACATAGACAGGTACATAGACTGTTACATAGATTTACATAACTTGTTACTTAGACTGGTACATAGATTGTTACATAAATTGTTACATAGACTGGTACATAGATTGTTACATACACTGTTACATAGATTGTTACATAGACAGGTACATAGATTGTTACATAATAGATTTTTACATAGACAGGTTACATAGACTTACATAACTTGTTGCATAGACTGGTACATAGATTGTTACATAGACTGGTACATATATTGTTACATAGACTGGTTATTACTTGCTTGAAGGCACAGTGCCTTTCCTCGTGTTCTAAACATGTGCACGGACATAAAACTCCTTCCTCCTCCCTTCATATTGTCATCCCTCTCCAGTTCATAACATTGTGTCACCTCCAGGTTTCATAGCCATGTCATAAGCCCTCAGATCATTATCCCATTGTTGTCGCCCTCCAGTTGATTACCAGTATTGTTTCAGCCCCCAAGATCCTTAGGCCCGTGTTGTCAGGCCTTAAGATTGTTTAGCCAGTATCGTCATCCCTCCACTTCAATTGACAGTGTTTAATCGCCCCCCGGTTTTTATGCAGTTATTCCAGCCCCATAAGTTCAGTTAGGCACAAAGGAAACTTTGGGTAAGATTAACTTGCCTTTAAAAAGTGTCCCAGGGATGAAGTCTTAGGTGATTCAGGATCATATCCCCCCGGGTACTTGTAAGGGATGAGGGTGAGATTTTAGGACTATAATTGTTTTTTAACCACATCATCAACTAAAAATGTTCAGGCAACAATGTAAAATGGAATAGTGGTCTGAAAAAAAAGTGTCTTTAGCAAAGTTGGCGTGTCAAAATCTTCGATCTAAATTGTAAGGGTCACTTGGTTGTAATTGCCCCCCAGGGGCCAAAATGTCCCATCCTCCCCTGGCGTGAGAGTGCTTGGAACGCACACGCATTTACTTTGGAGGCTCAAGCAGGAGAGTGCATGAAACTTACAGGCATGTACGTTTTGAGACAAGCAGGAGAGTGCACGGAACTCACAGGATTATTGTTTGAGGCTCAAGCATGAGAAAGCAGAGAAATCTCAGAGGGTGGGGCTAACCTTTCATCAAAACCAGTAACAAGAGGTCCATCAACTTTCAGGTACCAAGGTTAGGTTCTGTGAGGGGCATAGTGGAAAAAATGTGGCAACAGTATTTTTTAAGGCTGCAGCTTCCAAATTAACATACTTGATTTTACAGTGCACTTCTCCTTTAAGTCCATAGGGGCGTTTTCCGATGCCATGCTGAACGTTCATCTGCATCGGAATGAGCCGCTTCATGCTGCCCATCATTAGCAAAAGGTAATGAAAGATTACATGAATTGTTAAGGTATGTACTCAAAACTGTACAGTGTGATCAGAGCTTGTAGAGAGTAGCGTTTGGAATAATCTCTTCCACCTCCAAAATAAATATAGGTTAGTTTAAATAATGCCGCAGTTTGGGTTTTGTGACCCTTTATCTGTAACATATAAGGGGCTTTACTACGTAAATTGTGCAAATCTTGTGCTCTTCAGGGTTATTCAATAAAAGTTCTTTAAAATCAGTACATGGTGCGACCAATCAGCGTTAGCTTTCAATTCAAATGTTAATAAGGTCTGATTGGTTTTGGGCACAATTTAGCACCATTTTAAACATAATACCTTTTATTGATACCCTGGTGATCTACAGCAACCACTCAGAATGTTACTCTAATTCAGTAACCCAGTTAAAAAAAGCAAACCTTTGATTGCGTGCTGCAAATTAATAGCACCAGGAACACTTTTGCACTTTCTTATTGGCCTAATCCGTCAAGAAATAAAGGGTTACTTTAGCGTCCACCGAGATTCCAGATCAATACACTTTCCAGGTGGTTAAAAGCAGTTAATCTTTATTCGGCCTTCGGCCACCCCACATCGTCCAGCCCTCCCGCCTTATGCGTTTCGAGCCCTACACGGCTCTACTCATAGGCTTCTTATTGGCTAATCCTTTAGGTACACATGGGGCGGTGACTGCTCCCCGAATTTCAGTTTAATTCTTCAGAACCGCCTTGTCTGGTTATTCTTTGCAACAGACAATACTTGGCAGAATTAATGGAACCAATGGGACCACAACGAATTGTATGTCGACGCGATAGGAACCAGTTAAAATACAATTCCTGAAAGAACCTGATTGAATGTTTTGGGATTGGTTTGGCACTGTAATTTCTTAATGTACGGCACACTTAAGATTAGCTGGGTTAAAGGTTGGAGAAGATGTTGGATCTGATAACTTTAACTTTGCATTTACCAGTCCGGGGTACACCAGACTTAATTGTCCCTTAGTGTAAAATGTGTTTTGTGAAAACGATGGGGGGGGAGTTCCCGGTTAAAGTTTTGTGGTTTGGAATGATTCAAACTTTCCGAAAATTTCCCTCGTCCCGGCTGGTTTTTTCCTGTCTGCAGTCATAGGGAGCCTGACAGGTGTGTAGGAATAATAACGTCCTGAATGTTCCTAATATTTGGGGGAGATTCAATATGCCTTTTTCCGTCTAAAAACCCACGTTAACCCTAAAAAAATTTGGGTTAACGGAGTTTTCAAGGATTTTCGAGCACAGCGCCTTTCCGAATGTTTTTGGAAATAGCGCTGTGCTAACAATCCAAAACCCGTAGTGTTAAGTTTTGCTCTACTTTGTAGCGTGAAACTTAACGCGACAGATTGTGGATGTTAAGTTCCCGCTCCTTTACCTTTGCCGATCCCATCCCCGCTAATGCAATAACTGACGTAATCCTCGCTTACGTCAGTTTATTGTATCGCGGATCGGCTCTAGGTAAGTAACAGGAGAAGCGATATTGAATCTCCCCGTTTATATACTATAATAGGGAGCTCAGACTGTGTGAAACCACATATTTGAAAGATTAAGATTCTGTGCGACCTTTAAAAAGTGCTACGTGGTACCCGCTTTTGACAAAACCAGCCACAGATGACTAAAGCATCAATAATTTGATAGTTTGTTAGGTTTGCATTAACATTTTAAAGTTCCCAAGGTAGTCACAAGTCACAAGCTGCCTCTTTATATTTAATCTTCCCCTGTAGTCTGTTTGCCACAGGTCAGTATGTTTTCTTGTTTTTGTTACAACTTTTAAACTACTCGAATGAAGAAGCCTAAACAGTTGCTTCTGTTTATGAAAAATGCTAGGGTGGTGACTGTGCAATATGCTGGTATGGTTTATGAAAGGTTAAAAGGGTATGTCCAGCATAAAACTTTCAGCGCCATGACCTCCAAACCCATTTTGCATTAGTGCATAATTGCCAAAGACCGGTTCCTCTTTGCTGTCATTTAAGCACACCATGACGTCCACTCTAATTACCTGACAGCCGCGAACATAAGGTAGTGGTGCTGCCGCATACCCACTACAAAGGATCGGCTCAGGTAAGTCCCTTCTAAGGCATGCTTTGACATTATAATAATGTGAAAATGGGGTTTGGGGGTTGCTCTACAAGACTATAAAAAAAATATTGCTGGATATGCCCTTTAATACTATACCTGATGAATCTAACATGTTACTTAGTATGTGTAATTGGGGATGTACATTATCATTGCTGACAGTAGTAATGTATGTTACTGAATCATTGATTTGTTTTGACAAACTATATTACTATGTAACTAATGTAATATTTTACATTGTATACCAGTTTAGAACACATTTGACATAATCTGATTGGTTGCTTGCTGCAGATTAAGCACCACGGCCACCTCTTTTAATAAGGACCTTATTTAGAGCAGCTTAGCTGCATTGCCCTGTCTCCCTACAGAATGGGTGGACAGCATGTGTGATTACAGCTCTGCCTGTTTTGACCGGTTAAGTCACATAGTACAGCACTGTCGAACACTGCTTGTTGACATCAGCGTCCCCATCACTGGCATTACACCTTAATCCTGTACAAATACACAGCAATAAGCAATTCAAAAATTGGCCAATTTCCATACTCCCTTCTTGTAAAAGTTAAATATTTTACATTTAACTCCTATTAAAAAAGCTCATGTCCACGCCCCAAACTGAAATTTAAAAAAACCCCATACTGGCCACACGGTAGTTTAACAAATCCTTACCATACTTTCTGCTCCAAATGTTCGCCTGTTTTGGCCTCTCATAATTCCTTGAACCTGCAAGTGTCTAATCTGTCCGTGAGTTCCTCCGGTTGCCTGTCCTCAGGCTCACCCCGTACAAGTCTCAGGCATGCGCAGTGGAAGCCCTCCACCCTCCCCCATCGCGGATCAATCCTCTGAGGCCCGTGCAACCTATGTTGAATCCTCTACAGTAGGTATTAACACTGCCCAACCCTAAAACCCCATATATATATATTTGTTTTTTAAAAAGCCCGATCTTTACTACAGAGTCCTTCTCTCGCCACGGCGTTTTGATGACGTCAGCCCTGCCTGGATTAGCCGCGTCTTAGCCAATCACAGATGCAGGATGGCCGACCAGCCCCTGCTTGCACTTTCCGCAGCAGGAGCTCGATAGAGACGGTGCGTTGGGGGTGGGCAGCTGCCACTATCACATATTAAAACTTACATTTTCAGGGTGGTACTGCCTTTTAAATGTACAATGTGACAAGATCTATTAATGATCCTAATCCCTTATCACGTTTCGTGAAAGGTCAGTCATCGCTTTCTGTATGCAAATATATAAAAACACTATTTTATCATTGGCGTGTCATAGAATTGGTTTGTGTCATTGGCCAGTATGGTCTGGTGATTCTCCAGGTATTTTTACGTGCCTACTGCTCCCTGGAGGTATACAAGGAATCAAGTCTATATTTATATTAAGAATACAGTATAGATATGTCCAATAGAACAATGCTTTGCACTCTATTTTCAATTAAGAAAGCCAAATTTCCTTCTAACATGAGTCACTCATAAATAAACTTTTTTTTAAAAACCTTTTTATTAAAAGGAGCCAATGTGTGACTAAATATAATCAGTTGGTGCTAATGACCTAAAAACAATCCTATTTCTACCGAGAGTGTAAAGACATCGCCCACTGACGCAGCATCGCTTGAACATACTCGTGTCATCAAAACCCTCCCACTGTCCGCGGGGCTGTTGAGAAGTCCGACCCCACTTGCGCTGCGTGCAACCTCCACAGTGGGAGGAGGGTTGATGAGGAGGAGCTCAGGCTCTAAAGATACCACAATGCCGAGTAACGAAAAGAAGGAATAGAGTGTAAAGAGAAGTGAAAGTGTACTAGAGAAAATGCAGAATAAGAAATATCGTGGGGTCTTTAAATGCTGGGTTGGTGATTCTTTAGAATTGTGGTTTTTGCTGGTATATAATAATAAATAAGTTACAATGTACAATGATTAATAGTTTAAAAAATTGTCAATTTGTGTGTTACTATTAGTTAATAAACAATTTTCCAAACAACCAGTAACATTTGAGTGGTCTTTTTTATTTCCCTATAGAAGTGTGAGAGTGGGTGACCGGGCCCGCCCCCAGGGTCCACGCCAGTGGCTCCATGTACTTTAAAGAGGAACTGTGGTCCAAAAATCTTTATTAAATTGATAGGAATTGCTCTCCGGAGATTTTTTTGCATTTATTTCCATTGGTTTTTAATGTTTACTAGTGAAGATATTTACATTGTTTGTGTATTATGGCAGCAGCATCACCATGGTCCCCTGCCTTCTTACTTGCTTACGCTGAACCTGTCAGTCAATCTGCCCTGTGTCTCTCCCCCTTTGCAGCCCCCCTGGTGCCTCCCATCATGGACCCCAATGGTCCCTCCAGTTGCACAGGCCCCCCTTGGGTCCCATTCCCTTATAGCCATGTGACCTGCCCTGCACGCATTTGCCATGGCCGCCCCCCCACTCATGGTGCCCAATAGCCCCACCCCCCGCTCACCTGTGCTTTGGCCACTCTGACACCCACCCCTACCCCCCCACCCACCTCGAAACGCTGTGGGAAACTGCCTTTTCAGGCAGAGGAGAACTGTTCTGAAAAGCTGTTTTCACATAGTGAGAGAGAATGGCTTTGATTTCCCTTACCGTTCTCTGCCAGTGCAGGGTCCGTCACTCAGCAGAGAGGTAGGGACGTCCCTTCTCCCCTCACACCACTGAGGGAGTCTGAGTGCTGGCTCGCTCGCTGGCGGCACTGTGCATGAGAGCCCAGGAGTCCCATGTCAGCCTCCCCACCCGCTTAACTTTTTGGTCAGTCATTTCTTATATTCTTGGGCTGGCTGTGAGCCAATGTAGAGAGGTGGTTTGAATGGCTCTTTTAAAAAGGTAGAAACTGGCCTTTTCAATTAACTCACTTGTTGCAGACCACAGTTCCCCTTTAACGATATGATTTAACCGTTTCACATTAAGACACATAGTGAAAGAGATATGGTCAGTGAATTTATGAGTCCCGCTAGTGGCCCAGATTTTTCTTAAATTTTCTCCCTCGCAACCCTATGCCATGTACATAAATACATGTTTGAGGATTTATTGAATAAGGGCTAAAGCTGTTTCTTCGATGCTCCTTGGGTACACACAACCCATTCTGTGCCTAACATTCTCCCGTTTAGTCACCGACTGTAAATGTTGATCTCATGCACAGTCTGAACTTACTGCCAGAGTCGCTGTGTTTAGGGGGGGTTACTGGTGCCTGGAAATCCCCCTTTGCTCGCCTGCCAGTGCAGTCTGCTGTTTCTTACACTCTCCTGGTTCCATGATTGGTTACAGAGACTGGTCACATAGATTGTTCATGACAGGTACAGGAACTGTTCCAATAGACAGGACATAGTACTGTTGACATAGAACCTGGTACATAATTTTATCCTCGACCATGGCAATGCGACTGGTACATAGACAGGTACTTAGATTGTTCAGATCTGGTACAACAGACCGTGTACAATACAGGTTACATAGACTTCATAACTTGTTTTACAATTGTTCACGATTAGTTACTGATGGTTACATAGATTAGGTACATATATGGTTACATACTGTATTTTGTTGCATAGACAGGTTACTAGACTGGTACATAGAATTGTTAATAGACCAGGTCAACTAGACTCTACATTCATTGTTGTACATATCTATGTACCTGTCTATGTGACAATCTATGTACTGTCCTTTACAATAGACGGTACTAGACTTTACTAGATTGTTACATAGACGGTACATAGACTACGTAACATAGACAGGTACACATAGACGGTTACATAGATTGTTACTAGACCTAGTACAAGTTGTTACATAGACTGGTACATAGACTGTACATAGACAGCAGGTACATGACTGTTACATAGTATTGTTTACATGACAGGTACATAGACTGGTTCAATCAACAGGTACTAGACTGTTTTACATAGACAGGTACATAGACTGTACAAAGACGGTTAAATAGACAGGTACTAGATTGTTTACATACACTTACATAACTTGTTACATTGTACATATGTAATTTTTACTAGTTACATGTACATGAGTGTACAATAGATTGTACACAGGTATAGTTTGCATAGACATTACATAACTGGTACATATATTGTTTACAAGACGTACATAGACTCTTACATAGATTGTTCATAGACAGGTCACATAGATGGTGTAAATACACTTACATAACTTTTCATAGATTGTACATAGACTGTGTACAGAGTGTACATTGACATGTACAATAGACTGCTACATAGATTGTTTACCTTGACTGTTACATGATTGGTGTACGATAACTGGACATAGATGTTCATATACTGGTACATAGATTGTACTTAGACAGGTACATAGACTGTTACATAGATTGTTACATAGACAGGTACATAGACTGTTACATAGAATGGTACATAGATTGTTACATAGACAGGTACATAGATTGTTACATAGACTGGTACATAGACTGTTACATAGACAGGTACATAGATTGTTACATAGACTGTTTACATAACGAGGTACTCGACCTGGTATATATCTTGTTTAACAATAGACATGTAACATAGACTGGACATAGAATGTTACAGTAATTGTTACCTAGTACAGGTACATAGACTGTACCACTAGATTGTTACATAGACAGGTTAACCTAGATTTGTTACATACACTTACATATACCTTTTCATGATATTTTACATAGACTGGTACATAGTTGGTTACCATTGACAGGTACTAGACTGTCATAGAATATGTTATTGACTGTTACATACATAGATTGTTTACAAATAGACGGTACAAATAGTTGTTACCTAGACTTGGACAATAGAATTACATAGACAGGTACATAACTGGGTACATAGAATGTTACATAGATTGTTACTAGCAGGTACATAGACTTTTACCTAGATTGTTACAATAGAACAGTACAAGAATTGTTACTAGACTGGTCCATAACATGTACATCAGATTGTTACATGACTGGTACATAGACGCGTACATAGACCTGTTTTACATCGACTTACATAACTGGTTCTTACAATATGTTACCGATTACAGACGGTACATAGAGCTCTACACAGATTGTACATATATCTACAAAGAGTTACATAGATAGTACTAATTACATAGACTTACATAACTTGGTTACATGAGATTGTTTACATAGACTGGGTACATAGATGTAACTAGACTGTTACATAGATTGTTTACATAGATTGTTACATAGACGATTCCATAGGTTGTTCATAGACTACAATATACATTGTTACTAGACTAATAGAATTGTTACATAACTGACCAGTACATACTGTAATACTGTACATAGATCATATCCGGTTAATTTGTTACAACTGTTTACATAGATTGTACATACAAGTACTGATGGTATGACTTCATGAGTACTAGGATTTACAATTACATAGACGGCCTTGACGCTTACTAACTTAGACTGGTACCATAGATTGTTACATAGATGGTCATAAGTTACCTGAGGTTACATAGACTGTACGTGTTACATAGACAGCTTCATAGTTACATAGACAGGTACTCTGTTACATGACGTGGGTCACATAGATTGGTTTCAATGACAGGTACAACTTTACATGATTTGTTACATATGACAGGTTCATACTAATACTTGACTACTGTACATAGATTTTACATAGACTGTACATAGATTTTTACATAGACAGTTACATAGATGTGATAGACAAGGATTACTAATTACATAGACAGGTACATAACTCTTACAGTAGATGTTTTACCTAGACTGTCATGTTACATAGAGTTTACCAGATGGTACATAGAGTTGTTACTGTGCATAGAAGGTTACTAGATCATGTCACATAGAGTACATAGACTTTACATAGATTGTTAGCATAGACTGGTACAATAGATTTTAATAGACTGAGACAGGTACAAGACTTCAGTTTTGCTAGACAAAAACCCGTCCCAGAAGTTACATAGACACAGTACATAACTTGTTACATAGACTATTTTACTAACATGGTTACTTGTTACTGAGATTGTTACATCACTACTGAGTTACATAGACTTGTTGCATAGATTTCATGCGGCTACATAGATTGTTACATAACACAGTACATTAGTTTGACTGACTTAGCATAGATTGTTAATAGACGGGTACATAGAATTTTTACAGAGTAGATGTGCATGCAGTACATAGATTGTTGACCTAGACAGGTACATAGATTTCCAATTACCTATGTTTTATTTACATAGATTCTAGCTGTACATAACTGTCATAGATTTTGTACAGGTACAGATGTACATAGATTTGTACTAGACGGTAAGATGACATAGATTGTACATAATTGACTATACAGTTGTACATAATTTGTTACATACTTTATAACGAGTACTATTAAACTAACTGTACATAGATTGTTACCAATCTAGACAGTATGTTGCATAGACGTTCTATTAACATAGCACAGGTACATAGACTCTTACGATTGTCATAGACAGACAATGTTTCTAGACTATTTTGCATGAGTTACTAGTTGTTACATAGATGGTCATTGTTTTACATAGACTATACCTAACTTGTTTACATACATTGTACATAGTGGTATGCTTTACAATGGACAGGTACAATCACTGTTTACACTAGACTGTTATTTGGTCATAGACAGGTCTATTGTTACATAGACTGGACATAGATTGTTGCAAGACAGGTACATCATTAGTAATATCTCTTGTTACATAGACTGGTACCTAGATTGTTAATAGACTGTACATTGACGGTTACCTAGACAGTACATATACTGTACATAGCTTGTACTAGACATGTTCAATAGACGGGTACAATAGATTGTTACATAACAGGTAACGCTGTTACATAGATTGTTACATAGACAACATGTTACATAGTTACTCTTTTTACATAGATGTGATTGTTAAACAGACAGGTACTGATTTATAACTGGACATAGATGTAATAGATTGTTGTACATATGACTGGTTACATAGACTGTTCATGACTAGAAGTACATGGCTGTTATACGTCTAACTGTCTCATAAGCCTTGTTACATGAAGTATGAGACTTTACCTAGATGTTCTAGATTGTACTGTTTACTAATAATGTACTAACTTGTTTAATTTTACATGACTTAGAGTACATAGATTGTTATTCAATGTGCTAAGTATAGCTAATGATGTATTGATTACATAGACTAGGTCCATAGACATAGAGTTACATATAACTTGTTACATACGACTGGTACTAGATTGTTACATAGAAGACATAGAGTAACATAGACTTTTACATATTGACTTGATGGTACATAGATGTTTATTGTAATGGTGTACCATTACGACTTCTAGGTACATAGATGGTAATAACGTAGCATGACTGTTACACTTGTAGACAGGCCTAATGTACATAGATTGTACACAGACAAGACTTTTACATAGAAACTGGTAAGGACTGTTACATAGCAGGTTACATAGAACTGTAGTATTCATAGACTAGTACATAGAATTTTACATAACATAATGTAACAATAGATTTTACTAGATATGTTAATATGTATTACATGCTGGCAATAGGTTACAGACGGTACATAGACTGTTACATAGATGTACTATAGATTGTTGACATGATTTACAAGGAAGTCTACGGTGTACAAGGTACTGTAAGTTACATAATATACATCCTGGTTAACATAGATTTTACATAGATGTGTCAAACTAGACAGGTCACTAGACTGTTACATAGATCAGTATACTGTACTTAGCTGTACATAGATGTTACATAGCATGGTAATAGATTGTTACATAGACTTTACTAAACTTGTTACATAGACTGGTCAGAGACCTAGTACTATGTTTACATATACTGTTACATACACAGGACATAGGTTACAGAGATTGTTACAAAGGGTACTGCTTACATAGACTGTAAGCGTACATAGACTGTTACATAGTATGTTTATAGAACAGTTCACCTTTTACATAACGGTAGATGTTTACATAGATTGTTTGATTTCACGTACATAGGTTGTAAGACTTACATACTTTATATCTTGTTACATAGACTGGTTACAATGATTTGTTTACTATGACCGACAGCTTGTTAATAGACACTGTTACATAGATTGTTACATAGACTTGTACATAACGTTGACTGGTACTACATAGATTGTACAGTACTTGTACATGTTGGAATAGATTGTTCCATAGGGACCTGGTTACAATAGATTGCTTACCCATAACTTATAACATTGTTCTAGACTGTCTAGAGTCAATCACCTGTACTAGAGTTACACTTAAGATTTACATACTATTAGATGGTCCCTAGAACATAGACAGTGTACATAGAAACTGGTACATAGATTGTTACAGACATGTACTAGACTTGTTACAATAGCCTAGGTTACTAGATTGTTACATAGACAGGTCATAGACTGTTTCATAGATATGTTACACTAGATTTTCATAGATTCGAGTTACATAGATACTTACATAACTTGTTCATAGACTGTTACAGTAGATTGTTCAAACGGTATAGATTTTGACTTACTAGTTTGAAACAGGTCAATAGAACTGTAATAGATTGTTCATAATGAAGATTGTACTGACTTACATAGATTTTACAGCTACATAGTGTTTGTCCATAGATGTTCAATAATTATACTTGTTACATAGACTGCATAGATGTACATGACGTACATATTGTTACAATACGACTGACTGTACATAGACGGTCAGTTATTCAGTAGATTTACATAATGTTCTAGACTGGTACATAGATTGTTCATAGAGGTCCTATATTGTACATGACAGGTCTAGTTTCATAGATGTTACCTAACAGGTTTTTTACATAGATGTTACATAGATCCGTGGTAGCAGTAATAGACTTGTACATGCGACGTGGGATACTGATCTTTCTACAGTAGTGGATTACTCCTGAACGTTCTGATTTTGCCACAATATCGCACTCCTGTTCATGGCTGTATGACTGCTCCTCATCGATTGTTACAAAACTGGTACATAGACTATTTACATAATTAGATGTTACAAAACAGGTACATAGACTGTTACATAGACTGTGTCATAGACTTGTTACACTAGACTGCATATGTTACGTAGACAGGTACATATGTACAAGACTGTACAGACCCGTGCATAAACTGTACACAATGAAGACTACGACTGTTCATAATTTGTTACATAACCGGTAGCAATAGTTGTACATAGACTTACAGAACTGTTACTGCGGTATAGATTTACAATACAGACTGCCTGGTACATAGATTGTTACATAACGTTATTACATAGACTGTACATAGACTTTACATACAGGCCCATGACTGTTTACATAGATTTGTTACATAGACTTGCATAACGGTACATTTTACTATAAGTGACTGGTGTTCATAGACTCTGATTTTCATCAGAATTTTACATACTACTAGAGTTTCATGTGCTACATAGACTGTTACATAGAATTGTACGCGCCGTGCTACATAGACAGTCATCGGAGCCCGTGTCAAAGCCGCGGCATGCGCTTATATCAGATTTGTATCAATAACAGGTCCTCTAATAGTTTGTCACTTAGACTCATACTTTACGTTTACATGGACGGACTGTTGTCATGACAGTCCGACACTGTCTAACTTGTCTTGATTCTGTACAGATACGTTTACAATTGCTACGTTGGCTTCTAGATTCATAGCTTATAACTTGTTACACGATTGTTACAGTAGATGTGTATAATTGCTTTACATAGTACTTGTTACATGACAGGTTACATACACTGTGTACATAGATTGTTATATAGACAGTACTATGGTCATAGACTTACCATAGACTGGTACATAGATTGTTTACATAGATTACATGCGGCTGTACCAGATATACATAGACTAGACTAAATTGTTTGCATAGACTTGTTACATGAGACTTTACCTAGACTGTTACATTTGAGAGATGTGTACTAGATTAGTTGCATGACAGTGTTACATGACGTGTTCTATAGATTTTTCACCTAGAACTGGTACCATAGTCACTGTCACATAATTACTATTCATAGCTTGTTACCTTAACTTGTACATAACTGTATAGAATCTGTTAACAGTATGATTTTACATAGACTTTTACCACTTAAACATTGTTACCTAGACTGGACATGATGTTTTAAGCTTACCTAGAACTGTGTTACATAGATTGTATTACATAGCTGTACTTGAGCTGTTACCTACTATTGTTACATAGATTCGGACATAGACTGTAACAATAGATTGGTTTACATAGACGCCGTACATAGATTTTTCATAGAACGGTTACATAGTCTGTTTCATAGACGAGTTACATAGACTGTTACCATAGTGTGCATACATGTACGATTTTCAGGTACTGATTACAGATGTTTTATTGTACTAGACAGGTACTAATTTTGTCCTAGACTAATAACTTATCAGTGTTACTAGATTGTACCATAGATTTACTAGACGGTATAGTTGATCAGATTTACATAACTTACCATAACTGTTGGTACATAATTGTTACATAGAACGATCGCTGTACAATAGATTGTTACATAGAGCACATGCATACATAGACTGTTACATAGATTGTTTCATAACTGTGTACATAGAACAGGTTTACAAATGGTTACCTTAGTACTTGTTATACTGGTACACTAGCTTGTTACCCAAGCACAGGTACATAGACTGTTACAATAGATGGTACTACTTGTTCCATAGAGACTGGTACATAACTTGTTACATAATTGTACATAGACCTGTGTACATAATTGTTACAATAACTGTTCAGCATAAGATTGGTCACATAACGAGGTACATAGATGTTACCATAGCATTGTACATAGACAGTTACATAGATTGTTAACATAGATTTACATACTTATAGATTTAACTGTGAATAGACTGGTACATAGATTTCATAGCTGTACAATGTTAGACTTTTATGATTGCATAACGTTTACCTCATGTACATAGATTGTTACATGACTACAGAGGTACATAGACTGTGTACATAGACAGTAATTACGTCATAGATTGTTACATAGACTTTACATAAAACACATTGTTAATAGAAGTATATGAGTTTATCATAACGGTAATGATGTTACATAGATTTACATAACTTGTTACATAGACTGGTCACATAATTGTTACATAGACTGATACTAGACTGTTACAATTAGATTGTACATAGATTGCTAACCTAGACGTACATAGACTGTTACATAATTGTTAGATAGAGTTATTTACATAGACGGTGTACATATGTTGTCACATAGAGTTACTACTTGATACCTGTTACATATACTGGTACAAAGTTGTTACAATGACGAGTACATAGACTGTTACATGATTTACCATAAACTTGTTACTTGTTACTTGACTGGGACATAGATTGTTTACAGAAATTGTTTACATAGGCTTGTACATAGATTGTTACAGACTACCGTAACTTGTTACATAGAATTTTTACATAGACTGTACAATAGACTGTTACATATATTGTTACCTAACAGGTACATGACTGGACATATATTGTCTACAAAGACGGGTACATAGACTTTGACATAACTGGTTACTAGACTGTTTACATAGCCAGGTAACATAGACTGTACATAGATTATTATACATAGACCGGTACATAGATTGTTACATAACTTGTTACATAGACTGTTACATAGATGGTTACATAGATGCCTTAACTAGACAGGTAATTACGACTGTTACATAGATTGTTATATAGATTTTTACATAGACATGTACATAGGTTTCACATAGAAGAGTTACGTAACTTTCATAACATTTGTTACATAGATTGTTACATATGACAAGGTCAACATAAGATGTTACATAGATTTTACATAACTTGTTACTTTAGACTGGTACATAGATTGTTACATAGCTGTACATAGATTGTTACAAAACACAACATAGACTACCTACCTTGTTACATAGATTGTTAAATAGACTGGTCATAGACTTTTTACAATCTATTGGTTACAGAGACAGGTCCAGAGACTGGTACACTAGATTGTTACAAGACAAGGTTACATAGACTTTTTTATAAGACTGTAACACGACTGGTTACAAGACAGGTACAATAGACTGTTACCTAGACTTTCATAGACAGGTCACAAGATTGTTACTAGAACAGGTACAATAGACTGTTCAATAGATTGTTATATAGATTTGTTACATAGACAAGGTAATCGGTTGTTCACTAGACTTACATAACTTTATAACATCGTTACTAGACTGGACGTAGATTGTTAACATAGACCGTACATAGCTTGTTACTCGATTTACATAACTTGTTTACAAGTAGACTTGTCCAATCGCTTGTTACTAGACTGATACATACTGTTACATAGATTGTTACAAATAGATTGCTACATAGAGACAGGTACTAGACTGTTACATAGATTGTTATATAGATTGTTACAATAGACAGGTAACATGGTTGTCACATAGACTTACATACCTTTATACATTGTTCGATAGACTGGTACCTAGTTGTTTACATAGACAGGTACATAACTGTTACATGATTGAGCATAACTTGTTACTTAGACTGGTACTATATTGTTACTAAATTGTTACATAGACTGTACAAGATTGTTACATACCTGTTACACCTAGATTTGTTCATAGACAGGTACAGTAGAGTGTTACATAGAACATTACAATCGACTTTTACATAATTGTTATATATAGATTTTAACATAGACGGTTATAGACTTACATAACTTGTTGCATAGACTGGTACATAGATTGTTACATAGACTGGTACATATATTGTTACATAGACTGGTACATAGATTGTTGCATAGACAGGTTACATAGACTGGTACATAGATTGTTACATAGACTGGTACATAGACTGGTACATAGACTTTCATAGATTGTTACATAGACTTACATAACTTGTTAAATTGTTACATAGATTGTTACATAGATTTACATAACTTGTTACATAGACTGGTAATCGGTCTCCTGAAGTAATCAGATCCCGCAGTATGTTCAGTTAGTGCAGGGCTAAATGCCAACAGTACTAATGCAGGTACCTAGCAACAGAAGTTCCAGTGGTATGTAGAGACAAGATCTTGAAAGCAGGAGAATCCAAGAGTATACTTAGTTTCTCAGGAACTCCAGAGATAAATAGCTTAAAAGATGTAGATCCCAATATTGTTGCTTCAGATGTTACTGGCAGTAAATGGCAACTCTGATTAGCATTAAAAGGAAATGTAAAAACGTTATCCACCATCGATCTTTTACAATCTGCAGATACAGTTTTTATGCTCCCAAATTCCACTTCGCCTTTGTAGAGAACTTCCAGCACTTTTCATAATGGGAAAAATTATCATGCAAATCAGCAACCAGCTGAATTGAATTTATCTACCCAAGAAAAGAAAAATAAACTAATTGCTACAAGCCAGGAAAAGTTGAAAACCCAGCCTAGAGTCACTAGAGCAAATACATACAAGTTGTGCTGCTTCTTCTGAAACTGTTCTGGCTGTACTCTAAAATCAATCAACCATAGATGATCAGACAAGTGGGTTTGCAATAAAGAAGACAGCAAAATATGCTTGAGGGAGCTTAAACACAGGGAACTCAATCCCGGAGAAAATGTGCTAGAGTTTAAATACAGGTGTAAAGAGCTTGTAAATTAAAAGTTTAGGTAGATTTTCGCATTTTTTTATATCACAATTGTGGGTCCATACTGTATATCAAGAGCATTTTGCAGAGCATGTTCCCTTGGCCAGGCCCTGTACACCGTCGGGAGGTGGAACGGACCTGGGAATCACAAAATTTTGGTCAATCGTTACAAAATGTAACCAAAATTTTGACTATTAGAATTTTATTGCCTTGGTTTGGATTGGATTTTTATGTCAACGAAACACTGCATGCAACATCGGCAATCGCCAGGGAACCTTCAGGAAAATGCTTTCTACATGTGATATAGATTCTATAACTAAGGAGGCTTCCAGTTGCCAGTACACACTCACAGCCCATGTTGTCTTTAAAGAGCCACACCCCCTGCCCCCAGTATTCACCATCAGCACAGTTTCCTCTTCTTTTCTAGCCAAAAGATAAACGTTTCAAATATAATTATATCCTTTGTTGCAACTCTGGTGGCGCAACCATATAAATGACATGCTTTAGGAACATACAGCAGCTGTGTCTTACCTCCCATCAATTAAAACCTGCAGGAGCCAGAGAAGATAGGTACTTACCCGATTGCGGCTTCTCTGCCGCATAGTCTGACAGTCCTAATGGACTCTGTATTCTATGCGCATGCTCATATCATTGTAGGCACAGGAGCATTGTATTAGGTTTACACAAATACCGATCTGAAATCTGTTCTGTGGCAGAGAGGGATGATCTCTGAGCTGTCACCTGATTGGCGTTCAGCTTCAAGGAAGCAAGGAATTGGCTTCCGTCAAGTGTAATGCCTACACTTAGCTGGGAAAGGTGAATTATGGGAGCTTGACCACTGGTATCCACAGGTTAATTTCATAAATCACCCACAGCCACAGCAAAGGGAGAGTGAGACAGCTTTTGGTATCTTTGTGAATGTTCTCTTTCATTGAGACAATGATGTCTGGAAACTTTAGTTCCCCTTTAAGGGCTAGGCCACACTGGCATGTTTTCTTACATGACATGACTGCAATCTGGTGCTGTATTGCATGAAAATTGCAGCCCAGTGCATATTAATGTGGGTGGCGATCAGCATTTTTTTGCAAATTGCATGCCTTCTGATTGAACTATTGCACATATCGCAGCGCAAACGGACCCTAACACACACGAAATGCATGTATAATGCGCTTTTCTCATGTCATAGTGTGGCCTAATAGAGTTTTTTATGTATCTTACAACTGCGGATTGCATGCTCGAAGCAGTATTTCCTGTGAAAATTGCCAGGATTAGGCTGCTTTAGACAAGCGTGCAAATGGCATCAGTTGAAGTTGAAATCTGAGCGATTCAGTGATAGTCCACGATAGATAAACGATACACTATAGCGATTCTCTAGCTGCAAACATCTGAAATGCTCGGTGGATCAGGCGAAATATTGCATGGTGTGCACCTAGCTTTAGAGAAAGTAACAAACAAATTCATTAGTGAGTTATTAATGCAGCCATAATAATTACATTTATTAATGCTTGTTCACACTAGAATGCATTTTTATGCGTTTGGCTAACGCATGGGTTGATAATCAAGGACATTGTTTTGTATAAGAATGCCATAATAACTTTCAACACCACTACACGTGGTGCATTTTGCTAATCAGCCTGCGGTTTTATTTAGTTTTTTTAATGTTTTGCATATGTTACAGTAGAGGAACTACTACTGTACATAATGCCTAAGCCTAGACATCACAGCTTACTGCAGAACGATCCGTGACATACAATCAATTCTGGAGAACCTGCCTTTCTGGATCTTCTTTGCGGCCGACATCAAGGAAACATTTTAAATACACACATACTGTAGCAAGGCAGAGTCAATGCAATTAGTCATTAGTCTTGGAATCAGTGCAAGTCTTGTAGCATGTATTTATTTGGAGATACTATATAATCATCCTTATATAATGGAGACCACACCAAGGCTGAATCAGAATGAAGCAGTTTGAATGCAATCAGGTTGTAATTAGTGAAAGCTCTTGTAAGTATATGTTTAAGTAGATCCTCTGTTAGCAAAGATCCTGCAAAGTGCAATCTGTCTCCATCCTTGATGAACTGTCAACCTTAGGCTAGGTTAATACGGATATTTCAGGCCGGTGACTCTCAGTGCTTATTGATGTTGGCTGGGCAGAAATTATTGTCAGTCTCCAGGGCTGTCGTTTTGTGTGGACAGATTGGCGTTATACCACTTGTCAGCCGGAAATTTTTTTTTGGATGAAAGAATGACTAAATTGGTGGCGACCTGAAAAAGTACCATAAAAAATGGGCAGTATGGAAATTTTACAATTCATACAGCTACCAATTTCCGTAACGTGGCCCAACTAAATCGTAGAACTGCAAGATAAACAAAAAACAGACTTTGTTTTTTATGTGTTTTGGTACTGCATCAAATCTATTATTTCCGTTACCCTTTATCCCACAGTTAATTATAGTGTAGCATAAATAGGATGAATGAGAAGGTCACAAAAAAATTGTTCACGTTGAAGTTGTTTATTGTGAAGTTTCTTATTCTGCTTTTCCAGTTAAAGTGAATATACATTCTGATGCACTGTAGAGTTTCTTCTAAAGGCCTTATCTCTGTTGTCTTGTTTTAAACATTATTTCCAGGAATACAGTCACAAAGCTAGCCTTTTGCAGGATGGAAGGATAAAGGACTGTAATGGTATAATCTATCGCAATCAGTTCAGTGGCTAAAGCATTTTAGGAAACAATATATCTGTCAGCTGAAATACGTTGATCAATATTTGTGTTATATAAAATGGCTCAAGTTTCTAGTCCACGTTTGATTTTGATTCACATCCATATATGATAACTAGGATGGTGCAATGTTTTATGAACTTATTGCTAAAATAAATTAAATTTGAGGAAACCTGGAACATGCAGTCTAATTTTAACATTCAGAAGCTATTTCCATAGTTTTGTCTTCATTCAAACACAGAGATGAGACCTTTCTAGCAAATACTATGCAAATATCATGCACACACGATTGCGGCAATAGGAAAGTATATTGTAGCAAACAGACTGTACTCTACATAGCAAACGTTAATGCATTTGGCCATGTGTAGACTTGTTGGGTAACGAATAAGCAGAGGAATGCTAAGGTGTTTGCTGTATAAGTTCACAGTAGTAACATTATTTAATTATTTGTGTGTAATATTTAAAGAGATATAACATGTTAGAATGTTCTTGTATTCTCAGGTCACACATTTTGGCAAAGAAACTGAAATGTTTTAGCTCCCAGGAGACCTTCCACCTAAAGAATTTCTGACCTATCACCAACCAAACAGCAGGTAAATATCCATAAAAAATGGCAAACCTGTATTAGTTCCAATATTGATCATTATATGGTTAATAAAACTGACAGGTTTCAGTTTTTACATTACATTGGGAGGCTCATGAATATTAATATTTGAGCAAAGCTCTCGTATATCAAAGAAAAGCAACTTTCAGAATGGATATTTAGAACCAGATAACAGAAAAGTGGCAGGGTGTTTTCTCATTTACCTCTTGCAGTCTGTTTGGGAGAAAAGTTTATTGTTGAAGGATAAACAGCCACAAATCAGTAAAATGAACTATTCGTAAAATACGCACATAAACAGTTCAACCCCAATTTTATATTTTTACATTTACCCCCAGGATCAAATCTAGTATTACTACCAAAAGCCACGTATACCTGGATCGGTTGCACTCTGTATAATGAGGCCAGAGTGTAGACAATATTCTGAAATTTAACAGGCTCATATTTATATTTAAAGCATCCTAAAATTTAAAGGAGACTACAATCTCATTTTAAGTAAAGTTTTTTATATTTGATGCAACTAACCCCCATCCTCTCTGATTGGTTAATGTAAACCATTAAACCAAGCATTGAAAAATGACCAATCAGAAACGGATTAGGGTTTGCTGCAAACCTATATAAAGAGGTGCACACCTCCGCAGAGCTAGAAGTCATCACAGTAGATGGCAGGAGAAAGAAGCCGGCTACAACACGGCTTCGCTGAGGCTGGCGGTGCAGCGGGCTCACTGTCGGCCGCAGTGAGCCTGCCTGCATGGTCGACCTCGTGGTGTTAGTGTTGTAATTCGAGAATTCTCTAAGGTTCGAGGATTTCGAAAATAGTCCTGCGAGTCCAGAAAAATCAAACTAGTTCGAACCCAAACTAGTTCGAATAGTTCGAGTTTTGTCCGAACTCATCAAGTTCAGCATAATCGGGTTCCCAGTCTTTACCCAGGAGCAAAAGATATACAGTGAGCAACTTTCTACTACCCTGTGTTAAGGTAAAGGGGGTGAGCGAATGAGAAGTAATTGAAAAAAGTTTTAAAATTACATATCTTTCATGTTTAAACGCATATAAACTGACACACTCACCAAAAGTTTCTGGGTAATTGGTCAATAAATAAAATAAGGTTTTAACCTGCATCTTTTACTTGGGTACATGGAACAATATAATAACTTTTTTTTTTTTTTACTTTGCAGCTTTGCCCAGTTGGTTCCCAGTTTTCAGAGAAATTCCATAAACCTGTCTGAAATAAAAGATGTTTTAATTATAGATAACAATGAACTTCTACCTCGCCATATTGCAGATATTACTGGAAACATTTATGGAGTCTGATACCTTCGACACCTGAATATTCCAGCAATTCACATTCTGCTTCTTAAGGGGCCAAATGTGGTCTCTGAAACAAGTTGCGCAAGTCATGCCTTTAAATGAACCATGGATCATCTTTAGGTAAAACTTATAAGTTATATTGCTGGAAAGAATAAGCAATATAACTTCCGCTTTCACCAGCTTGTAGTCATGTGATCCAGAATCTATCTGCATAATAGGACCCCTTCCTTCAATTTTTGAAGTCTGTGCAGCTGTGCTTCCTGTCTTTCGTAGTCTTAAATCTTAAGTGATCATGCTCTACCCCTTGGGTGGAGAGAGAAGCAGAGGGTCAGGTTGATTACACAAGCTACTAAAGGCAGGAACACCTGCAGCCAAAGATGTTATTAAGGGCTAGGCCACACTGCTGCTTTTTTTTTTGTCTTTGCGTTTGCGCTTGCGTTTTTAAAAAATCATTGAAAACGCGCGGCAACGCGTGCGATTGCGTTTTGCGTTTCTGCATTTTTAATCGCAAATCGCATGCGTTTTCCTATAACTTACTGAAGAAATCGCAAGCGCAAAAAAAATCGCACATGAAATCGCATGCGATTGCATTTGCGTTGCAGTTGTGGCCGTGCCCTTAGGGCTGATTTTAAGGAAAGACTGCATGCTTTTGTTTAACCTTAACCTGTTCGAGACCACAGCTGCCCTTTAAAGGCTTTGCTGCCTGAATGGCCAAATATATTTCATTGCACCACCAAATGCATGAAGTTTTGTTCTCTGTTATAGAAAAAAAAAACAGTTTGTGGTCTATACTAAAATATATGATGTCATATACCCTGCAGCTTCCAGTTCCTCAGCTATTATTTGTTTTTGTTATAAATGCGACCAACAGGGCAGCGAGAGAACTTAGGGGCATATTTATAAAGGAACGATTTAGCGCAAAAAAATTACCGCCGCACATCGCGGCCGTGAAATAAAATAGCGCTATCGCCGGTATTTAACTGGGGGCGAAAGCGAGCGCTATTCCGCGATACCTATCGCGGCGCGATGTTCTGCGGTAATTTTTAAGCCCCTTCGCGGCGATCTGTATAGTATCGCCGCGCGAAGGACTTAAAATCCCTTCCCGACGCCGTCCTAAGGGGGGGGGCACACGCCCACACCCCCCGCGCGGCAGCGCGACCACCCCGCCGCCGCCACTTCCCAGCCCCTCCCAACCCGTTCCCGTTCGCGGCAATCTCGGAACGGGGCTAGAAGGTGCTGCCGGAAGGGGCCGCAGCAGGTGGTTCGCGACCCCGCCGCGCACCCCCTCCCCGGCAACCCCGCCAAGCCCCCGCCCCGGCCGCTCCCGGGAGGGGACGGGAGGGAGCCCGCTGGGGGTGGAGGCTCCCTCCAGCGGGCCCTGAGAAGGGCCTTTTGGGGCTTAGGGGGTCCCGCAGCTCGAACCGGGACCCCCCTCCCGCGGCCTTACAGGGCCCTTGCGGCACTGACAAGTGCCTTTGGCGGGGGGTCCCGCAGTCTGAACCGGGACCCCGTGCGGCTCTTAAAAGAGCCCTTGGGCGACGTCTTCTTTCTTCCCGTCGGCGACACCACTCCGCCGAGGCGCGACCCCCACAGGTACCCCTCGGCCGCCAGGGGTACCCCCGGCGGGCGCCGGCGACCCTCAACGAGGCCGATGTTGCCGGCGTCTTGATCCGACGCGACGTCTTCGGCTGGCGACCCACCCCAACTCAGGTCGCCGATGCCAGGCAGGCTCCACTGCGGCCGCCAGTGAGCCGCTGGCACGCCGGCCTCAGCGGAGCCGATGTTGCCAGCCGCTTCTTTCTTCTTTTCTTCAGCCATCTACTGCGATGGCATCTGGTTCCGCGGCGGAAAAGCTCTCTTTATATAGGTTTGCAGAATCCATAATCCGTTTCTGATTGGTCAATTTTAATACTTGCTTTACATTAACCAATCAGATTTCTGGAAATTTCCAGAAATCTGATTGGTTAATGTAAAGCAAGTATTAAAAATTGACCAATCAGAAACGGATTATGGATTTTCGAAACTATATAAAGAGGAGCTTTCCGCCGACGGAACTCAGATGCCATCGCAGTAGATGGCTGAAGAAAAAAGAAAAGCGGCTGGCAACATCGGCCCGCTGAGGCCGCGGTGCCAGCGGGCTCACTGGCTGCCGCAGTGAGCCTGCCTGGCATCGGCGACCTGAGTTGGGGTTGGTGTCGCCAGCCCGAAAGACGAGTTCGGATCAAGACGCCGGCAACATCGGCCTCGTTGCGGTCGCCGGCGCCCGCCGGGGGTAACCCTGGCGGCGCAGGGGTACCTCTCGGGGGTCGGCGGCCTCGGCGGAGCTGGTGTCGCCGGGACTGGAAGAAAGAAGAACGTCGCCCAAGGGCTCTTTAAGAGCGCACTGGGGGGTCCCGGTCAGCTGGCGGGACCCCCGCAAAGGCACTTGTCAGTGCCGCAAGGGCCCTGTAAGGGCCGGGGGGGGTCCCGGTTCGAGCTGCGGGACCCCCTAAGCCCCAAAGGCCTTCGCAGGGCCCCGCTGAGGAGCCTCCACCCCCCCAGCGGCTCCCTCCCGTCCCCTCCCGGGAGCGGCCGGGGCGGGGGGCTTGGGAGGGGTTGGTGGGAGGGGGGTGCGCGGCGGGTGGTCGCGACCACTGCTGCGGCCCTTCCGGCAGCCCCTTCTAGCCTCCCTTCCGAGATGCGTTGGGACGAACGGGGAAGGTTTGGGAGGGGCTGCTGGAAGTGGCGGCGGCGGCGGGTGGTCGCCGCTGCCGCCGCGGGGGTTTGGGCGGGGTGGGCGTGTCTCCGGGGCGGGTGCGACCACCGCCGCGGGTTGCCTCCCATCCCCACCGCGGGGGTTAGTATCGGCTGACTTCGCCACCTTCAGAGGTGGCGAAAGTAAAACAGCCGATATAGCCGAGCGAAACCAGTACCGCCGCTTTATAAATAAAGCGGCGTACCGGGTAAGTATCGGCGCGAAAGGTTAACGCTTCGTTAACTTTTCGCGCCGTTTTCGGGGCTTTATAAATCGCGGTAAACGCGATTATGCGTTAATGGCCGCGAAAACGGCCGCGAAAAGTTAACGAACCTTTATAAATTGCCTTAGTTTTGCACATTATAAAACACATATGTTGTTCAAAGTATAAGTGAAAATAATACATTTTGCAGTGTTGCTATTACTGATTCCGCAGTAATTAATTGTCATTACATTCTGTTCTTTGTTTATTTGGTCACTTTGCATTATAGCACAAATGCAGAGACCATTGCACCTAAGGAACACTGAAGTACAAAATCAACTTTTATTATATGTCCCCCTGCAAGCCTAATTGTATAGTTTACTGTTCTGAAGAAAATGTTATTTATAAATTTTAAAAGCTTAATAGTTTTCTCCTAACATTCTCTGCTTAAAACGTGAACCTATAGTTTGTAAGTATGTTGTTTCACTGGTGGCAAATGACAACAAGGGTTATTGAGGTTATAAAACACTATGACTACAATTTGTTCACTTTCGATGTACTGTCCATTGGGATTTGTTCCAGCAATTGCTCTATGGAACAGGAAATGTAGGACATGGGATTCTGGCTCTATTTCTAGCTTTCCCATTGCCACCTCCTCCTTCCTTCTCTAACATTAGCATGCATGTGCCCATGTGCGCCCATGTTAGAGATCGGAATTGAATCTTGGGGAGGAGGTGCATCACTGGGAGAGCTGTCGATTTAGCCAGCACTCCACACATGTAAAGTTGGGTAACACACAATAACCAACTTTGATAGATGGCAGACAGAATCTTACAGATCTTGACCACCTCCATATATATTAAGACATTTAAAGGCATAAGTGCACTGTAAATCACGTTAGTTCATTTGGAAGCTTCGCTTTAAAAATACCGTTTCCATATTTTTTTTTACCTATGGCCCTCCAGAGCCTAGCTATGTGCCTTGAAAGTTGCTGACATCTTGTTTGCTGAATGTTGCTCCGCCCCCTCTGACAATTCCTCTGCTTACTCCTGCTTGACCCCAAACAATATGCCTGTGATTTCTGTGCATACACCATGCACAGTACTCACAGGCATTACTGTTTGAGACTCAAGCAGGAGAGTGCACGGAACTCACAGGCATTACTGTTTGAGGCTCAAGCAGGAGAGTGCATGGAACTCACAGCATTACTGTTTGAGGCTCAAGCAGGAGATGCACAAAAACTCACAGCATTACCGTTTGAGACTCAAGCAGAGAGTGCCCGGAACTCACAGGCTTACTGTTTGAGGCTCAAGAAGAGATGCATGGAACTCACAGGCATTACTTTGAGACTCAAGCAGGGAAGCGCACTGGAACTCAACAGGCATTCTGTTTGAGGCTCAAGCTGAGCAGGGGAGGATTGGCCCGTAGGATAAGGGCAAATGCCCCCTGGGCTGGTCTCCAATAAAAAAATTTGGGCTGCCACAAACTTTAAGTGTACTTGCTTGAAAGCACATGCATTTCTCTTGTTCTAACATGTGCAGGAACAAAACTCCTCCGCCTTCAGATTGTCAGCCCTCCAGTTCATTAACACTTGTTATCAGCCCTCGCAGTTCAATGGCCAGTGTCATAAGCCTTCAGATCATTAGCCATGTTGTCAGCCCTCCAGTTGATTACAGTATTGTCAGCCCCCAAGATCCGTAGCCAGTGTTGTCATCCTTAAGATTGTTAGCCAGTATCGTCATCCCTCCACTTCAATTAGACAGTGTGTAGCAGCCCCCGGTTTTTATGCAGTTATCAGCCCATAGTTCATTGGCACAAAAGGAAACTTTGGTAAGATTAACTTGCCTTAAAAAGTGTACCCAGGGATGAAGTCTTAGTGATTCAGGATCATATCCCGGGTACTTGTAAGGGAGAGGGTGAAGATTTTAGACTATAATTGTTTTTTAACCACATCATACACTTAAAAATGTTGCAGGCAACAATGAAAATGGGAATAGTGGTCTTAAAAAAAAGTGTCTTAGCAAGTTGGCGTGGATCAAAAATCTCGATCTAAATTGTAAGGGTCATTGGTTGTATTGCCCCCAGGCCAAAAGGTCCCAGTCCTCCCTGAGCAGGAGAGTGCTTGGAACTACAGGCATTACTGTTTGAGGCTCAAGCAGGAGATGCATGAAACTTACAGGCATTACCGTTGAGGATCACACAGGAGAGTGCCGGACTCACAGGGATTATTGTTTGAGGCTCAAGCGGAGAAAGCCGAGGAAATCTCAGAGGGTGGGGCTTAACATTCAGCAAACCAGTAGACAAGATGTCAGCAACTTTCAAGGTACAAAGGTAGGTTCTGGAGGGCCTAGGGAAAAAATGTGGCAACAGTATTTTTAAGCTGCAGCTTCCAAATTAACATAACTTGATTTAACAGTGCCTATCCTTAAGTTCCATAAGGGGCGTTTCCGATGCCCAATGCTGAACTTCATCTGCATCGGAAATGGCCGCTTCATGACTGCACTCATTAGCAAAAAAGGTAAGAAGATTGGACATGATTGTTAATGTATGTACTCAACTACAGTGTAGATCAGAGCTTGTAAGGAGAAGTAGGCTTGGGAATAATCTCTTCACCTCCAAAATAAATATAGTGTTTAGTTTAAATAATGCCAGCAGTTTGGGTTTTGGACCCTTTATCTGTAACATAATAAGGGGCTTACTACAGTAAATGGTGGCAAATCTTGTGCTCTTACAGGTTTATTCAATAAAAGTTCTTAAAAATCATTTAAAATGGTTGCTAACCAATCAGATGTTAGCTTTCAAATGTTAAATAAGGTCCTGATTGGTTGGGGCCAAATTACACCATTTTAAACGATAAGACCCTTTTATTGAATAACCCTGTGGTATCTACAGCAACCACATCAGATGTTTCCTAAATTCAGTAACCCAGTAAAAAAAGCAAACATTTGATTGCGTGCTGCAAATTAATGCACAGGAAAACTTTTGACTTCTTGATGTCTTAATCCGTCAGAAAAAAAGGGTTATCTTTAGCGCACACCGATATTCCAGATCAATACACTTCCAGGTGGTTAAAAGCAGTTAATCTTTATGCATCTCGGCCACACACATAGTCCACATACACGCTTATGCGTTTCGAGCCCTACACGGCTCTTACTCATAGGCTCTTATTGGCTAATCCTTTAGGTACACAGGGGGCGTGTGACGCTCCCGCAAATTTCAGTGATTCTTCAGGAACCGCCTTTCTGTTATTCTTTGCAACAGACTACGTTTGCAGAATGAATGGACCAGATGGGACCACACGATTGTATGTCGGACGCGAATATGAACCGGAAAGACAATTCCTGAGAACTGATGAATTTTTGGGATTGGTTGGCACTAATTTCTTATGTACGAGCACCTTAAGATTAGCTGGGTTAAAGGGTTGGAAAGATGTTGGATCTGATAAATTAACTTTAGCATTTACCAGTCTGGGTACACCACAGACTTAATTGGTCCCCTTTAGGTTAAAAGGTGTTTTGTGAAAAACGATAGTTCCCGGTGAAGTTTGTGTTTGGGAATGATTGCACTTTCGAAAATTTCCCTCGGCCCGGCTGGTTTCCTGTCCTGCAGTATGAGCCGGACATGTTTGTAGGGAATATAACTGTCCTGAATGTTTCCCTATACTTTGGGGGAGATTCAATATGGCCCTTTTCCGTCTAAAACCCACGTTAACCCTAAAAAAATTTGGGTTACGTGAGTTTTCAATGGATTTTCGAGAAGCGCCATTTCCGATGTTTTTGGAAATAGCGCTGTGCTAACAATCCAAAACCCGTTGTTAAAGTTTTCGCTACTTTGTAGCGTGAAACTTAACGCTACAGATGTGGAGTGTTAAAGTTCCGCTCCTTACCTTTGCCCGATCCCCGCTATGCAATAACTGACTAATCTCGCTTACGTCAGTTATTGTATCGCGGATCGGCTAAGGTAAGTAACAGGAGAACGATATTGAATCTCCCCGTTTATAATACTATATGGGAGACTCAGGGCTGTGTGAAAACCACATATTTGAAAGATTATAGATTCTGTCACCTTTAAAGAATTGCTACTGTGTGTACCCAGCTTTTGACAAAACCACCACAGATGACCTAAAGCATCAATAATTTGATAGTTTGTTAGGTTTGCATTAACATTTTTAAAGTTACAAAGGTAATCACAAGTCACAAGGCTGCCTCTTTATATTTAAATCCTTCCCTGTAGTCTGTTTGCCAAAGGTCAGTATTTCTGTTTGTTACACCTGTTTAAATCTCAAAGGAAGAAGCCTAACATGTGCTCTGTTTATGAAAAAATGCTAGTGTGACTGTGAAAAATTGCTGGTATGGTTTATGAAGGTTAAAAGGGTATGTCAGCATAAAAAACTTTCAGCGCATACCTCCAAACCCCATTTTTGCATATATGCATAATGCCAAAGACCCGGTTCCTCGTGGCTGTCATTTAAGGCACAACATGACGTCACGTCTAATTACCTGACAGCGCGAACAGGAAGTAGTGTGGCTGTCCCGCGCAGCCTCACGACAAAGGAAGGTCGCTCAGGTAAAGTCCCTTCTAAGGCATCTTTGACAATTATACATAATGTGAAAATGGGGTTTGGGGTTGCTCTACAAGACTATAAAAAAAATATTCTGGTATGCCCTTAAATATATCTGATGAATATGAAATGTGACTAGTATGTGTATTGGTGAATGTAATTATCAGTGTGACAGAGTAATGATGTTACTGAACTCATTGATTTGTTTGACACTATATTACTATGTAACTAAGTAATGATTTTACATTGTATACCAGTTTAGAACACATTTGACAAATTGATTGTTGCTGCAGATTAAGACCACAGGCCACCTCTTATTAAATAAGGCCCTTATTTAGAGCAGCTAAGTGCATTGCCCTGTCTCCTCCTACAGAATGGTGGACAGCATGTGTGTAACAGCTCTGCCTGTTGACGGTAAGTACATAGTACAGCAACTGTAGACACTGCTGGGTGACATCAGCTCTCCCATCACTTGGACTACACATTAATCTGTACAAATAAACAGCATACAATTCAAATTGGCCAATTTCCATCCTCCCTTCTGTAAAGTTAAATATTTTACGATTAATCCTAGTTAAAGGGCATGTCCAACCCCCAAAACTGAAATTAACCCATACTGGCCACACTGTATTTAAAAATCCTTACCATACATTTCTGCTCCAAAATGGTTCTCCTGTTATGCCTCTTCTAGTCCTGGAAACTGCAGTGTAGAAGCTTGTCAGTGAGTCATCCGGTGCCTGTCTCAGGCTCACCTTATCAAGGTCTAAGCGCATGCGCAGGGGAGCCTCCCCCCTACCTCCATCCGGATCAATCCTCGAGCCGTGTGTCACCTAGTGTGAATCCTCTACAGGTAAGGTAATTAACAAGCTGCCCAACCCTAACCACCATAATATATATATTTTTTTAAAAAGCCCCGATCTTTACTTACAAGCCTTCTCTCCCACGGCGTCTTTGATGACGTCAGCCATGCCTGTGATTAGCGCGTCTTAGCCAATCACAGATGCAGATGGCCGACCAGCCCTGCTTGCAACTTCGCAAGCAGGGAGCTAGATAGGAGACGGTGCGGTGGGTGTGGCAGCTGCCAACTATCACATATTAAACTTAACATTTCAGGGTGGACATCCTTTTAATGTAATGTGACAGATCTATTATGATCCTAAGATCCTTATCACGTTCAGCTGAAGGCATTCATAGTTTCTTATGAAATTATAAAAACATATTTTAGCAGTGCTGCATAGAATTGGTTTGTATCAGTCCAGATGGTCTGAGTGATTCTCCAGGTATTATTTAAGTGCCTACTTGCTCCCTGGAGGTATACTAATGGAATACAAGCTATAATTTTATATTAATGAATACAGTAGCAGATATTCCCATAGAGAACAATGCTTGCACTCTATTTCAATTAAAAGCCAAATTTTCCTTCTAACATGATTCAACTCAATAAATAAACTTTTTTTAAAAATCCTTTTTATTAAGGAGCCAATGTGGGACTAAATATATCAGTTGTGGCATAATGACCTAAAAATGATCCTATTTTCTAACCGAGAGGTGTAAAGACATCGCCCACGGAAGCAGAAGCTTGAACTTCCGTGTCATCAAAACCCTCCACTGTCCGCGGGCTGTTGGAGAAGCCGACCCTACTTGCGCTGCGTGCACTCCACAGTGGGAGGAGGGTTGATGAGGAGGAGCTCAGGCGCGAAAGATACCACAATGCCGAGAAAGAAAGAAGGATGAGAGAGTGGAAAGAAAGAGTGAAAGGAGAAGAGAAAAGAGAGAAAAAGAGAAGTGGGGGTCTTAAATGCTGGGTTGGATGATTCTTTTAAGAATTGGGGGTTTTGCTGGTATATATAATAAATAAGTTACAACTGTACAATGATTAATAGTTTATATTGTCAATATTTGGTGTTATACTATTAGTTAATAAAACATTTATACAACCAGTAACATTTGAGTGGTCTTGTTATTTCCCTATAGAAGTGTAGAGTTGGGTGACCGGGCAGCCACCCAGGGTCCACGCCAGTGCTCATGTACTTAAAGAGGAACTGTGTGTCCAAAAAATGACTTGTAGGTAAATTGATAGGAATTGCTCCTGAGAGTTTTGCAATTTATTTCCATTGTTTATTTTACATAGTTTTGAGATTTACATTTTTGTGTGTGATATGGCAGCAGCATCACCAGGTCCCCTGGCACTTCTTAACGCTCTGAAACCTGTCAGTCAATCTGCCCTGTGTCTCCTCCCTTTGCAGTCCCCCTGGTGCCTCCCACTCATGGACCCCAGGTCCCTCCAGTTGCAGGCCCCCCTTGGCCCATTCCATTATAGCCCCATGTGGCCCTGCCCACTCGCATGTTGCCATGGCCCCCGCCCACTCATGGGTGCCTAAGCACCCACCCCTCACAGGTGCTTTGGGCCACTCTGACAACCCCCCTACCCCCCCCACCCGAAAACGCTGTGGAAACGCCTTTTCAGGCAGAGTGGAACTGTCCTGAAAGGCTGTTTCACAGTGAGAGAGAAGGGCTGTAGATTCCCTTACCTTCTCTGCAGCTGCAGGTCCTTCACACAGCAGAGAGAGGGACTTCCTGTCTCCCTCACACACTGAGGGAGTCTGAGGCTGGCTCGCTGGCGGCACTGTGCAGGAGAAGCCCCTAGGAAGGTCACTGTCAGCCTCCCACCCATAACTTTTTGGTCAGTCATTTCTTATATCTTGGGCTGTGGAGCATGTAGAGAGGTGGTTGTATGGCTCATTTTAAAGGTAGGAAACTGGCCTTCAATTAAACTCAACTTGTTTGCAGACCACAGTTCCCCTTTAGATATTGATTTACCGTTTCAGCCATAGTGAAAGAGATATGTCAGTGAATTATATGAGTCCAGCAAGTGGCCCAGATTTTCTTAAATTTTCCTCGCAACACTATGCCTATGTAATAAATACATGTTTAGAGGATTTAGTGTAATGGGCTAAAGCTGTTTCTAGCGTTCGGGTTAACACACCATTCATGTGCCTTACATTCTCACACAGTTTGTCACAGACTGTATGTTGATCTACATGCCACAGTCTGAACTTACTGCCAGGAGCGTCTGTTTAGGGGGGGATTACTGTGCCTGGAATCCCCTTCTGCTGCTCAGTGCAGTCTGCGTTCTACCTCTCCTGGTGTCCATAGATTGTTACAGAGACTGGTCATAGATTGTTACATAGACAGGTACATAGACTGTTACATGAAGGTCATAGACTGTTACATAGACTGTACTAGATTGTACATAGACAGGTACACTCGACTGGTACATAGACAGTACATAGATGTTACATAGACTGGTAACAAGACCGTTACATAGACAGGTACATTAGACTTACATAACTTGTACATTGTTACATAATTGTTACCAGACTGGTACATGATTGTTACATCTCTGGTACATAGAATTGTTGCATAGACAGGTTACATAGACTGGTACATAGATTGTTACATACGACAGGTACATAGACTCTTACATAGATTGTTACATAGTCTATGTACCTGTCTATGTGACAATCTATGTACCTGTCTGTTACATAGACTGGTACATAGACTGTTACATAGATTGTTACATAGACGGTACTAGACTAGTTACTAGACAGTACGACGTTACAGATGTTACATGACAGGTCATAGTATGTTACATAGACTGGTACATAGACTGTTACTAGACAGGTACTAGACTGTTACATAGATGTTACATACAGTACTATACTGTTACATAGACAGGTACATAGACTGTTACATAGACAGGTACATAGACTGGTACATAGACTGTTAAATAGACAGGTACATAGATTGTTACATACACTTACATAACTTGTTACATTGTTACATAGATTGTTACATAGACTGGTACATAGATTGTTACATAGACTGGTACATGGGTTGTTGTCATAGACATGTACATAGACGGTACATATATTGTTACTAGACAGGTACATAGACTCCTTACATAGATTGTTACATAGACAGGTTACATAGATTGTTACATACACTTCCATAATTGTTACATGATTGTTACATAGATGTTACATATATTGTTACATTACAGGTACATGACTGCTTACATAATTGTACATTGACTGTTACAATGATGTTAATTTGTTACATAGATTGTTACATAGACTGGTACATAGATTGTACTTAGACTTAGGTACATAGACTGTTACGATTGTACATAGACGTTAATAGACTGTTACATAGAGAGGACATAGATTGTTACTAGACAGGTACATAGTTGTTACATATACTGGTACATAGACTGTTACAGCTGTACATAGATTGTTACAAAGACTGTTACATGACAGGTACAAGCTTGTATTAATGTTAAATAGACAGGTACATAGACTGGTACATAGACATGTTACATAGATTGTTACATAGACAGGTACATAGACTGTTACATAGATTGTTACATAGACAGGTACATAGATTGTTACATACACTCATAACTTGTTACATAGATTGTTACATAGACTGGTACATAGATTGTTACATTGACAGGTACATAGACTGCTACAGAGATTGTTACATTGACTGTTACATAGATTGTTACATAGACTGGTACATAGATTGTTACATAGACTGGTACATAGATTGTACATAGACAGGTACATAGACTGGTACATAGAATGTTACATAGATTGTTACATAGACAGGTACATAGACTGTTACTGAGATTGTTACATAGACAGGTACATAGAATTGTTACATAGACTGGTCCATAGACAAGTACATAGATTGTTACATAGACTGGTACATAGACAGGTACATAGACTGTTACATAGACTTACATACTGGTTACATTGTAACTAGACTGGTACATAGATTGGTTACATAGACAGGTACATAGACTCTTACACAGATTGTTACATAGATAGGTACATAGATTGTTACATAGACTTAATACATAACTGTTAACAATTTTAGCATACTGAGTTGTTACATAGACTGGTACATAGATGTACATAGACTTAATGCAGTAACAGTATTTATACACTACATGTATTGTTACTATAGAGTACAAAAGCGTACATAGAGTGTTACCATAACTGTACATAGTTGCCTAGTTATAGACGTAATTAATTGTAATAGACAGTATATAGACTGTACATAGATGTTACATAGACGTACATAGTTTATTTACATAACTTGTAAGTGTCATGGAGACTGGTAAGGATGATTGACAGTATTAAGCTACTAATCTGCGGATGACATAGGATTTTGTTACATACGGGTCATTGACTGATCTGTACATGAGCGACTTAGACAGGGTATAGCTACTAGAGGTTCCAAGAGTTCAAGACTTTCTAGCATATACAGTGGTACATAGACAGGTACTAGTTGTTACATAGATACAAGACGTACATAGACGGTTACATAGAATTGTGCATAGATTCGAGCGTTACATAGACATGGTAATGAGACTGGTAAACGATAAATAGACGGTGTTATGCATAGACTGGTACATTAGAAGGTTAGTTGTCAGACAGTATACTAGACTTACACTAGATTGTTACATAGAACAGGTTACTAGAATTCATACTATCGTGTTAACAGTACTATAGTCTAAATAGACTGTACATTGAAGGGACATGCTGCACATATGACAGGATGTTAAATGTTTATAACATGGTAATAGATTGTTTACATGAGACGTGGATAGATTGTAGGCATAGACAGGGTAATAGGAATTGTTACATAGACAGTTACTATAGACTCTTACATAGAAGGTAGCTATGTTACATGAAGATGTTACATAGAGGAGGTTAATTATTAGTTCCATGAAAAGTAAGCAGGTTCATAACTGACTGGTGAGGTATGACTTTATAGACACCTCGTTTAATGTCATAGGGACTTGTGTGGACATAAACATCGAAGTACATAAACTTTGTTCTAGATATACATAATTACTAGACTTACATAACTGTTAACCATATTGTTTTTACATAGACTTGGTACTAATTGGACTAGGTTCCAGTTTACATGATTGTACAATGAGTACTGGTTTTTGTTACAACTGTACGAACTTTTAAATGTACATAGACGGAAGACATGAATTGTTACATAGGATGTCATATTACATAACTTGTTACGCATAGACTTGGTACATAGATTTTTACATACTGTATAGTGTTACAGCGTACATAGATTGTTTAGCATACACGCTGTTACATAGATTAGTACATAGACTGTACAAGATATTGTTGTACATAACTCGGTAACATAGACGATTTGACATAGACCGGTACATAAGATTTATGAGTTACATAGACAGGTTACATAGGATTGTTACATAGACTTACATAAGACTTGTTCTTGCAATGTACAATCAGGTACATAGATTGGTACATAGACTGGTACATAGATTTTGGACATAGACAGGTTACATAGATGTGTACGTAGGACAGGTATATATTGTCATAGACAGTACAAGACTTGTACATTGTTACTAGATTGTTACATAGACATGGTACCTAGATGTTACATTAGAGGTAACTGTTTGGCATAGACAGTTAATAGAGGTTACATAGACGTAGCTTACATGAGTTGTTACTAGAGACGAGTACGATGTGTTACATAGATTTTTACGTTTACAGAGACAGGTAACATAGATTGTGTCATCATCGGACGTGTTTACATTGATGTTACACTAGACAGGTACATAAATTTTACATAGACTTAGGCTTTCAGTACATAGGATTGTTGTTACATAGACTGGTACATAGATTGTTGCATTAGAGCAGTCGTTGACAGGAATAGAGTAGTTACATAGACAGGTACATACTGTCTGACTTGTACATATATGTGTTACATAGACGGTACATAGATTGTTACATAGAAGGTACTAATTGTTTGCTAGAAGGTTACATAATGTTAAGACAGTACACTTGATTCTAGACTTTACCTGACTTTTTACATAGAGTTGTTAAGTAGACTGGTACTAGGCATGTTACATGGACTAGTACATTAGATCTGTTCATAGAAGTTTACATATGATGGGTACAAGACAGGTACTGACTATTTGTACATAGACTGTGTACATAGAGACTTGTTACATAGACAGGTACATAGACTGTTTGAAGCCAGTTACTGTTGTTTACATAAGATTGGTACATAGGATGTACAAGGACTGTTACCAACTGTACATGTTGGTTACCATATTTGTTACATGAGACTGTTGACATAGACTCAGTTACAAACGTTGCTTACAGACAGGGTCATAGATGTTACCTAGATTGTTAAATAGACAGGTAGCTCAGATGTACAGTAGATTACATAACTTGGAATGTACATAATGTACATAGGTACATGAAATGTTACAAGACAGGTACATAGACTTTACATAGACTGAAATAGATTGT
This sequence comes from Hymenochirus boettgeri, assembly GCA_019447015.1. Classification (NCBI taxonomy): domain Eukaryota; kingdom Metazoa; phylum Chordata; class Amphibia; order Anura; family Pipidae; genus Hymenochirus; species Hymenochirus boettgeri. The sequence goes on along the minus strand of CM033469.1, from coordinate 356,331,466 downwards.
TACTAAAAGACTTGGTACATGTACATAGATTGGCATAGACAGTGTTACATGATAGGTACATAGGACCTGGTTACATAGCATGTTACATAGACTGTTATCATAGAACATGTACAATGATTGTTACATTAGACAGGTAGATAGTGTTGATGAGTACATAGATTTTACATAGGACTAGTACATAGAATTTTACAGCTAGATTCAACTTTACATAAGATTGTTACATAGACTGGTACAATAGATGTTACATGGGAGACTGTACATAGACTGTTTATCATAGATTGTTAATAGATTTGTACATAGACAGGTACATATATGTTACTATTAAAGAGTTTACATGACGTACATAGAGTTGTAAAGAACGGTACATAAGCTTATACATGCTGTTACATAGATGTACATAACTGGTATAGGCTACAGGACAGGTAAATTAGACGGTTACATAGATTTGTTACAATACTTGATACTGACTGGTACATCGATTGTTACATAGAATGTTACATGCTGGTACAAGATGTGTACATAGACGTACTAGACTTGTATCACTAGATTGTTACATAGACTGGTACATAGACTGGTTTACCATGTATTGTTACAAGGGACAGTAAGTCTAGACTGTACATAGACTTTGTTACATAGATCAGGCATAGACTTATGACGGTTTACATACGACATAGACGCATAGACTAATAGAGACTGGACTGTGATGACGGAGATGTACAGACAGGTCATCGTGTATCGATGTTTACTAGAAAGTCATGACATAGAGGTATTTACAAACTGTAAATCGATGTTTAAAAGAGGTTACCATAGACGATTACATACACTGTTACATAGAGTTAATAGAGTGCTCATAGACAGGTCATAGACTGTTTACATAAGTGTGTGTTATATAGATTTTTACATAGACAGGTACATAGGTTTCACATAGCGTTACATAACTTTATACATGTTTACATAGACTGGGACATAAAGATTGTACATAGCAGGCGGTTACATAGACTGTTACATAGATTTACATAATGTTACTTGAGGACATAGTGGTACATAAATTGTTACATAGGTGGTTTGTGGTACATAGATTGTTACATAGACTTACCTAACTTGTTACATAGTTGTTACATAGACTGAGTACATAGACTGTTAATATAGTACATAGGGTATAGAATGTAAGATTGTACAATAGACAGGTACATGATTTAATAGACTTGGTAAGCGGTCTAACAGTACTAGGATTCAGATTACCAAGACAGTACATAGACTTGTTAATAGACTGTACATAGACAGGTAACATAGACTGTTACATAGACGTTGCAGTACAAGATTGCTACATAGACAGGTACTCGACTGTTACATAGAATTGTTTATATAGATTGTTACATAACAGGGAAAGGTTTGTCACATGAGTTACATATGTACAATGTCAGACTGTACACAGATAGACTTAGACATAATAACTGTATAGTCATTATTGTTACTATAGACTGGTACATGATTGTTTACTAGGCTTGGTTACATAGATTGTTACAATAGACTTGACTACTTGTTACATAGATTGTTACATCGACTGACTAGAATACATAGACAAGGTACTTTAACGGATAGATTGTTACAAAGATGCTACATAGACTTTATGGGTCAACATAATATGTACAGACGCATAGAGTACCAAGTTGTTTATAAGGACGATACTGATTTATTACATGTTATACACGTACATGGGTTGTCACATAGACTATAATACTTTTATCCATTGTTCATAGACTGGTACATAGAAATTGCTTAAGCAGACCGTGTTCATAGCCTGTACATAATTTACATAACTTGTTACTTAGACTGTTACGGACGATAATAGGAGTGTAATTTACAGAGTTGACATAGGTAATTTAATAGATGTATCAATTTACTAGAATAATGGTGTCACATGGACTTAACAACTATCGTGGTTGATGTGACATAGATTGTTTCTGAGACAGGTACATAGAGTTAATGAGTTATAACTTAGTAACTTAGATGGTACCATCGACTGGTTACATAGATTGTTACATACATGGATTTACATAGATCGTTACATACGACGTTACATAGATTGTTATGCATAGACTGGTACATAATGTTTACCATAGACAGTACATAATTGTTACAATAGACTGGTACATAGATTGTTGCTAGACAGGTTTACATAGACTGTACATAGATTGTTACATAGACTGTGTCCTAGACTTGGTATACTAGACTTTCATAGATTGTTACATAGACTTACATACTTGTTAAATGTTACATAGATTGTTACATAGATTATACATACACTTTTACATAACTTGCACAGATTGTTACATATAGACTGGTACATATGATTGTTAACATAGACTGTTACATTGACTGTTACATAGACAGGTACATAGATTATTACATAGACTGGTACATAGATTGTTACATAGACTGGTACATAGATTGTTGCATAGACAGGTTACATAGATTGTTACATAGACAGGTACATAGACTCTTACATAGCATTGTTACATAGACAGCGTACATAGAGTTTTTACATAGACAGGTACATGATTTGTTGCATAGACAGGTTACATAGATTGTTACATAGACAGGTACATTGATTTTTACACTAGACTTACCTAACTTTTGCATAGATTGTTACATAGACTGGTACATAGATTGTTACATGGACAGGTACATAGACTAGTTACACTAGATTGTTACATAGACTGGTACATAGACAGGTACATATATTGTTACATAGACTGGACATAGATTGGTACAAAGACAGGTACATAGACTGTTACTAGACTGGTACATAGATTGTTACATAGACTGGTACATAGACTGTTACATAGACAGGTACATAGACTGTTACATAGATTGTTACACAGACTGTTGCATAGACAGGTACACAGATTGTTACATAGACAGGTACATAGACTGTTACATAGGATTGTACATACAGGTAATGATTGTTACATAATTACATACTTGTACATAGATGGATACATAGATGTTAAAAGACAGTACATAGACTGTTACATAGACTGTACATAGTATTGTTACAACATAGACTTTACATAGACTGCGTACATAGACTGTTATCAATAGACAGGTAATAGACTGTTACAATAGACTGTTACATAGACTTTGCATATGACAGGTTACACAGAATTGTTACATAGACAGGTATATGACTGTTACATTGATTGTTACATAGAAGTACATAGTATTGTTACATAGATTTACATACTTTTTACATAGACTAGATGGTACATAGATTGTTACATAGACTGATACATAGACGTGTTACATAGATTGTTACATACGATTGCGCTACATAGACAGGTCATAGACTGTTACATATATGTTTATATAGATTTTTTACATAGACAGGTACGGATAGTTGTCACATAGAGTTACATAACTTATACATTGTTACATAGACTGGTACATAGATTGTTACATAGACAGGTACATAGAACTGTTACATAGATTTACATAACTTGTTACTTTGACTGGTACATAGATTGTTACATAAATTGTTACATAGGCTGGTACATAGATTGTTACATAACTTACCTAACTTGTTACATAGATTGTTACATAGACTGGTACATAGACTGTTACATATATTGTTACATAGACAGGTACATAGACTGGTACATAGATTGTTACAAAGACAGGTACATAGACTTTTACATAGACTGGTACATAGACTGTTACATAGACAGGTACATAACTGTTACATAGATATTTACATAGACAGGTACATAGATTGTTACATAACTTGTTACATAGACTGTTACATAGATTGTTACATAGATTGCTACATAGACAGGTACATAGACTGTTACATAGATTGTTATATAGATTTTTACATAGACAGGTACATAGGTTGTCACATAGAGTTACATAACTTTATACATTGTTACATAGATTGTTACATAGACAGGTACATAGACTGTTACATAGATTTACATACTTGTTACTTAGACTGGTACATAGATTGTTACATAGGCTGGTACATAGATTGTTACATAGACTTACCTAACTTGTTACATAGATTGTTACAAAAATCACTGATGGTACATCAGAGACTGTTACATATATCTGTTACAGATAACAGAGTACATAGACTGGTACATAGATGTTTCTACAAATAGAAAAAAGCAAGACGGTACCTAGACTTGTTATATAGACTGGTACATATACTGTTACATAGACGGTACATAGACTTGTTACATAGACTGTTGCATAGACAGATTGTTACATGACAGTATATGTTACATAGACAGGTACATAGACTGTACATAGATTGTTATTAGATGTTACATAGGACAGTACATAGGTGTCACTAGCTTACATAACTTTATACATTGTTACTAGACTGGTACAAGATTGTTACTAGAAACCGTACATAGCCTTGTTACATAGATGTTACATAACTTGTTCTAGACTGGTACATAGATTGTTACATAGACTGGTACATAGACTGTTACAGCTATACTTGTACATAGTCGTTCTACATAGACAGGTACATACGACTTTTACAACATAGATTGTTAATAATAGATTGTTACATAGACAGGTATGGGTTGTCAATAGACTTACATCCTTTATACATTGGTCGATAGACTTGGTACATAGATTGTTACATAGACATGGTACATAGACTGTTACATAGATTTACATAGCTTTGATACTTAGACTGTACATAGATTGTACATAAATTGTTACATAAGACTGGTAGCATAGATTGTTACATACACTTCATAGCTTGTTACATGACAGTTACATAGATATTGTTACATAGACAGGCTACAGTAGACTGTTACATAGATGGTATATATAGATTTTTACTTACATAGACAGGTTACATAGACTTACATAAGAATTGTGCATAGACTGGTACATATGATTGTTACATAGACTGGTACACGCTATATTGTTTACATAGACGTACATAGATTGTTGCATGACAGGTTACATAGACTGGTCATAGATGTTACATAGACTGTACATAGACTGGTACATAGACTTTCATAGATTGTTACATAGACTTACATAACTTGTTAAATTGTTACATAGATTGTTACATAGATTTACATAACTTGTTACATAGACTGGCACATAGATTGTTACATAGACTGGTACATAGATTGTTACATAGACTGTTACATAGACAGGTTACATAGACTGTTACATAGACAGGTACATAGACTGTTACATAGATTGTTATATAGATTGTTACATAGACAGATACATAGGTTGTTACATAGACTTACATAACTTGATATATTGTTACATAGACTGGTACATAGACTGATACATAGATTGTTACATAGACTGGTACATATGTATATAAGTGATGGGTTATAGAATAATAACCTAACAACGCCAAAATACCACTGAATATGTGGTGGTGCGGTGGGTAATGCAAACAGTAATACTAAAAAAAGGGGGAGAAGTGATGGGGGAAACCCCCAATCACCAGAAACCCACTAAACTCTGCAGACTACCTGCCGAGGCACTATTATGGCATACTACTAGGAAATAAATAGCATTTGTAATGTTTGTATTAAGAATAAAACACTTCCCAAATATCACAATATCCCATAAAATAGAATTCAATATACAATCTAACTGCCCGCATCCTAGGCGTCCCTAGGTGCTGAAACTATATATATATAACTGGTGTCCAGGTAAGTGGTAGCGGAAAAGCAGAGGCTGGTTAGTGGCTATATTAATAGATGTAGATAAGCGATCAGCTATAGCAGAAAACGCAGGTATTAACGGGCAGAAAGTACAGTGATAGGTAATAAATGATTGCATATATAGATGGGCCTTCCGCGCAACCTCCGTTCATCCGCGGGATCGGGGTAACCCTACCTAAAAAGCAAGGAAGCCATGACAAAGCGTGTTGACAGAATTAATTACAATGATGCAATAAGTATAGAAACAATCGGCTGCTTATGCCGCATATACTCTGCTGCACTGCATTCCCAGCTCTGATCTCCACAGTCCCGTACGTCTCTGCCAGCTCCAGACGCCTATACACAACCCGACTAGTGAGCAAACAGCACATCTCCTGGGCCTCCAACACCAGCAAACAGTGCCTCCACACACCGCCGCGCTCACCTCCCTACAGCACAACCGACCGACGCACGTTTCAAGAGGCAGCTCCTCTCTCTCTTCCTGGTACATAGATTGTTACATAGATTGTTACATTGTCAATTGATGTGAGTGAGAAGCGCATTTGTATGTTTCAATATATATCCATCGCCCTGTGATGACAGCTCTAGAGACTGTATAACATTAACCCTGCAGCTGCCGGAGGTAATGCTGAGCTTGGATTTATATACATTACTTACTGTACTGTACCTACTGCACTGTGATGGGGCTTAGTGAGCAGGAATAGGGACATTAAGAAATCCTAGAGGTGGTTGTATAGCGAATGTCCAACATTATATTCTATCTATCTTTTATCTATCATATATCTATTATCTATCAATCTATTATCTATCTATTACTACGCATTTATCTCTCTCTCTTGGTATCTATCTCTCTATATCTATATATCTCTATCTCTCTTGTACACACAGAAATGATTGTTGATTGTTGAATACGTCCATATATGGTCTGATGTTATTGTGTCCTACTGTAGTAGGTAGCGGTTAATGGAAATGTTCCATCTTGCCCGATAGGTCCCGATACCAACAAAATTCAGCAATTTCTGTCAGATCCACTGTCAGTGTCACAGCTCTGACTATGAAAGACACTAATGATAAAGTACAAATGTGGATTTCCACACTAAAACAGAACGTTAGGCGGATACACACAAAGACAAATTTTCTGTCCCGATCGTTCGCCGCATTGAGTGTCGGCCCCAGCAAATTTCTCCTATGGACCCCACAATCGCGATGATTTACTGGTATGTTTTAAATTGCTCCTTCATCTGATCCAGGGAAACGGGCAACTGACAGTGTTCACTGATGCTTGTGGGAGGACCCCTGCACATGTCCCAGTCGCAGTCCTCCTGTCCTCCCTGTGCAATCTCCCCCTGCTCTATAGAACGTGCCCGTCTGAGTGTTCCATCCTACCGACAATCTGACTAGGGCGACCCCTAGTTCCAGCCTTTGGAAAGGAATGAGCGCTGATTGGTTGCTCCAAGGAAGGGAGGCAGATACACAGCCCCGCCCCTCTCTAAACCTCCAGATTGGAAGACACAAACACTCAGGGATGGGGCTGCTGCTCCTGGTGTTCTTAGTACAGGCTACTAACAAATATGGCAGTTGGGAGGAAACTTATACTATTGTTTGTTATTTAACTTTCCACATTTTATTAAGGGAGCTGTTATTGTGCTTGGTTCAGCTCTGGCTTGTAATATCTGTGGGTTTTCGTAATAGGAGAATTGTTCCAATCAGGCCCTGTCCCATAGAGTTTACAATGCCCTATATCCTATCATGCATGTTTTATGTATTCTGTTAGGAACTACAACCCCAGCATGCCTTGGTTGCATTCTGCTGGAGTTGTAGTGTCCAAAACATCTGTCAAGCCAGGTTTCCACATCTCTATTGTAACCAATCAGCATGCGGAATGGCTGGTCAGCATTAACACTACTGAATTCAGTACAGCTCACAGCCAAAGTCGTAACTACCAGGGGAGCACATCAGGGGGGGCAGGAGCTATTTTCCCTATGACAGTTATAGCCTCCTCCCAGAAAATCACTGTGGATAAAGCATGAATAGGGGCCCCATTTTAGTTTTGCTGGGAGGCCCAGCGATTCCTAGTTACCCCACTGCCTGCAGTATTGTAATGGTTTCATATATGTTTGATTTTGTAGGCAGTGTCAGACTGGGCGATTGGGCCCCAATCAATATTATCAGGGCTATTCAATAAAAGTTCTTGGTGTTTATAATGGTGCTAATTTTGCCCCAACCATTCAGATGTTAGCTTTCAAATGTTAAATAAGATCTGATTGGTTGGGGCAAAATTAGCACCATTTTAAACGATAAGAACTTTTATTGAATCTCCCTGTTAATTCGCCATTTTTCAATAATTTAAGTATCTCTCTCATTCCTACTAACTCCTTATATGTATATATTTTCCTTTCTAACTGTCCCTTTAACTCTGTTTTTTTTCTGTTTTCACCCTTCAGAGGGTTCTCCTATATAACCCTGTGGGCCAGTCCGATTCTGTTTAAAGGAGAACTGTAGTCCAAAAATGACTTGATAGAAATTGCCCTCCTCAGAATTTTTGCAATTTATTTCCATTGTTTATTTTGCATAGTTTTGAAGATATTTACATTTTTGTGTGTGATATGGCAGCAGCATCACCAGGTCCTCTGCACTTCCTGCTCTGAAACTGTCAATCTGTCCTGTGTCTCTTCCTCCTTTGCAGCACCCCTGGTCCCTCCCACTCATGGACCCTATGGTCCCTCCAGTTGCAGGCCCCCCACAGCCCCATGTGGCCGTCCTCTCGCGGGTGCCATGGCCCTACCCACTCGCGGGTGCCATGGCACCGCCCACCCACGGGTGTTGTGGCCCCCGCCCACTCGTGGGTGCCGTGGGTTACTCAGACACCCCTCCTGCAGAAAACTCTGTGGAATCAGCTTTTTCACACAGTGAAAGAGAAGGGCTGTAGATTCCCTTACCTTCTCTGTCAGGACTTCACACAGCAGAGAGGAGGATGGACTTCCTGTCTCCCTCACACACTGAGGGAGTCTGAGGCTGTGCTCGCCAGCGGCACTGTGCAGGAGAAGCTTTAGGAATGTCACATGTCAGCCTCCCACCATTAACATTCTGGTCAGTTATTTCTGTATATTTGGGCTGTGGAGCATGTAGAGAGGTGGTTGATGGCTCGTTTTAAAGGTAGGAAACTGGCCTTTCATTTAAACTTCACTTGTTTGGAGACCACAGTTCCCCTTTAAAGTAAAGAGGGGGGTAACCCTTCCTAGCAGTATGTGTTGATACGTCCATGAGTACACGGAAGAAACCAACCTAAGCACGAGGAGACCAAAACATTCTTTTGCACAAGTAGCTGTAGGTGGTTTTTGACATAGCAACACAGACCATCAATGTGGGCCACTGGGCCACCACCCTGCCTTTACCCACTGACTGCACGGCGATTGCAGTTAAACTGCATTAAGCCAAGATCTGGAAACCCTGTAAAACTATAACAAGGCACCTTATATATTATACCCACTGCTTTGATGTGATGGGCACATCACAAAGGGCACCAACTCTTTGCTTGAAACAAACTAATTGGAAATAGAAGGAGATAGTGTCTTTTTAGAAATATCCTACACATTTCAGTAAGGTTAAAGGGAAAGATTAGACTCAAACAAGCTGTGAGCCCACTGTACCAACATTTGAAAGATGACAGAAAATCTGTAAATCGGTTAATATACCATCTACGGCTCTGGATTGTCTTTCAAAACTCAGTTGACAATCACAATGGCGTAGCTACAGAACTATGGGCCCCGATGCAGGATTTAGACCTGGGCCCCCCTATCCTTTGTTATATACAACTTTATTACACTGACATAAAAAAGGAGCATCTGTCCCAGGCTTGCACTTGCAGTTCATGGAAAACAACATTATTACCGTTAACGAAAATGCTTTAGACTACACCTCAAACTAGCAGGAAATTTTATAGACAGCTTCAATAAATAGATAATGGACGGAGAAAACAACCCCCTCACACACACACATCTCTTCCATCTATATTGGATAATAATATCTGTAAAAAAGCTATTAAACAATGAGATTAGTAAAGACTCAACACAGAGTAAAGACTAGACTCGCATTTCCATTGTGCGTTAGAGTGTGACCTTGTCCTAAAAGTCTGTACATGCGTTAGATTTCACAGCCCACAAACAATTGTCGATAATTACGAATCGCACATGTGTACTGGTACAGTCGGGGTCGTACATTGAACCACCAGTTCGGTGGTTCAACGACCCCAGACCTCATCAGTACACATGTGCGTTTGAGGCTTTTAAGAGCAGTGACTTTTAGTCATGGAATGAGAACAGTCTGTAAAGGTCCCACTAAGTGAGAACAATAAACAATAATACACTGTCACACGGTAACCCTATAGAAGCAAAGATGCTTTTTTGACAGTGGTGCATGAGTCATGTTAACACAGAACACCTATTCTGTAGTTTAGGGGTTTGTCTTGTTAAGCTGCAGTGAATTTGCAGTGTGTAAATTTATGGAAAATATCAGGACCTGGTTGCTCTGGGTTTTTTTACTTCTGTATCTTGATGTACTGCCCAGCTAAGCTGGGGCACTCCAGATGTTTGAAAACTACAGCTCCCAGAATTCCCTGGCAGCCCATTGCCATTGCACAGTACTTGCAGGGGAGTAATGGGAGTTGTTTGCCAACATAGGCTTGTCTCTGTCCTAATTATTACATATATATACTATAGTTATGTATTTTTAAAGTACATAACTGTGGCAGCTAGATAAATTCAAATCAAATGATGTATATTTATATAGGGCCATAAAGTAAACCCCCTTGCATGGTCAGAAGCTGGGTATTAAATCAGACGCCCCACATCACATAACATTTGTTTTTATTTAGAGGAAAAGCAATCCCTTCTCCACACACACACTCCTGTTAAGTGAATACAAACTGGCAGCGCCCTTTTCTTACCCTGTACCCTCATGCAATGCTGGCAACTGATAACATTTTTAGAGCATCTTATTAAAATATACAGGCCAGGCAGAGGTTCCTTTATCAACCTTATTTCCCACTTCTTACCCTCCATAGTGTGCCAGCAGCACATGGACTAAATGTCTTGAATAGCACAACATGGCCACTCCCTAGTTTTCTGGCGCCCCCTTATTGGTTGAGATCAAATAATGAATTTAGTTTAAACTACCTGTACTTATTACAATCAAATGTTTTATATAGACAAAAGGCAAAGTCAAACCAAAGTTTATTTTAATTCTTTTTATTACAGTTTAATCAGATGGTGGTTGTTGTCTTCTTTCTGGAACTGGGGTGGGTTTAAGGGTAGTAGCTGATTGGAGGTCTGTATCTTCCTTCCATTAGATTCTCCCTATCAATTTTCTATGTAACAGAAAAAAATAGCCAATGAGTCAGAATTAAACACCCCCAAATCCCTGTTCTAACCAATCTCCAAATTCCTTTATTAGGGGCAGCACCAGGGTTGCCAGATTCCATCCACTGCTGGATGGAGAGTGGGTGTGTCAGGGGTGGAGAAATGGGGTTTGGGGCACGGAAGGATGGGGAGGGGGTATTCTCGGGCAGGGACTTCCAGTCCCATTTAGAGGACAGGATTTCAACTCTGACAGCGGGACTCGGGATTTTGTCCCTACAGTTGGGACAATCCCGTCCAGATTGGGATGTCTGGAAACCCTGGGCGACGCTCATGTCTGAATTCTAAACATACCTTAAAGAAGGGATTATCCATTATTTCATCCGCCCCGCGACTGCTCGATCCAAGTCGTTGCTTCCTGTTCTTATCCAAAAGCTACAAAAACAAAATCATTTGTTACCCACAAATGTCGTTCACTTCCCAGGAGGTTTCCCGGTAACAGTTTCAGTCGTGTAACTTACTCTATACAAGATGGATTTGGTGGCCATATTTAGTTCCCCGGGAATCATTGGCTTCATGTTACAGACAGCATATCTGAATTTCTCTTCAGTCTCTCCATTGAATGGCAACTAAAGAAATAGAGAAATATCTGTTTAAAATTCCATTCCACAGTTCAGTTAATATGGAACCAACCAGGCCCCAAAGAAACACCAGTATATTCTAGACAAGAGGATTATTTGTAGGTGACCCTTGTTAGTGTATATGGGTCCACATGACCAACTGCCTCGAGGAATATTTTTCATCAGGAATCACCCACCAAACCCACATTTTCAGTGATTTTACATAAAAATTAATGGAGTAATGTTGGTAGTAAAACCATTTTCTACTTAAATAGCCAAGTAACATTTCAGAGGTTATCATCCCTACAGACCACCAGTCCACCGATCTGGAGTAGGGTCCATTTCTGTACATCTCTGGAGCCAGGTACAATGATTCTCCACATCTTTCTCCACATTTAGATACAATTTCATCACCGTAGTCAATCCCTTAACCACAAACAAAACATTCCCAGTTAATATGTCTATTTTATGTATGTGTTACTGTTACTGGTTTTTATTTTATACCTGCTCATAGGGACGCACATAAATATTACCAAACAGTGAATGGATCCAGTTATATTTTCAGGTTACTGCACTGAGTGTGGACAATCTTCATAAAAACTGGTTTAACTTACAACCAACTCTAAATTGGGAATTTTCGGATTTGTTGCGTTTATTTTGCACCGGCAACAAAACTAATCTGAAAAATAAAACCTAAACTGATATGTCCCATTCTATGGAATTGTACCAGGAACCCTACCTTCCATGCAGAGCTCGAAGTCGGCTATCTTTAGGTATCCAGTGGCAGAGAATAAAAGATTTCCTGGATTCAGATCTCTGGGGAAGAAAAAAAGAAAATATTGAGAATAGATAATAAGTTAATAATAAATGTATCTGTTATATTCAGTTAGATCAACTGGTCTTAAAGTTTAGTTCTTGAAGACGTTTCGCTAGTCATCCGACTGGATTTCTCAATTCAGAAAGAAGTCTTTAAGAACAAAACTTACTGTCCAGTTGAACTAACTGAATACAACAGATATACCATGGTCTGGATGGATGAGAACCTTTACACGCTTAATAATAAATGGTATTAAAAAGTCAAATCAAAATCTAGAATTTACTGGGAGGTAGACGATTCTACTCCTCCTTTTATTCTTACAATTTTTGCAAACCATAGTTTAATATGGCCATGCTGACAACTTTCCTCCCCATCAGTTCCAGGTAACGGCCAATAATATTGCTATGTGTATGGCCACCACACTCAGCATTCACCAGAATGGTGAACCAGAGGTTGAAGATGGTGGTAGGAGTAGTTTTTCCTACCTCCCAGTAAATAATAGATTTTTTTTAAAGTTGTTTTCTCTGTGTAGTTACCCTTTAATTTAAGTTCCATTTGACAAGAGACCTTATTTTACTATAATTTCACTGTTTAATCAACTCTTAGCACACCAGTTTAAACAACCTCCCATTTAACCCCTTCAACCCCCTCACACATTAATATTATAATATGATCTTAGCTATTAAAATAAGCACATCCCTCACATTTACACTGGTGCTTACCGATGAATGATCCTGTGTTGGTGTAAAAATCTCACTCCTAGGACAAGGCAGGCCGAGTAAAATCTGCAGGTATTAAAATAAAACGTTCATTAGTCAATCTATCAATAAATCCAACGTATTCTACTTATTACCAAGTCCATATAGTCACTACACCCAACCTTCCCATAGTGCTCTGACAATATTATCCGGTGTTATTCGTAGGAAGAAAGACATATGAATTAAATGTGGTCTCTATGTTAAATGTTCTAAATTCAGAAATCCTGCAGCAGTTACAGCTGTGGGTAGGGAATCCATCATTTCATCCATTTTATTATTTATCCCTTTACCACTGTCTGACTGCGAGACAATAGGTTACTGTCTGATGGTCACCAACACTGAATACTCACACTGCCATTTCATATGACATTGGACCTCTGGCCTAGTCCATGTAGGTTTTCAAGTCCAGCATGGGAGCGAGTTCTAGAACCAGGCCTTCGTGGTAGGGGGTTTTAAAGGAGCCATTATACCCAATAATGAAAGGACTTCTTTCTCTTCTGCCCAATTGCAGGATCTTCTTCTCTATCTTGAAGCTAAAAAACAAGATGAATCCAAATAACAAGTGGAAAGAGTGCAGCTGAATTAATATTATTATAGAGAATCAATGTCAAAAAATGGTCAAAGAATTACAACCAAAATCAATTAGAAACGCTCCGTGTACGGTGTATCTGTACAGCACTAATTAGTAAATTGGAAGGTCTGTTACTACTTTGTCCAATGGTGTTACCATTTACCACTTACCATTTACATGCAAGTTGGTCCTTTAGAGCTGTTTTGCTTCTCATTTTTACAGCCACTTGGTTTCCATCTTCTTTAACTTGCGCCACGTAAACCTGCAAACAGAGAACATTTCATGACTTCCCCTGTATAATTTAACAAGGATGATTATTATTATTGACTGAATGTCTCACCTTTCCGAATGCCCATTCGCCCATCCAACTGCAGAACACCAACTCATTGAGTGATAACAATGGGTTCTGCTGAGCACTGAAAGAAAAGAATAGAGAATTAAATTTGATTGGTCTATCATTAACCTATCATTGAAAACTCACGCTAGTACAGCCCTTATAATAGGCTAAGTTGGACACCCCTGTAATATTGTTTTATCCTGATTGGTTACAGTTTCTAATTAACTTAGGGGAGGAGAAGCAGGTCTGGCAGGCTAAATGTAGAAATAAAATGCTATTTATTGCAAAAATCCACTGATATGATAAATTACAACACACAGGTGCCTTTACCTCTGTCATAATGAGTTAAATTGAATGTTACAATGTGACATCAATGTTATAGATTTTATTTACTACAAATATCAAACTCTAATACAATAATTATTCATTTGCATGTAGTTGTGTTGGGGAAAATTTATTGTCCCATGTAGCATAAGGTTACTGTACAATGGTGATGTACTTACCATGGAAAGATCATCATGGTGGATAATAATGTCTTCTGACTTCTCCTTTACATTTATAGACTCTGCATTTTCAGTAATCACTGGAGAAGACAAACCAGCTTTAGTTGGCTCTGGGTGACATAAAGGTGTAAAAGATACATAAATATATTTATATATATTATAAAACCAGTAGCCATTAGAGATAGACTAGAACTCAAACTCGACCCCGAGTTCAAGCCAAACTATTCGAGTTTGAACGGACTCTGACTTCTCAAACTATCCCAAGCCCGGATTTTCAATATTTTCCAGACTTTCGATAACTATCAAATGTTTGAGTGCGAATATGCAAGTAAAATGACTATTATACCAATACGCGAGTAAATATCGAATATCGAATCCACAAGTAAAATGTCTATTATACCAATACGCGAGTAAATATCGAATATTGAATCCACAAGTAAAATGTCTATTATACCTATACGCGAGTAAATATCGAATATCGAATCCACAAGTAAAATGTCTATTATGCCTATACGCGAGTAAATATTGAATTCTCGAATCCACAAGTAAAATGTCTATTATACCAATACGCGAGTAAATATCAAATATCGAATCCACAAGTAAAATGTCTATTATACCAAAACGCGAGTAAATATCAAATATCGAATCCACAAGTAAAATGTCTATTATACCAATACGTGAGTAAATATCGAATTCTCAAATCCACAAGTAAAATGTCTATTATACCAATACGCGAGTAAATATCGAATTCTCGAATCCACAAGTAAAATGTCTATTATACCAATACGTGAGTAAATATCGAATTCTCGAATCCACAAGTAAAATGTCTATTATACCAATACGCGAGTAAATATCGAATTCTCGAATCCACAAGTAAAATGTCTATTATTCCAATACGCGAGTAAATACCGAATATCGAATCCACAAGTAAAATGTCTATTATACCAATACGTGAGTAAATATTGAATTCTCGAACCCACGAGTAAAATGTCTATTATACCTATACGCGAGTAAATATCGAATTCTCGAATCCACAAGTAAAATGTCTATTATACCAATACGCGAGTAAATACCGAATATCGAATCCACAAGTAAAATGTCTATTATACCAATACGCGAGTAAATATCGAATATCGAATCCACAAGTAAAATGTCTATTATACCAATACGTG
Source organism: Hymenochirus boettgeri (assembly GCA_019447015.1). Lineage (NCBI taxonomy): Eukaryota > Metazoa > Chordata > Amphibia > Anura > Pipidae > Hymenochirus > Hymenochirus boettgeri. The sequence continues at coordinate 356,315,623 of CM033469.1, read as the reverse complement.
AGTAAATATCAAATATCGAATCCACAAGTAAAATGTCTATTATACCTATATGCGAGTAAATATCGAATATCGAATCCACAGTAAATGTCTATTATACCAAAACGTGAGTAAATATCGAATTCCGAACCCACAGTAAAATGTCTATTATACCCATACGCGAGTAAATATCGAATTCTCGAATCCACAAGTAAAATGTCTATTATACCAATACGCGAGTAATATACGCGATTCTCGAACCACAGTAAAATGTCTATTATACCATCCGTGAGTAAAATATCGAATTCTCGAATCCACAAGTTAAAATGTCTATTATACCAATACGCGAGTAAATATCAAATATCGAATCCACAAGTAAATGTCTATTATAACAATACGCGAGTAAATCATCAAATATCGAATCCACAGTAAAATGTCTATTATCCTATACGCGAGTAAATGTCGAATTCTCGAATCCACCAAGTAAAATGTCTATTATACCCAATACGTGAGTAAATATCGAATATCCAATCCACAAGTAAATGTCATTATACCAAACGTGAGTAATATCGAATTCTCGAACCCACAGTAAATGTCTATTATACCAATACGCGAGTAAATATCGTATCCGAATCCACAGTAAAATGTCTATTATACCAAAACGGTAAATATCGAATTCTCGAATCCACAGTAAAATGTCTATTATACCATACGCGAGTAAATATCAATATCGAATCCACCAAGTAAATGTCTATTATACCATACGCGATAATATTCGAATTCTCGAATCCACAGTAAAATGCTATTTACCAATACTCGAGTAAATACCGAATATCGAATCCACAAGTAAAATGTCTATTATACCAATACGCTGAGTAAATATCGAATATCGAATCCACAATAAAATGTCTATTATACCAATACGTGAGTAAATTCAAATATCGAACCCACAAGTAAAATGTCTATTATACCATACTCGAGTAAATATCGAATTCTCATCCACAGTAAAATGTCTATTTACCAATACGCTAGTAAATATCAATATCGAATCCACAGTAAAATGTCTATTATACCAAACGCGGTAAATATCAAATTCGAATCCCAAGTAAAATGTCTATTATACCAATACGTGAGTAAATATCGAATTATCGAATCCACAAGTAATGTCTATTCCATACACGAGTAAATATCGAATTCACGAATCCACAAGTAAAATGTCTATTATACCAATACGTGGAGTAATATCGAATTCTCGAATCCACAGTAAAATGTCTATTAAACCAATACGCGAGTAAATATCGAATTCTCGAATCCCACAGTAAAATCTATTACCAATACGCGAGTAAATATCGATTCTCAATCCCAGTAAATGTCTATTATACCATAACCGAGTAAATACGAATATCGAATCCACATAAAATGTCTATTTACCAATACGGAGTAATATGAATTCTCCCGACAAGTAAAATGCTATTAACCTATAACGCGAGTAAATATCGAATTCTCGATCCACAAGTAAAATGTCTATTATACCAATACGCGAGTAATATCGAATATCGAATCCACAGTAAATGTCTATTATACCATACCGAGTAATTATCGAATATCGAATCCACAGTAAAATGTCTATATACCAATACGTGAGTAAATATCAATACGAATCCACAATTAAAATGTCTATTATACCTATACGCGAGTAAATATCGAATTCTCGAATCCACAAGTAAAATGTCTATTAACCAATACGTGAGTAAATATCGAATATCGAACCACAAGTAAATGTCTATATAACCAAACGGAGTAAATATCGAATTCTCGAACCCACGATAATGTCTATTATACCAATACGGCAGTAAATATCGAATTCTCGATCCACATAAAATGTCTATTATACCATACGCGAGTAATACCGAATTCCGAAACCACAAGTAAAATGTCTATTAATACCAATACGTGAGTAAATATTGAATTCTCGAATCCGAGAGTAAAATGTCTATTATACCAATACGCGAGTAAATATCAAATATCGAATCCACAAGTAAAATGTCTATTATACCAATACGCGAGTTAATATCGAATATCGAATCTGCAAGTAAAATGTCTATTATACCAATACGCGAGTAAATATCGAATATCGAATCTGCAAGTAAAATGTCTATTATACCAATACGCGAGTAAATATCTAATTCTCAAATCCGCGAGTAAAATGTCTATTATACCAATACGCGAGTAAATATCGAATTATCGAATCCACAAGTAAAATGTCTATTATACCAATACGCGAGTAAATATCGAATTCTCGAATCCGCGAGTAAAATGTCTATTATACCAATACGCAAGTAAATATTGAATTCTCGAATCTGCAAGTAAAATGTCTATTATACCAATACGCGAGTAAATATCGAATTATCGAATCCGCAAGTAAAATGTCTATTATACCAATACGTGAGTAAATATCGGATTATCGAATCCGCGAGTCGTTCATGGGATAATTATCGAATGTTGGAACGCGAGAGCTGGAAAGTAGCGCACGTGAGAGTAAAATCGATTTTTGGAAAGTCCTGGATATTGGAACATGTTCCCCAGACCATTTCCCAGGTCCCACAGCCATTTACATTAAGTTACCATTGATATTTTTATTGTATTTCATTAGAACTATTCAAACTATTTGACTCCCATTGACTTTAATGGGTCTGTTTTCGAACTTTCCATAAAGTTCGCCATCTCTAGTTACCAATAAACGTGATCGCACTTTATTCAGCCATAAGTAGTAGTGCCCTTTTTGGGGGGATTTTTTAGAGGGGATCCTTTGATCTCCTCAGAGGTTGTACGAATTTAAATAAACGCAGTCACAGGCGCTTCTCCGTCATAGGGTCATACAATAGAATGCGGCAAGGAAATTTTATTAAACTTAACAAAGGACCTTAGTGCTTGATAATTATAACTACAACTAAAATCAGGTACATGCCAGCTAGCATTGCCAGAAACCCAACACATGTATTGCCCAGGAACCCATTGGATGCGATATCTACGTTTTATTGGTATTATACAGAGCTGAAAATGACAACTTTTGCAATCTGAGCTGTGCTTAGCAGCTGGTTCATTTTACAGCTGGATTATCCACAAAGAAGGGACTTAGATTACACATCCATATATATTAAAGAATGGAACCTCAAATTACAGCATAGCCCAGGGACACAGGACATCTAAACCTATCTCTGTGTCATCTTCACCTGAACTCAGCCCCCCTCAAAGCCAGGAGTCTAGCAGTCAGTCCTATAATTTGGCCTCCATCCTCCATCTGACAGCAGGATAAATTGAAAGTGGGCAGTGCTGCATTTTGCTTCTTTGATTGGTAGGGCCTTACTATGCATAACAATGATGTTTCAGATGCAAATTAAAGGTAGAACAAATGCAATTCTTATTCCCACCAAGGGAATTGCACAGTGTATTGGAAAAGTAGGATGGGGATGTCTGACTTTAGGTCTCAGGATTAAATAATATTGCTGTTTGGATGCAGATGATTTAAGGGAGGGAATACCTGGTGCGGTCAACTTAAACTATCCACTAGTAATACAACCCTACACCCCACTCCTCTCCCTCCCACCGCTCATTTATATTCTCACTAGTTTGCTGGGATTTAAATGCAGTATATAGTTTTCATCATTAGATGGACCTCTTGCTGCATCACTCGGCTTTACCTTCCATCATTATGTCCATGCCAACTATGGACAGTAAATGGAGAAAATAAAAGCTTTGGAATGAAACATAGACCAATCTGGCATTATTGTTAGTTATATTTCATTGAGAAAGAGTTTTCATCACTTTTCAGCATTTAATTGACTCGTAACACCATGAAAACCCCATCTTTATGTCAGCATCTGACAATTAGAGCTGTTCCAGGCTGTTTTAAAGCCTCCTCCTCAAAAATGCTTAAAGTGCAACTGACAAATTACATTTTACAATAAACAGCCAACAATGACTATGTTATACCATCAGCCTGTACATTAAGTATGACTAAACGAACCAGCATGTTCAGCCATTGATTGGCATGAGACCTTTGAGGGATGGACTTTACAGCATGACAGATGCAGTAGCGGAACTAGAATTATCTGTGCATCATATGCAGCAGTTATGTTTGGTAGGGTCTGTACCTGTGGTAGGAGAAGTTAGATGTTTACTGCCATTTAACCTTCAGTTTTTAAGTCTTTAAAAGGCTCAATTTTTCTACCATTTCATCAATTTCAGTTTGAAAATCTTTTGACCAGCCTTATTCTGCCAACTATTTTACTAGTCTGTGTTTCAGCCAATTGAACAACCTGTTTGCCAGTTATTTCACCAGTCTATGTTTTGGCAGGTAGTTACCTAGTCTCAGATTTCTAGTGATAAGATCAGTCTCAGTTTGCCAGTTATAAGATCAGTCTCAGTTTGCCAGTTATAAGATCAGTCTCAGTTTGCCAGTTATAAGATCAGTCTCAGTTTGCCAGTTATAAGATCAGTCTCAGTTTGCCAGTTAAAAGATCAGTCTCAGTTTGCCACCGCAAGTAAAATGTCTATTATACCAATACATGAGTAAATATCGAATCCACAAGTAAAATGTCTATTATACCTATACGCGAGTAAATATCGAATTCTCGAATCCACGAGTCGTTAATTAATAATCGAATGTTCGAACGTGAGAGCTTGAAAGTAGCACGTGTGAGAGTTAAATTGAGTTTTCGAAAGTCCTGGATATTCCAACATGTTCCCCAGACCATTTCCCAGGTCCCACAGCCATTTACATTAAGTTACCGTTGATATTTTAATTGTATTTCATTCGAACTTTTCTAACTATTTGACTCCCATTCACTTTAATGGGTCCGCTTTCGAACTTTCCATATAGTTTTTAAAACGGGCCGAACATTCCAAAGTTTGGCCATCTCTATTAGGGAAGGTCTCTCCAACATATTATTTTAAAGAGGTACACTATTGAGAAATGCAATGCACAGAGTTGTGCCAAGATCAGGTTCACTTCAATACCCTCCCCTACAGCTCTGCACCATGCGAGTGTTACTACTAAAGGGGAATATTGCAGGAATGGGATTTCAAATGACAAATCGGTTCCAAAATTGTACCTATTTGATTATCATTTCCTGCTGATCTGCACATTTCAATGCGTGTAGAGTGATAAGGCACAAAATCATTCAAGGAGGTAACAAGAAGTACATGTTTGAAATACTCCAGGCCTGGAATTAAAAAAATGCAAAATAATTATAAAAATAAAACACAAAAAAACTATCTTAGTCAAGCATTACCTTCTGACATTCCCAAGATATTTCCCAGCTTAGAGCCCATTTATTTTGCCATCAATCACAAATAATCCTCCCAGTCAGTAATTAGAACAAACGGAACGTTGAATAGTATATAGTAGTGATGTCCAACCTGCCGCTCTCCAGATGTTTGAAAACTCAGTGCAACCAAGGAATGCTGGGACATGGAGTTTTCAAATATCAGGGGACTTAGGGCCATATTTATAAACCTGCGGAATAGTTTTTTTGCGATAACGCGGGTTAGTTAATTTACGACTGAAGGTTCGTTAATTAACAAACGTGCGATCGTAGAATACCGTGTGGTAGTAAACTACCGCAATGGTATTCTATGGGTATCGTAAATTTAGGATCGGTATCGTAAATTTACGATAGTTAATCTCCGATCGGTTTAACAATCATAAATTTACGATACCGATTGTTAAAGTCGCGGTATCGTTAAAAGGCGATACCGCGGCTTTATAAATATGGCCCATAGGTTGGAATCCCTGATACATGGCCTGGATTAGCCTGTGTGGTTTGTAGATTTCCTTTCATATAACCAATATAACGAGTATAAAACTAACATGAGTGAAGGAGTATATAATACTGATATATATCATCTCTATTTAAATCTACCTGGTTTCTTGCTAAGTTTATACAAGTAAGTTTGTCTTGGGTCTCGGTGATCTCGAAATACCATTTGCAAAAAAGATGGTGCCTCAGTGTCCTCTAATGTAAAACAGCACAAATGGAAACCTATGGCTGAAAGAGAACACAAAGTTATAGATTGACGTATAATAAAATAAACCAATCGCTTACAATCCAAACCATCCCTTGCATTTCTACAACAAAGTCTTACTATCAATAACACCTTACCTGATTTAACAATAGGCCTGCTGTAGAGCATACCGAGGTGTGGCCCAGCTAAAGAGAGGAATGTATGTAGCTTCCCCACATAGGGTTGGAATTCTGGTTTCCAGAGGGCTGAACGTATCACCAAGTTGCCCATAGAAAATCCGATAAAACTGTCAGGGGAGAAAAATAATCAATGAATTAAAAGAGATACTATTGTGTAATACAACAATCCAGCACCCTGGAGAGATGCCTTAAAGGATATGTACAATTTTGTTTTACATATTGTGCAAATCGCAGACATGTACCAGCCTTTAGAGAAACTTGATTGTAGCTGAATTAAAGGGCATGTCCACCCCAAAAATTATAATTTAACCCACTACTGGCCCCACTGAGTAGTGTAATAAAATCCTTACCTCACATCCCAGCTCTACATGGTTGCCCTGCAATGCCCCTCCAAAGTCCAGAAAACTGGCCACCAGGAGCCTAGCAGAGAGGGAAATTGTTTCCGCCTCTGAGGTTTGTGGCATGCTCTAAACAGGCCTCCCCTCTCTCTCCCGTTTTGGTCTCTCTCCCCCTAGCACAAAACCCTTTTAATATGTTGTAGGGCTTGCTCCCCCAGCCCCAAGCGCATTGATCTTATTTGCAGAAACTCCCCCAATCTTTACTTACCTTCCCTCTATCCTCTGCCGTTCTGAACTGCAGGCAGCCACGTCCATGATTGACTGCCTCAGCCAATCACAGACGCGGCTGCCGGCCCGGCCCCCTGCTTGCAGTTCCATGCAAGTAGAAGGCCAGGCAGTGCGGTGGAGGATAGAGGGAAGGTAAGTAAAGATTGGGGGAGTTTCTGCAAATAAGATTAATGCAGTTGGGGCTGAGGGAGCAAGCTCTTCCCTTTTTAAAGGGTGGACATGCCCTTTAATGCCTTTTTGATTTGAGGATTTATATCAGTTCAAATACATAATGTCTGTGTGGCTGGTAATATTTTTATATTTTATAATATTTGGTATAATATTTTCTATATAATGCCTTCTTAATAATTTGTAACATTACAAAGCCGTTACCTGATCCTGGAAATGGTCTTTTCTATTCCTGCGATAAAGCTTCGGAATTCCGTTATCAATCGATCACCCAAGATATCGATGTCTAACAATGTCGCCTAAAGATTAAGTGAAAAACAATCAGATATTTGTTAACCGTGTCTAACGGCATCAATGGGCTGGTTAGTTACTAATATAGTAATCTGTAATTATCTTGGATTTACTACATGGCATTCACATTGAAGGGTTTGGGTTATTATGTTACACTTTAACACTAGATTTGCACGTGTTGACACTTACTTCACCCTCATTTATGTTGGAGAGGAGGACCTTGACCTTTTGTCCTTGAAATACTTCCCTGAGGAAATGCAGGCTATCGAAAAAGTTGGTTCTGTCTCCTAGGGTAAGAGTTAGACCGTTAATGGTGACTGGAAAACAAAAGCTTTGCAGGATCTCGTACGTCTGAGACAGGAAAAATGTAACGTGAAAAAAACCTACCACCAAGACCATGGACAAAGATAATGACATGTTCCCCATCGTCTTCATTGTCCGTTATTATGCACTGAGGAATCTCGATCTGTTGGAGACGGAGAAGTTCTAGTTCTCTCTGTGAATCTTCCCTGGCTTGTAAAATTCTAAAGAAAAAGATAAAAATGTTTTTTCCAGGCATTTACAACAGACATAAAACGGCTTCAAACTATTCTTAAAGGGCATCTCCACCCTCACCTCACTGCAGCTTAGCCACTGGCCATGATGTAAGCATCGTGGCTTTAACATCGTGACTTTAACTTACTGCCCGGAATTACACTGCATTTTTGGTGTTGCAGTATTTATAAATATTGATTATTGTGGCATTTACCTGATACTTGAAACTTCAAGGTAGTTGACCAGGATATAATGGGCCACTTTATCCAGAATACCATCAGCCATACCATCAAAACCAACAAGTACATCATCCTATGAACAGAAGAGTAAACATGCACTTTGTAAATATCCTAAAATGTTGTTATACATGGAATAAATATACTTATTATATTCATAGATTCGGTTTTGCTACCTTCAGTTTTTCTGATTTGGTGATTTCCTGGTTGTTATCAAACACCACAAGTGCAAAATGTCTTGCTTGGGTAAAGTTACACGTTGTATCTACAAACCAAAAAAAATCACAATTACCCAACAGAAACAAGAAAGCAAGTTCAGAGTTTAAACTACGATTGGAACGTCACCAAACTACCTCAGTGTATCTAAGATAATAAATGGAGAGGGGTAAATGTTTACCTGTGCTTTTAATCTGCAGTATCCAACCTGAGGTTATCTAACTACAGGTGCCCAGTAAAAAGCTAAAATCTGATTTGTTGCTGAGAATTTATTGCATGGACAAATTCTGGCACCTTTGATTATCAGCCCCAAAATCTTTATTATTTACAACTATTCATTGGATTACCTTCCATAATATAGTATAGATATGGATAATCTATATAATCTATGCACTAACATATATATCTTACCTCTAAAAATGTGCAAGCTGTAAATGATATCTATCTGTTTATGTGGGCCACATTCTATCATCATGTTGACATCAAGGATATTCCGTTCCAAATGGGGACTCTGGTAGCACAGGAATCCGGTTATCCGTTGTTTTACTTCTTCTTTGAACTGAAGGAATCTAACAGGAAAAAAACACTTAAGTCAGATCTATAAAGAAACATCCAATTAAATATCAAGTTTTCATGATAAAAGCAAAAGTCCCCCAAGTAATCCCCCCAAGTACTGCCTTATTTAATAAGAGGTACAAAACTGCAAGAACCAATCAAATCTCATCACATTCTTTACTAACTGTAGTAGACCAGTTAAGGGGTAACATCTGATTGGTTGCAGCAGATTTAGAGAACAGGCAACATTTTTGTACCTCATTAAATAAGCCCTTATATGTAAACTAAATCCATAGCTTTTTATATAGCACATAACAATTTCCCACTCTGACATATGCATTAATAAATAATGTTACTTACGCTTGGGCCAATGGTTCAGGAGAATAATTTTGCCAACAGAAATGTGTGATCTCTGTTGCATCCTTTAAACATTTGTAGATTATTTCTTTATTGTCATTTTCAGGTTCTCCATTACCTTAAAATATAAATTTGTATATTTTATTGTAATTCACACAATAAATTATCATTGAAAGAAATTATAAAGAGGTTACTATCTATATACTGGAACAAATTCCCACATAGCATTAGTTACTATGTCCTATTGTGTTGTTATACATACCGTCCGTAATTTCATTCGAATATCTGTCTTCGAATATGACAGGATATTTCTCACCAATACACTCCAGGAAATTCCCACAGTCACAAGATAATTCTTTGCCTGTCTCAATACGGTTTGAGTAGCTGTGTTAAAGAAAAAGAAAGAATTTTAATAAAATATATAATGCCTATTTTTAATATAAAATGTCAAAAGGAAAAACAAAACCTTACAATATTCTTTCCTAATACGGAAATACCAGAAATATATTTACCAGAACAGTAATCGTTATTTTTGGAATTCATGTTATACTTACGTCTTTTCGTCAAATGTAAGAATACTTTCTCTTGGATTATCATGAGAGATGAAAGATTTTCCAAGCTGGCGTCACCTGTATTGGTATAATAGACATTTTACTGTGGATTCGAGAATTTGATATTTACTCCGCGTATTGGTATAATAGACATTTTACTTGTGGATTCGATATTTGATATTTACTCGCGTATTGGTATATATACATTTTTACTTGTGGATTCGAAATTTGATATTTACCTCGCGTATTGGTATAATAGACATTTTATTGTGGATTCGAGAATTTGATATTTACGCGCGTTATGGTATAAATAAGACATTTTACTTGTGGGATTCGATATTCGATATTTTACTTCGCGTATTGGTATAATAGACATTTTACTTGTGAGATTCGATATTCGTATTTACTCGCGTATTGGTATAATAGCATTTTTCCTCGTGATTCGTATTCGATATTTACTCGCGTATTGGTATAATAGACATTTTACTTGTGGATTCGATATTCGGTATTTACTCGCGTATTGGTATAATAGACATTTTACTTGTGGATTCGAGAATTCGATATTTACTCGCGTATGGTATAATAGACATTACTCGTGGTTCGAGAATTCGATATTTACTCACGTTTTGGTATAATAGACATTTTACTTGTGGATTCGATATTCGATATTTACTCACGTATTGGTATAATAGACATTTTACTTGTGGATTCGAGAATTCGATATTTACTCGCGTATTGGTATAATAGACATTTTACTTGTGGATTCGAGAATTCGATATTTACTCACGTATTGGTATAATAGACATTTTTACTTGTGGATTTAGAATTCGATATTTACTCACGTATTGGTATAATAGACATTTTACTTGTGGATTCGAGAATTCGATATTTACTCACGTATTGGTTAATAGACATTTTACTTGTGGATTCGAGAATTCGATTACTTTACTACTTACTGTATGCGTATAGGTATATAGACATTTTACTTGTGGATTCGATATTCGATATTTACTCACGTATTGGTATAATAGAGCATTTTACTTGTGGATTCGATATTCGATATTTACCGCGTATTGGTTATAATAGACTTTTTACTTGTGGATTCGATATTTGATATTTACTCGCGTATTGGTATAAATAGACATTTTACTTGTGGATTCGATATTCGATATTACTTGCGTATTGGTATATAAGACATTTTACTTGTGGATTCGATATCGATATTTACTCTCTATTGGTATAATAGACATTTTACTTGTGGATTCGATATTCGATATTTACTCGCGTATTGGTATAATAGACATTTTACTTGTGGATTCGATATTCGATATTTACTCGCGTATTGGTATAATAGACATTTTACTTGTGGATTCGATATTTGATATTTACTCACATATTGGTATAATAGACATTTTACTTGTGGATTCGAGAATTTGATATTTACTCGCGTATTGGTATAATAGACATTTTACTTGTGGATTCGATATTCGATATTTACTCGCGTATTGGTATAATAGACATTTCCTCCGGATTCGTATTCGATATTTACTCGCGTATTGGTATAATAGACATTTTCCTCGATTCGATATTCGATATTACTCGCGTATTGGTATAATAGACATTTTACTTGTGGATTCGGATATTCGGTATTTTACTTACTTTCTCATCATTCGCGTATTGGTATAATAGACATTTTACTTGTGGATTCGAGAATTCGATATTTACTCCGCGTATTGGTATATAGACATTTTTACTCGTGGGTTCGAGAATTCGATATTTACTCCCGTTTTTGGTATAATAGACATTTTTACTTGTGGATTCGATATTCGATATTTACTCACTTATTGGTATAATAGACATTTTACTTGTGGATTCGAGAATTCGATATTTACTCCGCGTATTGGTATAATAACATTTTACTCGTGGTTCGAGAATTCGATATTTACTCGCGTATTGGTACAATAGACATTTTACTTGTGGATTCGATATTCGGTATTTACTCACGTATTGGTATAATAGACATTTTACTTGTGGATTCGCGAATTCGATATTTACTACGCGTATTGGTATAATAGACATTTACTTGTGGATTCGAGAATTCATATTTACTCACGTATTGGTATAATAGACATTTTACTTGTGGATTTGAGAATTCGATATTTACTCACGTATTGGTATAATAGACATTTTACTTGTGGATTCGAGAATTCATATTTACTCACGTATTGGTAAATAGACATTTTACTTGTGGATTCGAGAATTCGATATTTACTCGCGTATAGGTATAATAGACATTTTACTTGTGGATTCGATATTTGATATTTACTCACGTATTGGTATAATAGACATTTTACTTGTGGATTCGATATTCGATATTTACTCGCGTATTGGTATAATAGACATTTTACTTGTGGATTCGAGAATTCGATATTTACTCGCGTATAGGTATAATAGCATTTTACTCGTGGGTTCGAGATTCAATATTTACTCACGTATTGGTATAATAGACATTTTACTTGTGGATTCGAAATTCGGTATTTACTCGCGTATTGGTATAATAGACATTTTACTTGTGGATTCGAGAATTCGATATTTACTCGCGTATTGGTATAATAGACATTTTACTCGTGGGTTCGAGAATTCGATATTTACTCACGTTTTGGTATAATAGACATTTTACTTTGTGGATTCGATATTCGATATTTACTCACGTATTGGTATAATAGACATTTTACTTGTGGATTCGAGAATTCGATATTTACTCGCGTATAGGTATAATAGACATTTTACTTGTGGGTTCGATATTTGATATTTACTCGCGTATTGGTATAATAGACATTTTACTTGTGGATTCGAGAATTCGATATTTACTCACGTTTTGGTATAATAGACATTTTACTTGTGGATTCGATATTCGATATTTACTCGCGTATTGGTATAATAGACATTTTACTCGTGGGTTCGAGAATTCGATATTTACTCACGTTTTGGTATAATAGACATTTTACTTGTGGATTCGATATTCGATATTTACTCACGTATTGGTATAATAGACATTTTACTGTGGATTCGAGAATCGTATTTACTATTACTCGCGTATAGGTATAATAGACATTTTACTTGTGGATTCGATATTTGATATTTACTCACGTATTGTTATAATAGACATTTTACTTGTGGATTCGATATTCGATATTTACTCGCGTATTGGTATAATAGACATTTTACTTGTGGATTCGAGAATTCGATATTTACTCACGTATTGGTATAATAGACATTTTACTTGTGGTTTCGAGAATTCGGTATTTACTCGCGTATTGGTATAATAGACTTTTTACTTGTGGATTGGATTCGAAATTCGATATTTACTCGCGTATTGGTATAATAGACATTTTAACTCGTGGGTTCGAGAATTCGATATTTACTCACGTTTTGGTATAATAGACATTTTACTTGTGGATTCGATATTCGATATTTACTCACGTATTGGTATAATAGACATTTTACTTGTGGATTCGAGAATTCGATATTTACTCGCGTATAGGTATAATAGACATTTTAATTGTGGATTCGATTTTGATATTTACTCACGTATTGGTATAATAGACATTTTACTTGTGGTTCGATATTCGATATTTACTCGCTCGCGTATTGGTATAATAGACATTTTACTTGTGGATTCGATATTCGGTATTTACTCGCGTATTGGTATAATAGACATTTTACTTGGGATTCGAAATTCGATATTTACTCGCGTATAGGTATAATAGACATTTTACTCCTGGGTTCGAGATTCAATATTTACTCACGTATTGGTATAAAGACATTTTACTTGTGGATTCGATATTCGGTATTTACTACTGCGTATTGGTATAATAGACATTTTACTTGTGGATTTGAGATTCGATATTTACTCTACTCTCGTATTGGTATAATAGACATTTTACTGTGGATTCGAGAATTCGAATACTATATCTCTCGCGTATTGGTATAAATAGACATTTTACTTGTGGATTCGAGAATTCGATATTTACTCACGTTTGGTATAATAGACATTTTACTTGTGGATTCGAAATTCGATATTTACTACTCGTGTATTGGTATAATAGACATTTTACTTGTGGATTCGAGAATTCGATATTTACTCACGTATTGGTATAATAGACATTTTACTTGTGGATTTTCGATATTTGATATTATACCTTACTTACTAATGCTTTTTGGTATAATAGACATTTTAACTTACATTGTGGATTCGATATTTGATATTTACTACTCTTACTCTATCGCGCTTTGGTATAATAGACATTTTACTTGTGATTGAGAATTCGATATTTACTACTCGCGTATAGGTATAATAGACATTTTACTTGTGGGTTCGATATTCGATATTTACCACGTATTGGATAATAGACATTTTACTTGTGGATTCGTATTCGTATTACACTATCCAATATAGACATTACTATAACTACATTTACACTACTCGCGTATTGGTATAACAATATAGACATTTTTACTTGTTGATAATCGATCATTCGATATTTACTTATGGTATTACCACATTGTTACTATACACGATTACTACTACGCGGTATTTGGTATATATAGACATTTTAACTTTCGAGATTGTGGATAACATTTTATAACCTTGTTACGAGAATTTCGATATTTACTCATTTATAATATATTATATATTTACTTTGTTTAATTTTCATATTCCTTCTATGGTATAATGAGACTTTTCCTTGTGGATTCGAATTGCATATTTACTTTTAACTACTAGTGTATAAGTGACTTCTTATGGATTCGAAATAACTCGCGTATTGTGTATAAAATAGACATTTTACTTGTGGGATTCGCGAATTTTCTATATTTAACTACACTACTTGTACTCCTTTGGTTACTTCGTGTGTATTTTTTGCATCGGTTTGGTTGCTGATTTTTCGTTAGAGGTATCGAGATTTTCGCGTATTTTCTTCTTGGTGGATGCGTGTTTTGGTATAATAGACTTTTACTTGTGGATTCGAATTCGATATTTACTCGCTATTGGTATAGAATACATTTACTGTGGATTCGAGAATTCGATATTTCTCCGTTTTGGTATAATAGACATTTTCTTGTGGATTCGATATTCGATATTTACTCACGTTGGTATAATATACATTTTACTTGTGGATTCGAGAATTCGATATTTACTCCGATATTGTATAAAGACATTTTACTTGTGATTCGATATTTGATATTTACTCACGTATTGGTAAATAGACTTTTACTTGTGGATTCGATAGTTGATTTTACTCGCGTATTGGTATAATAGACATTTTACTTGTGGATTCGAGAATTCGTATTTACTACACGTATTGGTATAATAGACATTTTACTTGTGGTTTCGAATATTCGGTATTTACTCGCGTATTGGGTAATATAAGACATTTTACTTGTGGATTCGAGAATTCGAATTTATTTACTACCTCGTATTGGTATAATAGACATTTTACTGTGGGTTCGAGAATTCATATTTACTCTACGTTTTGGTAAATAGACATTTTACTTGTGGATTCGAATTCGATATTTACTCTCTATTGGTATAATAGACATTTTACTTGTGGATTCGAGAATTCGATATTTACTACTCGCATTGGTATAATAGACTTTTTACTTGTGGATGTCGATATTTCGATATTTACTTCACGTATTGGTATAATAGACATTTTACTTGTGGATTCGATATTCGATATTTAACTCGCGTATTGGTATAATAGACATTTTACTTGTGGATTCGATATTCGGATATTACTCGCTTATTGGTAAATAATGACATTTTACTTGTGGATTCGAGAATTGCGATATTACGCGTCGCGTATAGGTAATAGACATTTTTACTCGTTGGTTGAGATTCAATATTTTTACTCACGTATTGGTATAATAGACATTTTATACTTGTGGATCGATATTCGATATTTACTCGCGTATTGGTAATAATAGACATTTTACTTGTGGATTCGAAATTCGATATTTACTCGCGTTTGGTATAATAGACATTTTACTTGTGGATTCGAGAATTCGAATTTTACTTCGCGTAATTGGTATCAATAGACATTTTACTTGTGGATTCGAGAATTCGTATTTACTCACGTATTGGTATATAGACATTTTACTTGGGTTCGAGAATTCGATATTATGTACTCGCGATTGTATAATAGACATTTTACTGTGGATTTGAGAATTCGATATTTACTCACGTCTTGGTATAATAGACATTTACTTGTGGATTCGATATTTGATATTTTACTCGCGTTAGGTATAATCGACATTTTAACTTGTGGATTGATATTTGATATTTACTCGCGATTGGTATAATAGACATTTTACTTGTGGATTCGAGAATTCAATATTTACTCGCGTATGGCATAATAGACATTTTACTTGTGGATTCGATATTCGATATTTACTCGCGTATAGGTCATAATAGACATTTTACTTGTGGATTCATTTCGATATTTACTCGCGTATTGTATACTAGAATTTGTATTGTGATTCGATTTCTATATTTACTCGGTATTGGTCATAATTCTATTTACTTGCATATTCGCACTCAAACATTTGATAGTTATCGACAAGTCTGGAAACATATTGAAAATCGGGCTGGGGATAGTTTGGCAGATCAGAGTCCCGTTCAAAGGTCGATAGTTGGCTTGAACCTCCCGGGGTCGAGTTTGAGTTATAGTCTATCTCTAATGGCTACTGGTTTTATAATAATATAAAATATACTTAGTATCTTTTACACCTTTGTCACCGAGCAACAAAGTGGGTTTGTCTTCTCCATGATTACTGGAAATGCAGGGAGTCGTATAATGTAAAGGAGGAAGTCAGAAAGACATTATTATCCACCATGATGATCTTCCATGGTAAGTACTCACCCATTGTACAGTAACCTTATGCTACATGGGGACACGATAAATTTTCCCCAACTACAACCTACATGCAAAATGAAATAATTATTGTATTAGAGTTTTGATATTTGTAGAATAAAAAAATCTATAACCATTGATGTCACATTTGTAACATTCAATTTAACTCATTATGACAGAGTGGTAAAGGCACTGTTGTGTTGTAATTTTCATAATCATGGATTTTTTTTGCAATAATAGGTAAATATCGAATATCGAATCCACAAGTAAAATGTCTATTATACCAATACGCGAGTAAATATCAAATATCGAATCCACAAGTAAAATGTCTATTATACCAATACGCGAGTAAATATCGAATATCGAATCCACAAGTAAAATGTCTATTATACCAATACGCGAGTAAATATCGAATTATCGAATCCGCAATGTTCCCCAGACCATTTCCCAGGTCCCACAGCCATTTACATTAAAGGGCATGTCCACCCCCAAAACTTAAATTTAACCCCATACTGGCCCCATTCTCTAGTGTACAAAAATCCTTACCTTACATATCCAGGTCCTTATGGTTGCCATGCTGAAGGTCTGGGTGACTCATCCTGTGCCTGTCTCAGCCTCAACCTCGACAAGGTCTGAGGCATGCACAGGACAGTCCTCCCGTTTTCTTCTCCCTCCCCCTAGTGTAAAACACCAAGTATATATTATATATATTGGTCCCCCAGCCCCAAACGCCGTAACAGAATTCATAGAAAGTGCCCAGTGGTACGGACACCATTCCGTGATACGGATGGTTAAACTTGCTGCACTGACAACCCAGCTCCGTGACTCCCTCCACTTCTCTAACATGTGCACGTTGACACTGTATTGGCAGGGCTGTCTATGCTGCAAGTTTTGCCATCAGTAACGAGGAAAGTAGGTAAGTACACACATTTTTCTTATTCTAGCAGATATGTGGTTATAGTGATATTTCTTGGTTAGTAGAAATCAATATTACTGTAATCTGGAAACCCCACTTAGATCTTTGCACATAGAAAGGTCATAAATATGATAAGATACTGATAACAACATAGACCACCCATTCCCCTTTACCTTACCTGTGAGTTCCTCTGCTTTCCACTCTTCTTTATGGTTTACATCTTGCCTTGCTTCCTGTCCTGCAGGTTCGGAGTCAGAGCCGTCAAGCCTTGCCTCGACCTCTGCAGGTTTGGAGTCAGAGCCATCAAGCCTTGCCTCGACCTCTGCAGGCTCAGAGTCAGTGCCATCAAGCCCTGCCTCGACCACCGCAGGATCAGAGTCAGTGCCATCAAGCCTTGCCTCGACCACCGCAGGCTCAGAGTCAGTGCCATCAAGCCCTGCCTCGACCACCGCAGGATCAGAGTCAGTGCCATCAAGCCCTGCCTCGACCACCGCAGGATCAGAGTCAGTGCTATCAAGCCCTGCCTCGACCACTGCAGTATCAGAGTCAGTGCCATCAAGCCCTGCCTCTACCACTGCAGGTTTGGAGCACTTGCTACCTGCTGTGTTCTCCAACTTCTTCTCAGGATCGGAATCTCTGCATTTTCCACACTTAAAAAACTTTCTCCATCCGATGTTTTAATCTTTTCCAACAGGAGATTTTTCTCTCTGCAGGGACAACCTGTCCCACGACTTTTATCTCCATTTCTATACCAAGGTCCATGTCCTCTGGGACGTCCGCGATGTTTTCCTTGGAATTCAGTAAATAGTTTGGTAAAATAAACTATAAATGTGCTAGACACTGTACACTGTACTGTAGTGTGTGTTTATAGACTTTCTATTGGTGTTCCCTTGATGGGCCCTACAGGAATAGGCCCAGTACAGAGGTAATTGGAGAGCCTTATACCCAAACTATGAGCCCTTTACTTTAAAGGGCAAGTCCAGCCCTGAAATGAAAACTTACAGGTAAATCACCCCTCAAACCCTAATGGTGATTGTTTGAAATCTGAAATATATAAGTTTAATCTTATATCCTGCACAATGTCCTGTTTCCCCTGTTTCTGCTTCATGGTACTTCCAGTTAACAACTGTCAGTTATGGATTTCACAGTTGACATCACAGCCAATGATTGAATGTTAATCCCCTATTTGCCTCTTCTGAGCATGCCCAGGCTCAGTACAGGCTCAGTACAGGTTTCTAAATTGCTCAGTTTCCATGAGGCATCCAGAAGCATAGCAGGCATACAGTAATTAATTCATAGGACAAACTATGATATATCAACATATTTTAAAGAGGCCATTCTTTCTAAAAGATGTTTTTATGAGGGTGGAGTCGTCCTTTAAACTAAACATTAGATTCCATCGTAAGAAAGTTAAAATGGGTTAACCTGGGGGCTGTAAGTTCTGGACAATTGTTACTTATAGGGGGTTTGGGGGCTCAGACTTCCCAGAGCCCATCTCTATAAGTTTCTGTCCTTCTCCAAATAATGTCTCTTTGTGATATTTAATGCTAATTATAAATGTAAATTATTTACATTTACCCATAACCATCTGTTCAATAACAATTAATAAGCTACTAGAAAAGGTTTATAATGAGTTTATATTCACTGAAAAATCTCGAAAAATCCTTGTTTGTTGTATCTGTGTATTTATCTCTCTCTCTCTCTCTCTTTCGATCTATATCTCTATCTATCTATCTATCTATCTATCTATCTATCTATCTATCTATCTATCTATCTATCTATCTATCTCCTATCTATCAATTATCTATCTATTATCTATCTATTTATCTATCTATTATCTATCTGTGTATTTATCTCTCTCTCTCTCTCTTTCGATCTATATCTCTATCTCTCTATCTACACACAGAAATGATTGTTTCATATATTATTTCTAAAGAATGATCAATACGTCCATATATGGTCTGATGTTATTGTGTCCTACTGTAGTAAAGGTAGCGGTAATGGAAATTTTCCATCTTGCCCGATAGGTCCCGATACCAACAAAATTCAGCAATTTCTGTCAGATCCACTGTCAGTGTCACAGCTCTGACTATGAAAGACACTAATGATAAAGTACAAATGTGGATTTCTCAGTAAAACAGAACGTTAGGCGGGATACACACAAAGACAAATTTTCTGTCAACGCCGTTCACCGCTAGTGAGTTTTTTTACATAGTTTTGAAGATATTTACATTTTTATGTGTGATATGGTAGCAGCATCACAAGATCTCCTGCACTCTAAAAACATGTGAAAATCCCTCTTCCCTTTGTCTCCTTCTCCTTGTGGGCCCCCATGGCCCCTCTTCTTGCAGTCCCCTTGAAACCCCCTCTGGCCCCTCCCTCGCCTCCTTAAGTTACTGTAACGCAATCTCTAACTGGTTTCTTCTGCTTTCTCCTGCACTGAGCATGAGCCAACTGCAGATTAGAAGGAGGAAGTAGTATTGTGATCACAGATTCAAAACCTACCACCCCCTAACTTTCTGATCAGTGATTTCTTCATATCATGGGCTGTGCAGCATGAAGAGGGGTGGTTGATATTAAAGGTAGGAGTCTGGCATTTCATTTAAAAGTAACTTGTTTGGAGACCACAGTTCCCCTTTAAGTTTGTAAAGTTACATGTCCTTGTCTGTCCTGATTGTCTGTCTGAGACAGTCACATGGTTTGCTGTATAAGCAGCCCTACCTCCAAAAAATTATCTAAAACTAGTTACAAACCTGCAACCATTCTCTGTCCATTCCTCTACCCATGGACACCCCATTTTTTTCAGACTTGTGACTAGCTTTAAAAATGATTTAAAAGTTTGTGGGCAGGGATTATGATGCAGCTGCTGTGCTGTAACTTTGGATAGTCTGCAGCTAGAATCATGATCCTAAAGTCATTGTAAAGGTAGGAGTATGCTCTTTTTAAAGGGCATGGCCATCCACAAAACTAAAATTTAACCTACTACTAACACCACTGTGTAGTGTTAAAAAATGGTTCTACTGCAGTACCAGTAGGTTAGGACCCAGTTAAAGAAAGCAACCTCGACGTGGTGACTGGGCTTAAAATAATTTGGCCAACTTATTGAACTAATTGCTTTTGTTTATCCAGGGTTTAGCAGACTGTTTGTAGCAACAACCTTATGGAGGTAGCCAATATGCAATTAGAATTGTTTGTGCATTAGTCTAGAATTTTGTATGTATTGTATTTTTGGTCTCTAGTTGCACTTTAATATGGATGTACAATAGCCCAATTTTCTACTGTATATATTGTGGTTCTCCTGCAGTGCCTGTTCAAAGTTCCAGAAAGTGAAGAGTAGGAGCAGCCTATGAGTCATCCTTATGTCTGCTTCTTCCTTTCCTTGTTGAGGTTTCTGGCATGCGCATGGGAGCCCTCCAGATCCCTCCCACCTAACTTTAAAATATTTTGCTGTAGTGTAGGGCTGGGTGCCCACCCCCAACCACTAAGTTAGATATCTAAAACAAGCCCCAGAAAAATACTAATGTGCCTTCATTCCCACCGCTGTCTGCATAGCCGGCTGCCGCTGACTCTCTGTCAATCACAGGCATGGCTGCCCGTCCGGCCCATTTGCAACTTCCGGGAAACAGGGAGCCGAAATCAGACAGCCACGAGAACGAATCACTGTAAGTAAATTTCTGGGACTTTTCTGAGAAATCTAACTTGGTGGTTCGGGTTGGGCACCCCAGCCCTACACTATGCCCAATTTTAGTTTTGGGGGCCACTTGTATGGAGAACACAGTTCCCCTTTAAGATCCAGAGAAGCTTGATACATCATCCAAGGCTTGTTTGAAATTTATGAGAGATATTTTAAATAAGGGACACTTTTATGGAGACCCTAGTTACTCTTTAATTTAATAATACATAGTAACATAGTAATGTAGGTTGAATTAAGCCATACATACATCGAGTCCAACCTTTAGGGCTAGGCCACACTAACACGTTTTTCATGCATTTACACGTGTGATTTTGCATGCGATTTTGGTTAGAATGGAAATCGCGGGAACGCAAAAGTTTGCGTGATTTCTAATGTGCAATTGCACATTATTTGCACATTATTTTGCGCAAATGCATGCGTTTCCATAATGTTAAATTGCAAATGCATAAAAAAACATGCAACAGCATACCAGAACCACATATGCAATTGTGTGCCATAACGCTCGCGATTACGCGCGTGCTTTGGTGCGTTGTAATGGGGCCTCAGCCTTATAGCCTGCTTATAGGCTTTACAACCAACTAACATCGATCCTAAAGCTTAACTGGCTGGGGAATTTCGCAGGTGAGAACCAACTAAGACCAAGGTCTAATGGGCTTAAACTTCTAACTAGTGTATAGCCAGCACAACAGGTAATCCAGAGGGAGACACAAACAAAACAGCTGAAGGGGGGGGGTGTCCCAGACTCCAAATGGCAATAATTGGGTTTTCTTAAAAAAAAGTTAATATAACTCAGAGAATGGAAACATGGAAGAACCAAAAGAAATACAGTAGACCCCATTGCCAGGTTCTAAACACACTGAGTAAAGTTTTTGGGGTCAATGTGTTTCTTGTGTTCAGTATATACTTCTCCAGGGTTTAGTTTACATGGTACCGGGAGTCACATTGTATATACATTTGCAGTGTTATTGTAGAAAACCCTGGGAAAATAACGCTGCAAATCAGGAATCATTTGAAAACGCTGCTAAGAATATATTTATTAATCAGGAACTTGTCTGGAAAGTGCGGGATGGCTCTCCAGACTGTTGATGGGTGTACCAGGGGCCCTTTGGTTTCTGTCAGTTGTAGCCTGATAGCGCTGTTGGACATCTTCCCATCTTTAATGGATATAAGCTTGATGTTTTTCTCATCTGCTGCTATTACTCAAGGCTGAGCAGTGTTTACAATTCTCAGCCATCCCAGTATCCCTGCAGGAGAGCTTATGATTTAGTACATAAAGCATATCTTGAATAACTTGTCCGCACAATTTTCCTTATTGATTTTATTGATCATTAACCACTATCATATTTACTAAGTTAAAGGAGAACTTGAGGCCCTACAGTTATGTCCCCGTCTTTTACAGGTTAACAAATATGGCTTCCTAAGCTTTTACTTACAGAGCCCAGAGGTGCATGTGAAGTGAGTTATTCAGCCTGAATGATGCTGCACAATTATAGGGTCTGCCGGCTCTTCAGTCACGGCCGTGAAGGGTGACATCATGAGTAATGACTAGCTCTCTGAGCTTTCACTGTGCTCTGTAAAACCAGTTGGTTTCGGCTTAAATGAGGATCAATAACATCACATGCACTTCTGGGCTTTGTAAGTAAAAGGGATTAAGGCAAAAGATAATTTTGGGGGTGGACATGCGACTAGACAGATCACTTAATTATCAGTAAGAGTTAGTACAAATATTATATTGCTTTAGTCAATAATTATCTAATGTTTGTACTTAGCCCAATGGTTCCCATACTTACTGCTTATCTGGCCTAATAACGTTACTGTAAGAATAATTGTAAGAATAATATATCCTACACTGATCCAACCTGGAAACTTGATGCCTAGTCTAGAACATTGAAAAAGCCTCACAGCTGCGGGAGACAGAATTCACACACACACAGGGCATGTACTGAAAACTATCTCAGTTTATTTGGGTCATACATTGGCATATATGAAACAAAGGAAAAACCTTGCATGACGAAAAGGGGCTTTACCAGACTTTATGTCTGTAAACAATATAATAAAACATGTCTTGGAATGCGAGAATAGAGACAAGTTGACATAGGAGGCAGAAGACCTTGAGATAACGTATTATCTATGGCCATGAGAAACAGCTTGGGCTAGGTACAGCTTGGTACATTTTGAGAAAAACAGACTAAGTAATATGTGCACAAAATGGAGTCGAAAACAAAATGGCTGCTATTAGGCTACGTGATTATACAGAATATATAAAAACCTAACAGTTCCACCCTTTTATCCCAAAGGGATAACTAAACGGAAATTATATGTAACGTATAGCAACATTATCAGTGGAAATATCATTCATAGCGATTACATCATTATACATTGCAGCGTGAGCAATAGTTTTACGATTAGTAGGAAACTTGCAAACAGATGCGAATATAGAAATACATCCTGGGGCACATTGAATACAGCAGCAACAGAGAATCAGAACACATATGATTATTATAATTGTCCCAAAAATATTGCGAAGCTGACCCCAGGAGGGAAGCCACCAAAAAAGCATGTTCCATAACGAAAATTTACCATCATCTACCTTGATGTGATTACTAAGTTGTTGCAAAGTACTGATCTGATATTTAATAGTGAGGGTATGATCAGAAAGGTTAAAGCAGCACATACCTTCAACACTTTCACATCCTTGACTATGCAACAAAAGTAGATAATCGATAGCAGCACGATTCTGGAGAACAGCATGTTCCAGAGTATTATAGTCAGTTAGCATATTGGTAAGGATAGAGCTAGTTATATTTATTTCTTTAGCTACTACACATGCAAGATAAAGCAATTGTCTACCAGTATATATTGCTAGACCTGGAACGCCCACGATACTAGCACCTAAAGCAACAACTTCAGTTTCAGATAGGGGATGTACATTAGACTTACAATCCTCTGGCATAGTTATAAGATCCCTGCGATTACGTTTACCTGCAGAGAGGAAAGAAGAAGATTGCAAATGTGTGCTTGGCACCATCACCATACTCAATCTACTGATAGCACAAGGACCTCCAGAAATGTTAGCAGGTAAATAAGTGTAGCTAACATTCCCACAGGCCATGACCCATCCCTCTGAAAAAACAATATGTACATAATTTGATGTCGTTTGATAGGTGAGATTACACTTCATGTTATTATTCACAGAAACACATTGTGTAGCAGCAGGACAAGTAAAAATAAAACAAACTTCAGCATCAGTAACATTTTGAGTCCGAATCATAACTATATCTACAGTTCGTTCACGGGAGGTCTGTTGAGGTATTCTGGAAAATTTAAGCGGGGTTACATCATCTTCTCGGATAATTGGGATCCAATATCTTATAGTACTGATCAGTCAGATAGTATTGGAGACATATTGGAACTGAAACTGGAATAGCGACTAAACAAGTACTTATAATGTCCCGAACACTTTTACATTTCCTAAACAAAAGTCAGTTATACTTAGGAGCTTCTTTAAAATATACTCCCAAATGTTATCTGGGGGCAATGGAACACGGGGAGCAATAGAGCGGGAAGCTCTGTTCATTATAATAAATTCAAAATAGAAAAACCACAGAATAAGATGAAAAATGAACAGGTCAGGAAAATATATTTCATCTGGATTTCACAATTTATCACTGGTTTGGAATCTGGGCTCATCTTAATCCTCCTCCTTGAGGGTGGGTGTGTTGTCATCTCTGAAGTCATCTGGGTGGTCCCTGAAGTCATCTGGGCGGTTCTCCAATCAACAGATTCGGTGCGCGCTTTACTCTGGAAGCATGTATCCACGATGGATTGCCTTCAACCAAGATAGCTGTGCGAGTCATAACGCATTCATCAAGACCACATCACCTGATTTAAATGGGTGCGTCGGAGCACTAGAAAATAAAGAAAAAGACAAAGAAACATCACCATAGATGCTATTCAGTTTTTCAATCAGTTTTGCCACATAAGCTTCCTGGATAAATTCCAGGGCACCTGTAATTAATATCCCCGTCTTAACTGCCCAAAGCGTAGGAAATGGTTTAACCATTAAAATTTCGAAAGGAGACAACTTGTATGTAGAATTGGGGCCATAAGAATCTCTGCTAATACAGCTGGTAAATAAATATCCCATTTACTGAAAGAACCTGCAGTAGCCTTCCTAAGCTTCTCTTTTATTGTGCGGTTCGTTCGCTCTACAACACCTGAACTCTGGGGATATGAAACTTCTATTCAATAAACATCAATTACACAATCTGCTGTAATAGAAATAAAAGCTGGCCCTTTATCTGAATCTATCCTAACAGGACAACCTCATTTAGGAATAATAATTTTAGCAAGTTTTCAAATCTTCTTTTTAAACATATATACATTTGGGCAATAAACATAGTGGCTAAGACTTTTATGAGCCATAACATTACTATAACTATCCCCTCTTTAATAAAGACCCAAAGGTCTAAAAACAATACTTGAAAAAAAAAAAAAAAAATCTTTAAAAAAATGAATCGGGAGAAAACAAAAAATTAAAACCGAAATAATAACATTCTCAGGGAAAAGTATGAATGCAGGAAAGAAACAAAAGAAACGGAGAAAAGAATAGCAACTTATACACATATATGAGATAACATTCCCTTAAACAACATGAAAAGAACTCACAATCATTCCATTCAAACAACTAAAACATAAGGAAAATAATAATCCACAAATTAAATGAATGTAAAGTCAGCTCACCATTCTCATTTATAAACTATCTACTGCCAAATTCTACCAAAACCAACTACATTAAAATCATACCTGGAAACAATGAACTAACAGCTTAAACCTTAAACAAAACACAAGTACGGGTTAAAGAAAAGATTAAGCTAAATAAACAAAACACGGTAACGAACTAAATTCCAAACAGAATCTGGGAATTGAAGCTCTATATACACTATACACAAACACAACCATAACAGCTCTAATTGGTAGAGAATCAAATCGGACTAAGGAGAGATTTACACCTATATTTAAATATTAATTACTTGGGTATTAATTTAACCTGTAAGCTTAATACAGTAAATAAAAGGAATATACTATGGGTAAGACCTGAATATATTTAACTTCTAAGACCATGATAGATTTAAAATAACCTCATACTCTGTGAGACATCGGATAGTTCATATTCTATTCTTTAGCATTTATAAACATGATTAGATGTTAATTAAACATTCTCCGTGTCCAATATAATAAAGTTGGGGCCTCACCAGCCATTGTACAAGCTGCAGAGATGCATTCTCTTAACAGTGATTGCCAATGACTTAGAGAGAAAAAAAAAAACAAGTGACTAGTTTCAAGGTGTCTCTGTGATATTGTGATAAAACTGCCACCATGATTTTACAATGTTCTCTTACAATACAAATGAAAATATTTATCATAATTCACAAAGCTCAGAGCAGGGGCAGAGGTAAATGTTATAACAATTATTTAAACATTCTTTGTCATTTGCAGCGTCCATAGAATGATGTTTGGACAGTCTTTAGTGGTGCATTTTGGAGCATTTGGTCCCAGTGGGAGCTGGCTGGGATTCATTGTTGTTAAAAGTTCATGAAGCCGACCAATTCAGCTTTATCACAGGGTGTTTGAAAAGCAAAAATGTCTTTATCTCTGGCGGGGCTGACCAGATATTCACCCTTAGATATTATACAACCAAGATATTTAACTGAGTCTTTGCAATATTGTATTTTCTGGAAGCTTTTGATGCAAGACAATTGAGGAGAGAGAAACATTTTACATACCTCCTTGCTCTGGATACACAATAACCACATTAACATATTTGACAATTAACTTATTTCAATAATTCTAGAACCATGTGGCTAAACCCATTATTATTTTAACACTTCACAGAGAGCCATAGAGTCTGTCACTGGCAAGTCCACCAAGTCTCTATGTCAAACAGTGACACATAAATTGGGACTTTTTAAAAAATGAATACAAAAAAGACTGAGCCGTAGCACCAGCCGACATGCAGAAAAAAGGCAAATCTCAAAATCAACAACTGTATTACATTGGGTATCGGCAAAAATGCTAATAAGGGCTTATCTATCCAAAACTATAGGAACTATCTGTATTATGAGCTATAATAGGGGTATAAAATAGGAAGATAGTCTTTATAATTACTCATTGCTGTACAAAGGTACAAACCATTAGCAGAATACTATTAATTATATCTTGTAAAAAGGGGGTTAGGGGCATTAAAAAAAAAATAATCTTTTACTTCCAACAAGTTATGCCACTAAAGAAAATTAAGATACACAATATACTTACTAAATCCTGTATTATCAAGGTAATGGGGTAATCTGGTAATAATTCAAAGGAAAAATAAGACAATAACAATTGGCCATTATCCCTATTAGTGACAAATATTTTATATTCTTAGTCTCAGCAAGTACCCTAATAAATCTCTACAAAAGACTTGCAATCAGCTGAGGGACCATTAATATAAGGAAGCTTTGATAGAGAAGCACATAGTCCCTGTATCATCAAAAAAAAATTAAACAGCTTACCTCGTATATGAAGAACACAAATAGGATTACACATTCAGTCCATGAGCTGTACCACAGCGAGGGAATCACTTGTGGGAAAATCCATCACAACTGCCATCATAGGGGATATCTATCTGTGACTGTATTTTCACATCCTACTTAGCTATATAGATATAACGGGTCTCACCAATGATCTAATTTATTACAAATAAACATTTGCTATTATGAAGCTGATCATCTTTAAAAACCACCAGAAACTCTACCAGATCCTAAATCTTCACTTTCTCAAAAACCTCTATAATATAAGAAAAAAAACTTCCGTAGACATTCCTACCTCCATTCGCAATTATAAAAATCCCATTTACAACTAGTTAGACATGAAAGGAGAGGAGGAGGGGGAAGCGGGTTTAGGAATGTAAGAAGATAAGAATTAGACACAGAATAGAAAACATCGAGTCCAAACATTCTAAGTGAAACCAGCATTAACCAAATTTAAACTCTACTTATTAATATAACCAGATGTATAATAAAATTCACTAAGAGAGCTCACAATAAGAATATACATCTTTTACCAACCCAATATATTATCAAACCATGGATTGCCATAATCTGTACCACCAATACGGATCACCTAATCCTCTTGAGTTTCCAGGAAAATTCTTCGGAATATCAGTATTTTCCCACACATTGGAAACCTGTAAACTTAGAATTAAAACACTTTAATATACTTTAAATGACTTATCATGTTTGGGTCAGACACCTTTACTGTGAAACTCTCCATCCTGTAAGCAAGAAGGTTAACCATAAGCGCAGTGAATACAATTAGGGAAACAAATCACACTGAAGCAAAGAGAGAAAAAACTTATACTCTAATAAATCAGACACTTACATATAAGCATGCAAGACAGACAAGACAAATAGTAGGGTTTCTCAATGTTCCGTATAATGCTAGCTAGCAAAGAAACACAACTCAGAAGTTCGAACTTCAAATGAACCGGACCACACTGTCCGTTCTATAAATGGTTAAGCTTAACTCTTAAGTCCCCGTCCCTAACTCCCGTGTTTTACACTTCACTTCACGCTGAAGAAACTCTTAGTTAAAGAGAAAACATTAACTCTCTATGTGCAGGTCGTCGCCTGCGGGAGTATTATCTCGTAGTCCAACTACGAGTTGCGAGTCCAACCCGCAAATAGGGATCCTATCAATCAAGGGGAAAATATATCTCTTGTACGGCTCCCAGTTACCTCTTCCAAAGAGAAACTAAAAAATGCAGATCGCCACCTGCGGGAGTCTACCTTAACTCTTTAACTCTCTAGAACACCCAGCACCAAGTTTTTACATTCCACTCAGGGAATAAAACTCTTTCAGAATTTAACACTCCACCCACGAAGCAACTTCCTTAAGAGAACTCGATCACAGGTCCCAGCCTGCGGGCATTCTACTTACAGACACTCTACTTACAGACCTATCTGTAAGACGTGGGGCATGCGTCCGCCCTTCCAGACCCACGTTTTAAAATCTATACCAATGTGCTGATACAAGTTACAGAACAAGCAAGACAGAACTTAAAATTAATAAGTTCAATACTTACGGTCCTGTCGATTGTATCCCCACTTACTGACACCAAATTGTAAGAATAATATATCCTACACTGATCCAACCTGGAAAACCTTGATGCCTAGTCTAGAACATTGAAAAAGCCTCACAGCTGCGGGAGACAGAATTCACACACAACACAGGCATGTACTGAAAACTATCTCAGTTTATTTGGGTCATACATTGGCATATATGAAACAAAGGAAAAACCTTGCATGACGAAAAGGGGCTTTACCAGACTTTATGTCTGTAACAATATAATAAAACATGTCTGGAATGCGAGAATAGAGACAAGTTGACATAGGAGGCAGAAGACCTTGAGATAACGTATTATCTAGCCATGAGAAACAGCTTGGGCTAGGTACAGCTTGGTACATTTTGAGAAAAACAGACTAAGTAAATAGTGCACAAAATGGAGTCGAAAACAAAATGGCTGCTATTAGGCTACGTGATTATACAGAATATATAAAAACCTAACAGTTACGACCGACATTACAGGCGTAACACAATCATAAAGCCTTATCCAGCCAGGACAATTCTCAGGTACGAACTTCTCCAGGGTTAGACATTCAAGCTGATTTAGCATTTGACTTTTTGAACACAGAATCAGAACTAGTGTATAGCCCAGCATTGGGGCAATAACAAGTGTGTAGGTTGTGCGCTGGTCATACACTAATGAGACATTTAATAGATTACATTTCTAAAGACAAACCACTAGTTCCTTTATTCAAAAGTATCCACAAAAGTCCACATTGTCCAACATCAACTAGATATCAAGTGAAAGTTCTGAAACTCTAAATGGGTAAATCATATGATGGATTTTAAAGGCCCTGCCCACTTCCACACTTTATTAATAGGGTCTTTGACTTTGCTCTCAAGGACAGGTCAATAGATGTGACTAGTTAATTGATTAATGTTAAAGAGACAAATTATTTGTAGTTTGAATGGAGAATTGGGCCAGGATTAGCCTGTGTGTTCTTACGGTGCCCATTCACCACTTAGATATTAGATTAGACATCTATAGACATACGTCTATTCTAAAACCTTTGGTGCCTGCCCCATTCATTTTGTGATCACATGTCGACGAAAGAAGAACAGGTCAGGTGGTTCCATCTGCCGGAATGTTATGTCGGGGGTTAAAATCCAGTCAATCTTGTAGAAACAATGCAAACATGGAAAAAAAACTCTCAACCGACCTGAGATCCTGGTACATAACAAGCTGGAGGATATTTGCTAGTCACTAACTGAAGGATCAGCAAATAGCGAGATATTTCATTCGGTTTATGAGCCATGTGTTATTTATTTTCATTGAGTGTTCCTTAAAACCCTAGAGTAAATATATTTCACTAAAGACAAAGGTAAAATGTACAGACTGGATTTATATTTCCCCTTATCAGGACAAAGCTTAGCAACCATTATAGCAAAAGGCTGCAGCTATAGAAATGAATTGTGAGTCATGTGCTTATCTCTTCAACATCGCCAACCATAAACACAGATTTACATCCAATATCTCACTATTACCAACTGTACAGGGGGGGCAAAGAATTATTCTAGTCTGTTACCCTGAGATTCTGGCTACACAGTTTTGTAAAGATCCAGAACATTGAGTCAAAGCCGAGAATGTCTCAGGAATATCGGGGCTGTCCCAGGAATGACGGGACTGTCCCAGGAATGTCGGGGAATGTCCCAGGAATATCGGGACTGTCCCAGGAATATCAGGACTCTCCCAGGAATGTCGGGGAATGTCCCAGGAATGTCGGGGAATGTCCCAGGAATATCGTGACTGTCCCAGGAATGTCGGGACTGTACCAGGAATGTCTGGACTGTCCCAGGAATGTCGGGACTGTTGGGAACTGTGTCAGAAAGCTGAAGCTGTGATACCCGCCCACCCACAGTTCCAAGCTGCTTTACCATAGAGCAGACCTGGGAAAAGTTAGGCCTGTTGGCTGCCCCTGACAGGCCCCTCAATACTACACCTGTACCCCAAACAATTTTACTATTAACTGATCGTCAGCAAAATACCAATATGGGATACGGCGCACACCGGAACATAAGAAACCTGGACTCTGCAATCCAACACGCTTTATTCAAACAGTGCCATAACAAACAAGGAGTTCCCATAGGCTATGGGAACTCCTTGTTTGTTATGGCACTGTTTTGAATAAGCGTTTTGGATTGCAGAGTCCAGGTGTCTTATGTTCCGGTGTGCGCCGTATCCCATATTGGTATTTTGCTGAGTATTACAGAGGACCGAAGCGACGGGTTCGGGGCGTGTAGCACCCGGACCACAGCACCCGTGGGTAAGTCTAACCCTGTGGGGGTTTGTGTACAACTTAAAACCTAAAGGTATCAGGAAGAAAGAGCGTTGCCTGTTCTAGCGAAGACCCGGGGCATGTTTGCCCCTGGGTCAATTTACTGACAGTGTGAGTCAGATTATTCATATACAGCACTGATAGGTGCCTCACATTTGGGTTTAATAGTGTTTGTAAGGGGATTTGAGCACTGTATTCTGTGGTTTTGTATATTAACTGATCGTCTCTGCAGGATAATTATTTTTATTATTTGATTGATTTTGATGGAACGGATGTAAAATAATAAATAATATAATAATAAAAAAATATATATATTAATAATAATTATCCAATGAACCAGGGATATGAATTTTTTTTTTTTAATAAAATCCTGTTTTTTAATCTCCATGAGAATCGAGAAGTCATTGGTTCGGTCCCATTTCCTCATGTGGCCCCTGTAACATTCCATTGCCCACCCCTGCCATAGAGGCAAACTGGGCTATTGCCTAGGGCCCAAACCTATCAGGTTTTACACATGGTATAAGGAGTAAAGTCCATAGAAACATAATGAAACTTCCCTGACACTATCTGGTAATTCAGCACAAGGTGATGGGTTGTCACCAGGATGGGATTGATACACTGACTGGGAACCATGGAAAGTAATGGGATGAACTTGGATCCCACCATCTCCCACGATTACAACACCCACCAAGTTCTTACTGAGCAGAACTGACACTTCCTTCCCTGTACAGGGGGAGGAGCCTCACCACGTCACTCAGCCCCAGCCTCCCGCACTGTACATCTGGATCAGCCCCAGTGTGAGAGGCAGCAGCATCAGTTCAGGGGTGGAGAGGGAGACGGTGCCAGTCAGTGAGAGACCGTCCCCCAGTCACTGCCAGGACCCAGTGTGTCAACAGCTTCCCCCTCTCTCGGCTCGGTAAGTGAACTCTCTATCTCTCCCTCTTTCCGCAGCTTCTGTTACTCTGTCCCAGGGAAAAGTCCAAGGGCTCACCGCACGGCTCTCCGGATCTGGGTCCATTAACTTCTTCCAGTGTTCAGTAGCCTGGGGCCACACACACACTTGTCCTGAAGATTCCATTAGGACTTGCTACCCAATGACCATGGAAGTTGGGCAATACTTGGCTGCGCTTTACCAACCAGTCCCATTCACCGCTGAGCATCTGTCAGGGACAGGGTCGGCCAGAGACACAGTCATGTATACTATCATAGGGCCCCCACTTTAGATGCAGCTCACTGCTGCATCTAAAGTGGTTGGCTAGGGGAGGGAAAGTAAGAAGATGGCCCCCCTGGTAGTTACACACACACCCCTGGATGGCCCCCCTGGTAGTGACACACCCCCTGGTAGTTACACCCCCCCTGGATGGCCCCCTGGTAGTGACACCCCCCCTGTTAGTTACAGCCCCCCTGGATGGACCCCTAGTAGTTACACCCCCCTGGATGGCCCCCTGGTAATTACACCCCCACCACCCTCCCGGATGGCCCCCCTGGATGCCCCCCCCTGGTAGTTAAACCCCCCGTTAGTTCTCATTGACACCAGACACATAAACATCTATAGAACATTAATTTCATTTTACCATTCACACTGTTCCGGTCTGTTTGGTTTGTGATCAGGTCCATTCCATAAACGCGCTCAAAGAATCCATACAATGTACAAATGCAGTAAGGGGCTAGGCCACACTAACACGTTTTCACACATTTGTGCACGCAATTTCGCTTGCGATTTTGGTTAGAATGGAAATTGCGGGAACGCAAAAGTTCACAGGAATTAGGGCCAGACTACACTGACGCAATTCTTATGTGCTTCTGTGTTCCATTACCATGTGATAATTGCTGGCTAGTGCATTTCAATGTGTGTAGCCACACAATGCGCTGCGATCCATATTCAGAGCACATGTGATCACCATTTTTTGTTCAAATCACATGCACTCAGATAAAAGATTATTGCAAAAATCCCAGCGCAAACGCACGGTAACAAACTAAAATGACTATAACACATTTATATGGATATCATGCACCAGACCGGTGTAAATGAAAAAGAAACAAATAAAAATTATTTTTCTTAATAATATTTAATATGAATTGTTATTTTGTCTCTGCTGAGACCGGTCCATCTTTCCTTGCTATCGCCGTTTCCGTACTGCCATGAACTCTCGATTGGGTTCTCCATCTTGTCATTATCCCCAGATCCCAGCATCCCCTGATAACATTACTGTAAAGTCTGAACTATCCATTAATTTACAGCTATCAGTATATGGCCTGTTACAGAATATGTCATCTGGGGAATGGAGGGAATGTAACTTTATATTTCATAGATTTATCAGTAAAGATCAGGATACAGTTTACTGTGTTGGAGTGGCTATAGATGCCCCAGTTACAAATTCACAGATTCCACACAGTTACTATCGTTCCATATATACTTTTTACGTAACAATCCTTCATTCCAGCAATACGCATTACTGATGTTATGGGCTCCCTATACGGTAGTAAATGGAGATGATAATGATCCTAGAGTAATTTTCTGACGGTGATTGTTGGTATCACAACAATCATGGCCCATGTTAAACAAATCCAATCAGATCTGATGAGATTTACTATATATATCGGCAATGTGTATGGCCTCCATAACTTCATGTATATGTTATTTATCCAAGTAAAATTTCCCCCACTACTGGCCCCAGTGTGCAGTGTTTAAAAATCCTTACCTTACCTCTCTGCTCCAAATGGTTCTGCAATGTCTGTCCAAAGTCCCAGAAAGTGATGAGGGTCGGTCAGCCAAAAATATCTGCTGGTGTGGGGCGGCCAGCCTCGATCGTTTGTTTGTCTGGATCAGACGAACGAACAATCAAACATGTCAGCAAATTCTGATCAATCGTGCAGTTTCCTATGGGACCGCATGATCGATCGTTTGCACTTGCGGCCAAATTTGCCGCGATCTACGGACATTTGTCCCAGCTACGAGCGAGCTTGGTTTCCGCTTCATACTTTTCCTCTGAGAGATTTCTGGCTTGCCCACTGGAGCCCTCCCTCTCCATCCCTGTTTTCTGCCTGATGCCCTAGCTTTACATCCTTTTTCTGTACTTGTAGTGGACCCTATCCCACCCCAAACTGCCATACTTGTTTGCAAAAATAATAATTGGTAATGTACTTACAGAGCTTCGTTCCCCCGGCGTTCTGCACTGCCAGCAGCCGTGTCTGTAATTGGCTGCATCAGCCAATCATGGACGCAGCTGCCGTTCCCGCCCCCTGCTTTCCATTTGATGCAAGCAGTGGGCTGGATCAGAACGCCGGGGGAACACAGCTCTGTGAGTACGTTTCTGATTATTTTTTTTGCAATCAAATATGGCAGTTTGGGGTGGGATAGGGTCCACTACACTACAGAAAAAGTTTATTCTATAGGGGGAGATACCCTTTTAAGGAAAAAACCTCTCCCTAATGTATTGATTGAAGCCTGGGAGGTTAAGGAGCGATACCTTACCTCCCATCTTAAATCAATAGCTCAGGATCCGGGAACAAAGATTCAAGAAACGTACATTTTGCGCGGTCCAGTGAAATCCCAGACCGTGTCCTTGTTCTATCTAACAATAGCGTGCGTTATCGCGCATGCACGCTATAGCTGTACAGAACCAGGAAGCAGTTGGGACCTGTCACTGTAGCCAAGTCACTTTCTGATGTTAAAAATAATGATGATGACTGACAGGCCTTGTCTCCGGGAGTTTTTGCAGTGGCTGGAAGTTGTTTTACTGCAATAGGAATGTGTTCGCACAATTTGGCTTTTCCAAGGAAATGTTGCCTGTTTTTTTGTGGGTTTAAATACTGGTAAGTTATGCACTTTCACTTCTCTCTTTGGTCTTTAATGTTTATTTCTACTTCTCGTTTCATTTCACTGCACCTTCCTACATGATCTGAAATGGCAATAAAAATGATTGTTTGCCAAGTGCACCCTGTTCTTAGTGTACAGGTTTGTTAACAAGGGATTTTTCTGTTTTTACAGTGTTTATATTTGGTGAGTTTATTTATCAGCAAATGTCTGGCTGCTTTAACTAACCAATCCACATAGGAAAGTAGGCCCAGTTCACTCTGTGTGCATTTCATACAGTACAAGCAGTGGGGCAACCAAAACTGTGATGTGGTCCCCTTTCCTACTTCATCCACAGTGGTTTTCTATGGGAAGGCTATATCTGTGATCTGTCATAGGGAAAGTAAGAGGGCCCCCCCATGCAGTCTCCGGGTCTGCTGCCCTGGTAGTTACGCCCCTGAAAATTTATTGGAGAAATGAATTGCTGCTTGTGCCATTTTAATAGTCTATATAGGACAGTGATGGCGAACCTATGGCATGAATACCAGTGATGGCACTCGGAGCCCTCTATGTGGGCACTCATGCATAGCAGAGTCCACCAGAGTTTGTTACCAGAAAGCCAGAGAGAAAGTGTAGCATCTGTCTGTAGCAGAGAGAGGTCACATGCTAGAACATTCTGCTCTGCTTGAGTCCCTGTTTAGGATCTCAAACGCCTGTCTAATAATGTAGGGTTAATGGTCACTGTTTTACATCTCAAACTCCCGTGTGCTAATGTAGAGGTTAATAGGTAATATGCTTGTGTAGGTAATCTATAATCAATTTTATCCACTATTTTGGTGTGTCTGTGTCTTTGAGTTGGTTTTTCTAAAGTAAAAACACCCCTTATTCAGGTTAAATGATCATGTTGGCACTATGCAATAAAAAGTGGGGTTTTGGGTTGCAGTTTGGGCATCACTGATATAGGACATCCCTGGAAGAAAATAACTTAAGTCTTCAAGTTCAGAAGGGGGTTTTCACTGTGAGAATGGTAAAACTATGGAACTGTCTAAAAAGAAAAATGTTGCAGGTTACTGGTCTTGATACATAAAGTAGAGTTGATCCAGGGATATTTCTGATTGCCACTTGGAGTCAGTAAGGAATACTATACTAACTGTACTATACTATACTGTACTATACTATACCATACTATACTATACCATACTGTACTATACTATACATACTATACCATACGTTACTATACCATACTGTACTATACTATACCACATGTTACTATACTATACTATACCATACTGTACTATACTATACTGTACTATACCATACTGTACCATACTATACTGTACCATATGTTACTATACTATACCATACTGTACTATACTATACCATAGGTAACTATACTATACTGTACTATACTATACTATACCATAAGTTACTATACTATACCATACTGTACTATACTATACCGTACGTTACTATACTATACTATACCATACTGTACTATACCATACTGTACTATACTATATGGTACTATACCATACTGTACTATACTATACCATACTATACTGTACTATACTATACCATACTGTACTATACTATACCATACGTTACTATACTATACCATACTGTACTATACCATGCTGTACTATACTATACCATAATGTACTATACTATACGGTACTATACCATACTGTACTATACTATACCATACAGTACTGTACTATAACATACTGTACTATACTATACCATACTGTAATATACTATACAATACTGTACTATACTATAGTGTACTATACTATATGATACTATACCATACTGTACTATACTATAGTGTACTATACTATACGATACTATACCATACTGTACTATACGATACTGTACTATACTATACGATACTATACCATACTGTACTATACTATACCACACTGTACTATACTATACAATACTGTAGTATACTATATGATACTATACCATACTGTACTATACCATACTGTACTATACTATATGATACTATACCATACTATACTATACCATAACGTACTGTACTATACGATACTTTACCATACTGTACTATACTATATGATACAATACCATACTGTACTATACTATACCATACTGTACTATACTATACAATACTGTACTATAACTTGTAACTATACCATAGTGTACTATAACTAACCATACTGTACATACTGTACTATACTATACTGAACTATGCCGTACTATACTATACCATACTGTTACTATACTATACCATAACTACATACTGTACTATACTATACTGTACTATACTAGACCATGCCTGTACTATCCTATACCATAATGTACTATACTATAACGGTACTATACCATACTTGTACTATAATACTATACCAAACCTCGTACTGTACTTAACCATACTGTACTATACTATACCATACTTATCAATACAACTATACATGTACTAATACTATACCATACTATACCATACTGTAACTATACTATACCATACTGTACTATACTATACCATACTGTACTATATATACTAATACTGTACATACTATCTGATACATAACCATACTGTATTATACTATATGATACAATACCATACTGTAAATACTTACTATACCATACTGTACTATACTATACAATACTGTACTATACTATAGTGTACTATACTAAACAATACTGTACCATACTGTACTATACTATATGATACTATGCCATACTGTACTATAACTATACCATACTGTACTATACAATAACCATACTATACTATACCATACTGTACTAAACTATACCATACTTCTATACATACCATATGTACTATACCATGTGTACTATACTATACCATAATGTACATACTATACGGTACTATACCATACTGTACTACATAACCAAACTATAGATACTATACTATACCTACTGTACTATCTTATACCTACAGTACTGTACTATACCATACTGTACTATACTATACCATACTGAATAATACTATACAATACTGTACTATACTAACTATAGTGTACTATACTATATGATACTATACCATACTGTAACTTAATACTTAGTGTACTATACTACCGATACTATACCATACTGTACTATACTATACGATACTGTACTATACTACTATCTATACCTACTGTACTTACATACCATACTGTACTATACTATCAACTTAAACTATACTATATGATACTATACCATACTGTACTATACCATACTATACATACCCATAACGTACTGTACTATACGATACTTTACCAACTGGACTATACTATATGATACATACCATACTGTACTATACTATACATACCATACTGTACTATACTATACATACTGTACTATACCATAGTGTACTATACTATACAATACTGTACCATACTGTACTATACTATATGATACTTGCCGTACTATACTATACCATACTGTAACTATACTATACCATACTATACTGTTTCTATACTATACTATACCATACGTTACATACTATAACCATACTGTACTTACCATGCTTTACTGTACTATACCATATTGTACTATACTATACGGTACTATACCATACTGTACTATACTATACCAAACCATACAGTACTGTACTATAACATACTGTACTATACTATACCATACTGTAATATACTATACAATACTGTACTATACTATAGTGTACTATACTATATGATACTATACCATACTGTACTATACTATAGTGTACTTTACTGTACTATACTATACCATACTGTACTATACTATACCATACTGTACTATACTATACTATACAATACTGTACTATACTATATGATACTATACCATACTGTACTATACTATATGATACTATACCATACTATACTATACCAAAAACCGTCCTGTACTATACTTACTTTACCTACTGTACTATACTATATGATACAATACCATACTGTACTATACTATACCATACTGTACTATACTATACAATACTTGTACTAATACTATCGTGTACTAATACTAAACATACTGTACCATACTGTACTATACAATACTGTACTATACCATAACTGCACTATACTATAGTGTGCTATACTATACCATACTGTACTATACCATACTATACAATACTGTAAACTATACTATGTGTACTATACTATTACATACTATACTATACTATAGTGTACTATACTATAATACCATACGTACCTATACTATACTATACCATACTTGTACTATAACTATAACCATACTGTACTATCCTATGAACTATACCATAATACTATACTATACCACTGTACTATACTATACCATACTGTACTATCCTATATACTATACCAACGATACTATACTATACCATACTGTACTATACTATGATACTTACCATACTTACTAATACTGATACATGACTGTACTATACTATACCATACTACAGTCACAGTCTCTTTTATTTCCAATCCCTGGTCTGCCCTTTTCCCCACATATTTGTCTATGACTGAGTCTTGACCTGATGTTTGGCTGCTTTTCCTATTCCAATAATATCTTTAGGTATAATATGCAAAGTAAAGCCTTTTGACAGCGGTGAAACAAAAAAATTCCAAACGCCTGCAAATAGAAAAGTAAAGTGCATAAGGATGGGTCACATGTATTTAAAGAGAATTTCGAACCCCAGGGGAATGCTTTACAAAGTGACTATTTCTCCCCTTCCAATCTTCTTTATCTACAGGGCAGTAGCCTCCTGTATATTGCTTTGTGGACTTAGAAAGGGAGCGTCGGCAAAAGAGACCTGGCATCAGAAAGAAGTTCATAAGTGATCTACAAAGAGGCTGCCACTCTACAGATATAAACATTTTGGAGGAAGGAATTTTAAAGGGCATGTTCACCATTCCAGGGTAATTTTTTTCCCCATAAAACCAGGACCTCCCAATCCCTAGGCTCACAATACTTACCTGGGTCTCCAGGGTTCCTGAAAGCAGATATCCCCAAGTTCACTGGCCCCCTCTACCAATGGCCTCATCTAATGGCTTTATAAGCTTGTGCAGCCGCAGATGAGGTGGCTTGCGTAACTGTCGTAAGTCATTGGCTGTGACATCACCAGCACAGCTGGGACTGATGGTAAACACCCAGAACGACCGTACAGGAAGAAGAAGGACTGGTAACTTGGTGTTAAGTATCTTCATTCAGGAACTGGAGACCCTAGTAAGCACTGCCAGACTAAGGACCTGGTTTTATAAAAATAATTTTCCTCTAGGGGGTGAAGAACACTACCACATCAGTAAGTATATATGAACTTCAAAAGGGAGGCACACTCATCATAACTTCAATATTCAATTTATTGTGCTGAACAAGCGACCACAACAACATTTCGGGATGCAGTGCCCCCTTCCTCCCAAAACTTTGTGTGTAAAAGGATGGACGCTGGAAAAGTGGCAAAAGGTGGTTTTTCAGATTTATCTTCTGTTGAATTACACCACAGTCGCCGCAAATATTGCAGGAGACCTACTGGAACCCGCATGGAGCTGAGATTTCCCAGAAAACAGGTGAACTTTGGTGGAGGCAAAATCATGGTCTGGGGTTACATCTAGTATGGGGGTGTGCAGGGATCTGCAGGGTGGAAGGCAACATCAATAGTGTAAAATACCAAAAATCTTGGCTACCTCATATATTCCCAACCATAAAAAGGCCAATTCTGCAGCAGGTGGTGCTCCATCGCATACTTCCATCTCCCACTCAAGTTCCTTAAGGAAGAAAGATCAGATACTCCAGGACCCCCACCTGACATGAACATCATTGAGGCTAGGATGAAAGAGGAAGTATGGAAGACGAAACCAAAAAATATTGATGAACTCTGGGAGGTATGCAAGTTTTTCTATCTATTCCTGATGATTTCATCAATAAATTGTATGAATCCTTGACAAACCCATGGATCTTTCCTTCAAGCTCATGGAAGTCATACAAGATATTAAATTTGGATCTCACAGCACACTACTTAATTTGCTGACATATTTTTGGATTGGCTGTAAAGTAGATCATTTTCTTTATAGGCGCACATACACTTTGACCTTTCTGTCTTAATTAAATGATAAATCTTTTTTCAGTACATTTAATTATTTTTAATTGACAATACACAGCGACAAGACTTTTGTCAGAAACTGTATAATTGTCCTTTAAAACAGGGGTCATTTCTAATAGGAAGGGGAAATACCCCAGTACATGGTTTTGTTTGTCAGATATTGTTTAATAATATTAATATTGTTTGTTTTCTAAATGTGTGCTCCTGCTTATTTCCCAGTCATTCAGTAGAATAGAGAAATGTTAAATTATCCCAGGTGTTTAATAGGGTGGTTATCTTTCTGCTTCTATTTCCTGTTTTGAAGAGAGGGGACTAGTGCAAAGAAATGCGTGAGCAAGAGGAAATTAGAAGATCGTGTTGCCAGATTTACTTTGCCCCTAAAAATAAGACTGTTAAAGCAAGGTAATTGGGAAAGTGATAAATCATAATATTATCTTCATATTATCGGTGGCGATAACTAATGAAGCTTAAGTTTCAGGGCCCCTAATCTTGGAGGGGCCCAGTGACTACAAAATCAATGGAGCTTTGTTTAAATGATTTATTTTAATAAAGGGTAACTGTGTTCTTATCAAGTTTATATAAAATCTTTCGTATCTTGTCTTCGTTTAAATAAGCCCAGGATGATTTTTTCTAGCTTCTCTGGGTCTTACGTTATAGGCTTGTAAAGTTGACCCAGAAGTCAGGATAAATAGTGTGTGACATCACATAATGTGCTCTTTAAGAGGGCCCACCCCAAAAAAACAATCTTTTCTGAAGCTATTTAAAGACCATTCCTGTCAATTCCTCTACCTAGTTTTCTTTTTAGGCTTGTAGCTAGCTTTAATGATTAAGAAGTTTGACGGTGGGGCTTATGATGCAGCAGCCGATGCTCTGTTACAGCAGTAGGATACAACGGGCATGCTCAGTGCCTCAGGCATGGGACAGCGCAAAGGTGCTAGTAATGTGCTAGCTGGAAACACCACCATTTATACTGCTGTAACTTTGGATAGACTGCAGCTAGAAGCATGATCCTGGAGTCATTTTAAAGGTGCTCTTTATAATAAGGGCACTTGAATGGAGACCACAGTTAACCTTTGATGTTTTATGTAAAGACAAAAACATTGAAAAGAGGAAGCAGTATAAATCAAGGGAGGGTCTTGGGACCTTGTTGCATATTTCGCTATTGAAAATGGTTGTGAATGGACCCATAACAGTAGGAGCTCCAGGTGCCAAAAATTTTGGTCCACCACTGCATATTATAGGCAATGCTACCTACACATTTTTCTGTGTACAATATAAACCATGGCTTGTTGAGAGAAATATATATGTGCCAATCACAGCAGAGCAATTTTAAGGGACTATTTAGACAAGATTATGAATGTCATATTAGTATTTTAAAGAGAGGTATACTCACCTCCCCCCTCCTCTTGCTCTCAGGGAGACTTAATCCCTCATCCTTAGCAGCCATACTTATCTTAAAGGGCATGTCCACCCCCAAAACTATAATCCCCCCCCAACTACTGGCCCACCATGTAGTGTAGTTTAATCCTTACCCATCACTCCCAGCTCCATAGGGTTCTCCTGTAGTCCCCCCCCAAAGTCCCAAAAATGACTACCAGGAGGCTAGCAGAGTCCATATAGGACACTGCCGTGCTAGCTGGCCTCAGGTAGATTTTTGCCATGCGTACTGCAGCCCTTCTCCCCCCTCCCTCCCCCTCCCTCTCCCTCCCTCTCCCTCCCGTTCACTATCCCTCCCCTACTCAATTCCCCCTTAATATTGTGCTCCCCCATGTCTCCCAGCCCCAACCGCTATTTTTTTTTTTTAGAAAGCTCCCAAACTCTTACTTACCTCTCCTCTTCCTCCGGCGAAGTGAGCTGCCGGCAGCCCGTCTGTGATTGGCTCCGCTCAGCCAATCACAGACGCGGCGGTCGTCCCGCCCCTCTGTTGCATTTCCTTGCAAGCAGAGGGCCGGGAGCGCGCGGGAGGATCGAGGGGAGGTAAGTAGAGTTTGGGGGGCTTCTAAAAAAAAAATT
Organism: Hymenochirus boettgeri; assembly: GCA_019447015.1. Classification (NCBI taxonomy): domain Eukaryota; kingdom Metazoa; phylum Chordata; class Amphibia; order Anura; family Pipidae; genus Hymenochirus; species Hymenochirus boettgeri. The sequence continues at coordinate 356,272,116 of CM033469.1, read as the reverse complement.
ATAGCGGTTGGGCTGGGGCCCAGGGGGACCATATATTAAAAAAATTTTTTCAGGGCTGAGTAGCCTTTCACTTCTTTGCTTCTCTGGTCTTTCTTCTGGGTTTGTGTGAGTATGCCAATAGGAAGTTGTGCTCCTTGCAGAGTGTGTCTGTTATTGGCCTCAACGTCGATGGATTGAGGGAGGCTGAGAGTCCCAAAGGAAATTTTAGGTACATAATTGCTTATCTAGAAACCCAGTGAACAATCCATGGTTGAAAGAGGGGGGGATATAATTCCACATTAATTAGTTATTCTTCTCTTTATAGATTTTTCCCCCACAATCGTAAAGTGATGCATAATATGAAATAAAATTTGATTACAATGTTCTGTGCAAATGTCATGTAAATTGCTGCTATGATTTAGAAGAATGAAATTACATAATTTTAATTTCCTTCCTCTTGTTGTGGGAAACTACAGGATACCCTGGGGTGAAAGATAGTGGTTTAGTTCCTCATCCTGGCAACTATAAGTGTGTACCCAGCTTTACTAGAATTTCCCCCACACTGACCCCACTGTGTAGTGTTAAAAAAGCCTTACCTTACCCCTCTGCTCCAAATGGTTCTCCTGCAAGATCTGTCCAAAGTCCCAGAAAGTGAACAGCAGGAGACTGGCTGTGAGTGAAAAGGTTTCTTCTTCTGCCACTTACCTTTCCTCTGAGAGGGTTTTCCACTGCAGCCCTATCCCCCCTCCCTCCCTCCTGATCCCTGTTTGCTGCCCTGTGGTCCCCCCCGGTCTATAGTACAGTATTGTATAGTATAGTACAGTAATGGTATAGTATAGTACAGTATGGTATTAGTATCATATAGTATAGTACAGTATGGTAAGTAATCGTATAGTACAGTACGGTATGGTATAGTATAGTATGGTATAGTATCATATAGTATAGTACAGTATGGTATAGTATCATATAGTATAGTACAGTATTGTATAGTATAGTATAGTACAGTTATGGTATAGTATATATAAGTATGTATAGTATGTACAGTAAAGTACCTATATTAGTACAGTATGGTATAATAGTATCATATAGTATAGTACCTATAGTATAGTACAGTATTGTATAGTATATTACAGTATGGTATAGTATAGTACAGTATGTTATAGTACAGTACTGTATGGTTTGGTATGTATATACAGTATGGTATAGTACCGTATAGTATAGTACAATATGGTATAGTACAGTAAAGCATGGTATAGTACAATATGGTATAGTATAGATAGACTATGGTATAGTATAGTAATAGAACAGTATAGTATGGTATAGTATAGTACAGTATGGTATAGTATAGTACGGCAATAGTATCATATAGTATAGTACAGTATGGTACAGTATTGTATAGTATAGTACACTATGGTATAGTACAGTATTGTATAGTATAGTACAGTATGTATAGTATATGTATGTACAGTATGTATTGTATATATAGTATAGTCCAGTATGGTAAAGTATCGTATAGTACAGTACGTTATGGTATAGTATAGTATGGTATAGTACAGTATGGTATAGTATCATATAGTATAGTACAGTATTGTATAGTATAGTACAGTATGGTATAGTATAGTACAGTAGTAATAGTATCGTATAGTATAGTACGTATCGTATAGTATATACAGTATGTATAGTATCGTATAGTATAGTACACATAGTATAGTCAGTATGGTATAGTATCATATAGTATAGTACACTATAGTATAGTACAGTATTGTATAGTATATTACAGTATGGTATAGTATAGTACAGTATGTATAGTACAGTACTGTATTGGTATAATAAGTACAGTATGGTGTATATAGTACTCTATAGTTTGGTTAAGTATAGTACAGTATGGTATAGTACCGTATAGTATAGTACATTATGGTATAGTATAGTACAGCAGGTATAGTACAGTATGGTATAGTATAGTAGTATGTTATAGTATAGTACAGTATGGTATAGTATATGTGGTATTGTATAGTACAGTATGGTATAGTATAGTACAGTATGGCATAGTATCATATAGTATAGTACAGTATGGTACAGTATTGTTTAGTATAGACACTATAGTATAGTACAGTATTGTATAGTATAGTACAGTATGGTATAGTATAGTTTTCAGTATGGTATTGTATCATATAGTATAATACAGTATGGTATAGTATCTATAGTATAGTACAGTATGTTATAGTATAGTACAGTATGGTATAGTATAGTAAGTAGGTATAGTATAGTACAGTATGGTATAGTATTGTATAGTATAGTACACTATAGTATATTACAGTATGTATAGTATAGTACAGTATGTTATAGTACAGTACTGTATGGTTTGGTATAGTATAGTACAGTATGGTATAGTACCGTATATATATACATAGGTATAGTAATCAGCATGGTATATATAGTATACAGTATAGTATAGTACAGTATAGTATGTATAGTATAGTACAGTATTGTATAGTATAGTACGGCATAGTATCTATAGTTAGTAGTATGTAATATGTAAGTATATACACTATGGTTAGTACAGTATTGTATAGTATGTACAGTATGGTATAGTATAGTACAGTATGGTATTGTGATCATATAGTATAGTACAGTATGGTAAAGTATCGTATAGTACAGTACGTTATGGTATAGTATAGTATGGTATAGTATCATATGTATAGTACAGTATGGTATAGTACAGTATGGTATAGTATCATATAGTATCACAGTATTGTATGTAAGTAAGTGTGGTATAGTATAGTACAGTAGGTTAGTATCGTATAGTATAGTACGTATCGTATAGTACAGTATGGTATAGTATCGTATAGTATAGTACACTATAGTATAGTACAGTAGTTATATTATCATATAGTATAGTACACTATAGTATAGTACAGTATTGTATAGTATATTACAGTATGGTATAGTTAGTACAGTATGTTATAGTACAGTACTGTATGGTATAGTATAGTACAGTATGGTATAGACCGTATAGTATAGTACATTATGTATATATTAGCACATGGTTATAGTGTATGGTATAGTAATAGTAACGTATGGTATAGTATAGTACAGTATGGTAAGTAAGTACGTATAGTATGGTATAGTATAGTACAGTTGGTATAGTACCATATAGTATAGTACATTAGTGTATAGTACAGTATGGTATAGTAAGTATAGTAAACGTACGGTATAGTATAGTACAGTATGGTATAGTATAGTAACTTATGTATAGTATAGTATAGTACAGTATAGTATAGTTACCTATGGATAGTATAGTACAGTATGGTATAGTATAGTAACATATGGTACAGTATAGTATGGTACAGTATGGTATAGTACAGTATAGTATAGTACAGTATGGTATAGTATAGTATAGTAACATGTGGTATAGTATAGTAGTATGGTATAGTAACGTATGGTATAGTATGTATAGTATAGTACAGTATGGTATAGTATAGTATGGTATAGTATAGTACAGTATAGTATAGTACAGTTAGTATAGTATTCCTTACTGACTCCAAGTGGCAATCAGAAATATCCCTGGATCAACTCTACTTTATGTATCAAGACCAGTAACCTGCAACATTTTCTTTTTAGACAGTTCCATAGTTTTACCATTCTCACAGTGAAAACCCCCTTCTGAACTTGAAGACTTAAGTTATTTTCTTCCAGGGATGTCCTATATCAGTGATGCCCAAACTGCAACCCAAAACCCACTTTTTATTGCATAGTGCCAACATGATCATTTAACCTGAATAAGGGGTGTTTTACTTTAAAAACCAACTCAAAGACACAGACACACCAAAATAGTGGATAAAATTGATTATAGATTACCTACACAAGAGATTACCTATAACCTCTACATTAGCACACGGGAGTTTGAGATGTAAAACAGTGACCATTAACCCTACATTATTAGACAGGCGTTTGAGATCCTAACAGGGACTCAAGCAGAGCAGAATGTTTCTAGCATGTGACCTCTCTCTGCTACAGACAGATCTACACTTTCTCTCTGGCTTTCTGGTAACAAACTCTGGTGGACTCTGCATGCATAGTGCCCACATAGAGGGCTCCGAGTGCCATCACTGGTATTCATGCCATAGGTTCGCCATCACTGTCCTATATAGACTATTAAAATGGCACAAGCAGCAATTCATTTCTCCAATAAATTTCAGGGGCGTAACTACCAGGGCAGCAGACCCGGAGACTGCATGGGGGGGCCCTCTTACTTTCCCTATGACAGATCACAGATATAGCCTTCCCATAGAAAACCACTGTGGATGAAGTAGGAAAGGGGACCACATCACAGTTTTGGTTGCCCCACTGCTTGTACTGTATGAAATGCACACAGAGTGAACTGGGCCTACTTTCCTATGTGGATTGGTTAGTTAAAGCAGCCGACATTTGCTGATAAATAAACTCACCAAATATAAACACTGTAAAAACAGAAAAATCCCTTGTTAACAAACTGTACACTAAGAACAGGGTGCACTTGGCAAACAATCATTTTATTGCCATTTCAGATCATGTAGGAAGGTGCGTGAAATGAAACGAGAAGTAGAAATAAACATTAAAGACCAAAGAGAGAGTGAAAGTGCATAACTTACCAGTATTTAACCCACAAAAAAGGCAACATTTCCTTGGAAAAGCCAAATTGTGCGAACACATTCCTATTGCAGTAAAACAACTTCCAGCCACTGCAAAAACTCCGGAGACAAGGCCTGTCAGTCATCATCATTATTTTTAACATCAGAAAGTGACTTGGCTACAGTGACAGGTCCCAACTGCTTCCTGGTTCTGTACAGCTATAGCGTGCATGCGCGATAACGCACGCTATTGTTAGATAGAACAAGGCACGGTCTGGGATTTCACTGGACCGCGCAAAATGTACGTTTCTGAATCTTGTTCCCGGATCCTGAGCTATTGATTTAAGATGGGAGTAAGGTATCGCTCCTTAACCTCCCAGGCTTCAATCAATACATTAGGGAGAGGTTTTTCCTTAAAAGGGTATCTCCCCCTATAGAATAAACTTTTTCTGTAGTGTAGTGGACCCTATCCCACCCCAACTGCCACTCATTTGATTGCAAAAAAAATAATCAGAAACGTACTCACAGAGCTGTGTTCCCCCGGCTTTCTGATCCAGCCCACTGCTTGCATCAAATGGAAAGCAGGGGGCGGGAACGGCAGCTGCGTCCATGATTGGCTGATGCAGCCAATTACAGACACGGTGCTGGCAGTGCAGAACGCCGGGGGAACGAAGCTCTGTAAGTACATTACCAATTATTATTTTTGCAAACAAGTTGGCAGTTTGGGGTGGGATAGGGTCCACTACAAGTACAGAAAAAGGATGTAAAGCTAGGGCATCAGGCAGAAAACAGGGATGGAGAGGGAGGGCTCCAGTGGGCAAGCCAGAAATCTCTCAGAGGAAAAGTATGAAGGCGAAACCAAGCTCGCTCGTAGCTGGGACAAATGTCCGTAGATCGCGCAAATTTGGCCGCAAGTGCAAACGATCGATCATGCGGTCCCATAGGAAACTGCACGATTGATCAGAATTTGCTGACATGTTGATGTTCGTTTCGTCTGATCCAGACAAACAAACGATCGAGGCTGGCCGCCCCACACCAGCAGATATTTTGGCTGACCCGACCCTCATCCACTTTCTGGGACTTTGGACAGACATTGCAGAACCATTTGGACAGAGAGGTAAGGTAAGGATTTTTAACACTGCACACTGGGGCCAGTAGTGGGGGAAATTTTACTTGGATAAATAACATATACATGAAGTTATGGAGGCCATACACATTGCCGATATATATAGTAAATCTCATCAGATCTGATTGGATTGTTTAACATGGGCCATGATTGTTTGATAACCAACATCACCGTCAGAAAATTACTCTAGGATCATTATCATCTCCATTTACTACCGTATAGGGAGCCATAACATCAGTAATGCGTATTGCTGGAATGAAGGATTGTTACGTAAAAAGTATATATGGAACGATAGTAACTGTGTGGAATCTGTGAATTTGTAACTGGGGCATCTATAGCCACTCCAACACAGTAAACTGTATCCTGATCTTTACTGATAAATCTATGAAATATAAAGTTACATTCCCTCCATTCCCCAGATGACATATTCTGTAACAGGCCATATACTGATAGCTGTAAATTAATTAGTTCAGACTTTACAGTAATGTTATCAGGGATGCTGGGATCTGGGGATAATGACAAGATGGAGAACCCAATCGAGAGTTCATGGCAGTACGGAAACGGCGATAGCAAGGAAAGATGGACCGTCTCAGCAGAGACAAAATAACAATTCATAATTAAATATTATTAAGAAAAATAATTTTTATTGTTTCTTTTTCATTTACCGGTCTGGTGCATGATATCCATATAATGTGTTATAGTCATTTTAGTTTGTTACCGTGCGTTTGCGCTGGGATTTTTGCAATAATCTTTTATCTGAGTGCATGTGATTTGAACAAAAATGGTGATCACATGTGCTCTGAATATGGATCGCAGCGCATTGTGTGGCTACACACATTGAAATGCACTAGCCAGCAATTATCACATGGTAATGGAAAAGAACAGAAGCACATAAGAATTGCGTCAGTGTAGTCTGGCCCTAATTCCTGTGAACTTTTGCGTTCCCGCAATTTCCATTCTAACCAAAATCGCAGCGAAATTGCGTGCACAAATGTGTGAAAACGTGTTAGTGTGGCCTAGCCCCTTACTGCATTTGTACATTGTATGGATTCTTTGAGCCGTTTATGGAATGGACCTGATCACAAACCAAACAGACCGAACAGTGTGAATGGTAAAATGAAATTAATGTTCTATAGATGTTTATGTGTCTGGTGTCAATGAGAACTAACGGGGGTTTAACTACCAGGGGGGGGGCATCCAGGGGGGCCATCCGGGAGGGTGGTGGGGGTGTAATTCCAGGGGCCATCCAGGGGGGTGTAACTACTAGGGGTCCATCCAGGGGGGGCTGTAACTAACAGGGGGGGTTCACTACCAGGGGGCCATCCAGGGGGGGTGTAACTACCAGGGGTGTGTCACTACCGGGGGGCCATCCAGGGGTGTGTGTGTAACTACCAGGGGGGCCATCTTCTTACTTCCTCTCCCTAGCCAACCACTTTAGATGCAGCAGTGAGCTGCATCTAAAGTGGGGGCCATGATAGTATACATGACTGTGTCTCTGGCCGACCCTGTCCCTGACAGATGCTCAGCGGTGAATGGGACTGGTTGGTAAAGCGCAGCCAAGTATTGCCCAACTTCCATGGTCATTGGGTAGCAAGTCCTAATGGAATCTTCAGGACAAGTGTGTGTGTGGCCCCAGGCTACGAACACTGGAAGAAGTTAATGGACCCAGATCCGAGAGCCTGCGGTGAGCCCTTGGACTTTTCCCTGGGACAGAGTAACAGAAGCTGCGGAAAGAGGGAGAGATAGAGAGTTCACTTACCGAGCCGAGAGAGGGGGAAGCTGTTGACACACTGGGTCCTGGCAGTGACTGGGGGACGGTCTCTCACTGACTGGCACCGTCTCCTCTCCACCCTGAACTGATCTGCTGCCTCTCACACTGGGGCTGATCCAGATGTACCATTGCGGGAGGCTGGGGCTGAGTGACGTGGTGGGCTCCTCCCCCTTTACAGGGAAGGAAGTGTCAGTTCTGCTCAGTAAGAACTTGGTGGGTGTTGTAATCGTGGGAGATGGTGGGATCCAAGTTCATCCCATTACTTTCCATGGTTCCCAGTCAGTGTATCAATCCCATCCTGGTGACAACCCATCACCTTGTGCTGAATTACCAGATAGTGTCAGGGAGTTTCATTATGTTTCTATGGACTTTACTCCTTATACCATGTGTAAAACCTGATAGGTTGGGCCTAGGCAATAGCCCAGTTTGCCTCTATGGCAGGGGTGGGGCAATGGAATGTTACAGGGGCCCATGAGGAAATGGGACCGAACCAATGACTCTCGATTTCATGGAGATTAAAAAACAGGATTTTATTAAAAAAAAAAAATTCATATCCCTGGTTCATTGGATAATTATTATTAATATATATATTTTTTTATTATTATATTATTTATTATTTTACATCCGTTCCATCAAAATCAATCAAATAATAAAAATAATTATCCTGCAGAGACGATCAGTTAATATACAAAACCAAACGAATACAGTGCTCATCCCCTTACAAACACTATTAAACCCAAATGTGAGGCACCTATCAGTGCTGTATATGAATAATCTGACTCACACTGTCAGTAAATTGACCCAGGTGCAAACATGCCCGGGTCCTTCGCTAGAACAGGCAACGCTCTTCTTCCTGATACCTTAGGTTTAAAGTTGTACACAAACCCCCACAGGGTTAGACTTACCCACGTGGGTCTGTGGTCCGGGTGCTACACGCCCCAACCCGTCGCTTTCTGGTCCTCTGTAATACTCAGCAAAATACCAATATGGGATACGGCGCACACCGGAACATAAGACACCTGGAACTCTGCATCCAACACGCTTATTCAAAACAGTGCCATAACAAACAAGGAGTTCCTCATAACTATAGTGTACTATACTAAACAATACTGTACCATACTGTACTATACAATACTGTACTATACCATACTGCACTATACTATAGTGTGCTATACTATACCATACTGTACTATACCATACTATACAATACTGTACTATACTATAGTGTACTATACTATTACATACTGTACTATACTATAGTGTACTATACTATAACATACTGTACTATACTATACTATACCATACTGTACTATACTATACCATACTGTACTATACTATGATACTATACCATACTGTACTATACTATAACATACTGTACTATACTATACCATACTGTACTATACTATGATACTATACCATACTGTACTATACTATACCATACTGTACTATACTATGATACTATACCATACTGTACTATACTATAACATACTGTACTATACTATACCATACTACAGTCACAGTCTCTTTTATTTCCAATCCCTGGTCTGCCCTTTTCCCACATATTTGTCTATGGACTGAGTCTTGACCTGATGTTTGGCTGCTTTTCCTATTCCAATAATATCTTTAGGTATAATATGCAAAGTAAAGCCTTTTGACAGCGGTGAAAACAAAAAAATTCCAAACGCCTGCAAATAGAAAAGTAAAGTGCATAAGGATGGGTCACATGTATTTAAAGAAGAATTTCGAACCCCAGGGGAATGCTTTACAAAGTGACTATTTCTCCCTTCCAATCTTCTTTATCTACAGGGCAGTAGCCTCCTGTATATTGCTTTGTGGACTTAGAAAGGGAGCGTCGGCAAAAGAGACCTGGCATCAGAAAGAAGTTCATAAGTGATCTACAAAGAGGCTGCCACTCTACAGATATAAACATTTTGGAGGAAGGAATATTTAAAGGGCATGTTCACCATTCCAGGGTAATTTTTTTCCCCATAAAACCAGGACCCTCCCAATCCCTAGGCTCACAATACTTACCTGGGTCTCCAGGGTTCCTGAAAGCAGATATCCCCAAGTTCACTGGCCCCTCTACCAATGGCCTCATCTAATGGCTTTATAAGCTTGTGCAGCCGCAGATGAGGTGGCTTGCGTAACTGTCGTAAGTCATTGGCTGTGACATCACCAGCACAGCTGGGACTGATGGTAAACACCCAGAACGACCGTACAAGGAAGAAGAAGGACTGGTAGACTTGGTGTTAAGTATCTTCATTCAGGAACTGGAGACCCTAGTAAGCACTGCCAGACTAAGGGACCTGGTTTTATAAAAATAATTTTCCTCTAGGGGGTGAAGAACACTACCACATCAGGTAAGTATATATGAACTTCAAAAGGGAGGCACACTCATCAATAACTTCAATATTCAATTTATTGTGCTGAACAAGCGACCACACAACATTTCGGGATGCAGTGCCCCCTTCCTCCCAAAACGTTGTGTGTAAAAGGATGGACGCTGGAAAAGTGGCAAAAGGTGGATTTTTCAGATTTATCTTCTGTTGAATTACACCACAGTCGCCGCAAATATTGCAGGAGACCTACTGGAACCCGCATGGAGCTGAGATTTACCCAGAAAACAGTGAACTTTGGTGGAGGCAAAATCATGGTCTGGGGTTACATCTAGTATGGGGGTGTGCGAGGGATCTGCAGGGTGGAAGGCAACATCAATAGTGTAAAATACCAAGAAATCTTGGCTACCTCATATATTCCCAACCATAAAAAAGGCCAAATTCTGCAGCAGGATGGTGCTCCATCGCATACTTCCATCTCCACATCAAAGTTCCTTAAGGAGAAGAAGATCAAGATACTCCAGGACCCCAGTCACCTGACATGAACATCATTGAGGCTAGGATGAAAGAGGAAGTATGGAAGACGAAACCAAAAAATATTGATGAACTCTGGGAGGTATGCAAGTTTTCTTATCTATTCCTGATGATTTCATCAATAAATTGTATGAATCCTTGACAAACCGCATGGATGCTTTCCTTCAAGCTCATGGAAGTCATACAAGATATTAAATTTGGATCTCACAGCAACACTACTTAATTTGCTGACATATTTTTGGATTGGCTGTAAAGTAGATCATTTTCTGTATAGGCGACTACACTTTTGACCTTTCTGTCTTAATTAAATGATAAATCTTTTTTCAGTACATTTAATATTATTTTTAATTGCAAAATACACAGGCGACAAGACTTTTGTCAGAAACTGTATAATTGTCCTTTAAACAGGGGTCATTTCTAATAGGAAGGGGAAATACCCCCAGTACATGGTTCTGTTTGTCAGATATTGTTTAATAATATTAATATTGTTTGTTTTCTAAATGTGTGCTCCTGCTTATTTTCCAGTCATTCCAGTAGAAATAGAGAAATGTTAAATTATCCCAGGTGTTTAATAGGGTGGATGTATCTTTCTGCTTCTATTTCCTGTTTTGAAGAGAGGGGACATGAGTGCAAAGAAATGCGTGAGCAAGAGGAAATTAGAAGATCGTGTTGCCAGATTTACTTTGTCCCTAAAAAATAGACATGTTAAAGCAAGGTAATTGGGAAAGTGATAAATCAATAAATTATCTTCATATTATCGGTGGCGATAAACTAATGAAGCTTAAGTTTCAGGGCCCCTAATCTTGGAGGGGCCCAGTGACTACAAAATCAATGGAGCTTTGTTTAAATGAATTTATTTTAATAAAGGGTAACTGTGTTCTTATACAAGTTTATATAAATGATCTTTCGTATCTTCCGTTTAAATAAGCCCAGGATGATTTTTCTAGCTTCTCTGGGTCTTACGTTATAGGCTTGTAAAGTTAGACCCAGAAAGTCAGGATAAATAAGTGTGTGACAGTCACATAATGTGCTCTTTAAGAGGGCCCACCTTCCAAAAAAACAATCTTTTCTGAAGCTATTTAAAGACCATTCTCTGTCAATTCCTCTACCTAGTTTTCTTTTTAGGCTTGTAGCTAGCTTTAATGATTAAGAAGTTTGACGGTGGGGCTTATGATGCAGCAGCCGATGCTCTGTTACAGCAGTAGGATACAACTGGGCATGCTCAGTGCCTCAGGCATGGGGACAGCGCAAAGGTGCTAGTAATGTGCTAGCTGGAAACACCACCATTTATACTGCTGTAACTTTGGATAGACTGCAGCTAGAAGCATGATCCTGGAGTCATTTTAAAGGTGCTCTTTATAATAAAGGGCACTTGAATGGAGACCACAGTTAACCTTTGATGTTTTATGTAAAGGACAAAAACATTGAAAAGAAGGAAGCAGTATAAATCAATGGAGGGTCTTGGGACCTTGTTGCATATTTCGCTATTGATAATGGTTGTGAATGGACCCATAACAGTAGGAGCTCCAGGTGCCAAAAATTTTGGTCCACCACTGCATATTATAGGCAATGCTACCTACACATTGTTCTGTGTACAATATAAACCATGGCTTGTTGAGAGAAATATATATGTGCCAATCACAGCAGAGCAGATTTTAAGGGACTATTTAGACAAGATTATGAATGTCATATTAGTAGTTAAAAGAGAGGTATACTCACCTCCCCCCTCCTCTTGCTCTCAGGGGAGAGCTTAATCCCTCATCCTTAGCAGCCATACTTATCTTAAAGGGCATGTCCACCCCCAAAACTATAATCCCCCCAACTACTGGCCCCACCATGTAGTGTAGTTTAATCCTTACCTCACATCCCAGCTCCATAGGGTTCTCCTGTAGTCCCCCCCCAAAGTCCCAAAAAATGACTACCAGGAGGCTAGCAGAGTCCATATAGGACACTGCCTGCTAGCTGGCCTCAGGTAGATTTTTGCCATGCGTACTGCAGCCCTTCTCCCCCCTCCCTCCCCCTCCCTCTCCCTCCCTCTCCCTCCCGTTCTACTATCCCTCCCCCTAGCTCAATTCCCCCTTAATATTGTGCTCCCCCATGTCTCCCAGCCCCAACCGCATATTTTTTTTTTTTAGAAAGCTCCCCAAAACTCTACGTACCTCTCCTCTTTCCTCCGGCGAAGTGAGCTGCCGGCAGCGCGTCTGTGATTGGCTGCCGCTCAGCCAATCACAGACGCGGCTGCCGGTCCCGCCCTCTGCTTGCATTTCCTTGCAAGCAGAGGGCGGGAGCGCGGCGGGAGGATCGAGGGGAGGTAAGTAGAGTTTGGGGGGCTTTCTAAAAAAAAAATTATAGCGGTTGGGGCTGGGAGCCCAGGGGGGACCATATATTAAAAAAATTTTTTCAGGCTGGACATAGCCTTAACTTTCCTTGCTTCTATGGTCTTTCTTCTGGGTTTGTGATGATGCCAATAGGAAGTTGTGCTCCTTGCAGAGTGTGTCTTGTTATTGGCCTCAACGTCGATGGATTGAGGGAGGCTGAGAGTCCCAAAGGAAATTTTAGGTACATAATAGTGCTTATCTAAGAAGAACCCAGTGAACAATCCATGGTTGAAAAGGGAGGGGGGGATATAATTCCACATTAATTAGTTATTCTTCTCTTTATAGAATGTTTCCCCCACAATCGTAAAGTGATGCATAATATGAAATAAAATTTGATTACAATGTTCTGTGCAAATGTCATGTAAATTGCTGCTATGATTTAGAAGAATGAAATTACATAATGTTAATTTCCTTCCTCTGTTGTGGGAAACTACAGGATACCCTGGGGTGAGAAGATAGTGGTTTAGTTCCTCATCCTGGCAACTATAAGTGTGTACCCAGCTTTACTAGAATTTCCCCCACACTGACCCCACTGTGTAGTGTTAAAAAAGCCTTACCTTACCCCTCTGCTCCAAATGGTTCTCCTGCAAGATCTGTCCAAAGTCCCAGAAAGTGAACAGCAGGAGACTGGCTGTGAGTGAAAAGGTTTCTGCCACTTACCTTTCCTCTGAGAGGGTTTTCCACTGCAGCCCTATCCCCCCTCCCTCCCTCCTGATCCCTGTTTGCTGCCCTGTGTCCTAGCATTAAAACTTTTTTCTGTAGTGTAGTGGACCCTATACCACCCCAACCACCATATTTGTGCATTAGCTTCTTTTATACTATTTTTGCAAGGGTGACCAGCCTAGGCAGCGATCAGGGCCACACTAGACAATATCAATGTCTTTCCCAGGGAGATAGGAAAGCATTGACCTATACCACTGAGACAGTGGTGTAGCTACAGACTTATGGGCCCTGATGCAAAATTTGGGCATGGGCCCCCCAACACCGCCGCAAACACAAATCGGCACTGCAAACCAAATAATCATTGGTAAAATGCTTTGTATATAACCACTGGTAAAATAGTTGCTGGTTAAATGCTTGGCATGCAGACACTGATAAACTGGTTGGGAAACTGGTACTGCACACAGCCAGGCACTGGTTAAATACTTGGCACACAGACAGTGGTAAAAATGCTTTGTACACAAACCACTTGTAAAACAGTTGGCACACAGACTGGTAGTTTTGGAACCTTAGCACAAAATGGGGACTCTTCTTGGCCAAGGACCCTGGTGCGGTCACATCCCCTGCAACCCTGGTAGCTACGCCCCTGTGGTGAGACATTAACTGCCCTGACGAGCTCTTGTGATAAAGACCACCGAGAGAGTTAGGAGCACAATTCCTACCTTTCATTTACATAAAGGGCTGTTATTGGAAAAGTAATTTAGTCTTTTTACTGCTGGGTGGGTTGAAGAGAAGATATGCCACGTTTCACTGTACAAGTTTGTAATAAAATATATGCTGGCCAGGTGTGCAGTACCTTGTTAAAATACAATGCAAAAACAGTGGGAAAGATTTGTGAGTTGTAGGTTTTGTTACACTCCCTAATAATAATTTATCTTCGTTATGGATATTCTACTCGGTATAACAATGGCTTTATTTATTGCTTATTTACACAATCTGTTCTATTGAAAAAGAAATCTGATGTTTTATGGTTTTACATGAGAGTCTTCCCATAGGGCATTGATCATTGTGATCAGCGGATGATGTTTCACAGCTGAGAAACCAGTGTGCCAACACCATTCTAAGAAATGACAATGTGTGGATAGCTAATGTCCTGATGTGCACTATAACCTCTGCCTCCAGTTGCAGTAAAACAAGGAATACGTGGTAATAATTGCAATAATTCCCTTAAAGGGCATGTCCACCCTTTAAAACAACTTTCCATATATTATAGGTATTGCTTCCCCAGCCCCAACCGCTATAATCATATTAGCAGCCAGTCTGTGATTGGCTGAGAGGCAGCCAAACAAGGACCCGGCTGCCGGCAGTTCAGAACAGCGGAGGAGAGAGGTAAGGTAAGTAACTATCGGGGCTCTTTCTGCTAATATGATTATAGCAGTTGGGGCTGGGGAAGCAATACCTATAATATATTGAAAGGGTTTAACACTAGGGGGAGGGAGACCAAATCGGGTGGGAGTGGGAGGGAGACGGAGTGGGGGGAGGCCTGCAGTGCTCATGCCAAACTTCTCCCGGAGGGGAGACAGGAGGCAGAGTCCTATATGGACTGTGCTATCCTACTGGTGGCCAGTTTTTTGGACTTTGGGGGGGGGGTGGGATTACTGGAGAACTTTTGGAGCTGGAATGTAAGGAAAGGATTTTATTACACTACACAGTGGGGCCAGTAGTGAGGGGAATTAAAGTTTTGGGGGTGGACATGCCCTTTAATGTTCCCAAGGTATGTAGTAACCAAAGTCTGGAGTCCGGATTTCACAAATCTGCTGGATTTACACATTTTCCGGATTTGATAATTATCAAACAATCAAGATATTTTTGGAAATTTTGAAAATTCTATGCAGAATGCCAAAACAGGAAGCAATAGATTGCAGTGAGGTTGTTTTTTTTTTTTTTTTTAGCCATTTACAGTAACAGTAACCATTGCTATTTATACATTCATTTTAGGTGGAACTTTCAGACTTTTTAACTCCCATTGACTTCAATGGGTCCGCTTGTTGAGTTTTAAATTTTGAAGTTTTTTCCAAAAATCTGTGAATCTGCAAGCGGAACATATTCCAGTGTGTTCGACCATCTCAACTGCAAGTAGTAGCAAAGTCCTTTGTAGGACTTTGGTGGTTATTGTAGGTATATGCATGCACGAAAAATGTGATACCGGTACTTAAGTACAGACACAAATACCCCTCCACTAATTCCGATGCCTAATGAACCTGCCAGATCATCCAACTGATTCTCGCCTGTAAAGGATGGTTGGGAGTTGTGGAGAAATCTTTGTGTCTGTACTTGGCTTCAGATTGTAGGGTATTTGGTGACGTTTTTAACTTGATCCTGTCTGTCCTGTGTGTACCCAGCTTTAAAGGGCATCTATAGTGGGGAAATTAACTTTTTTTCTTTCTTTCCATGTGTTCTATAATTCCCCACAACCCCCAGAGTGTCATCACTTTTTTCAGATTCCCTCACTGTCCTGAGATACACCAGTTAGAAGAATAGTGATTGCATTCCTCTACTCCTACTTGGACTGTCAATCAAATCCCTGTGATGTGATCCCCCTCCCTGCTCTGTAATAAACATAGAGATAACAGCATTAGCAGGGGGAGAGAGATAGCTTTGATGGTAGATATAAGGCTGCACTTGGCCCCCCTTCTTAATAGCTTTCATTGATTGATGATGGGTCACAGTGAGAGATCGTAAACTGTACTGTTCTCCTTCTTCTTCCATGTCTCCAGGACAGCTTGCTTTCTATTGGCCACTGTGCGTGGGTGTGTTTTTCAGGATGTTGAACTTTTAACTTCTACTGCACATGATAAGCTTGTCTGTTAGCCGGAGTTGAGACATGGAGGAGGTAACAGAGGGGAGGGGGAAGGGGGGAGTGCTGCACACAGATCTGACACCATGGTTAAACAAAGTCACTGACAGAGATAGGATTAAGGCAGCACAGAGTACATGAATTTAACTTTGCAAAGGGGCAATGTGTTTTTTTCACTATAGATGCCCTTTAAATGTGACCCCCCCCCCTTGTCAATCACCCATTACCTTTGCATGCCCCAGTGTATGGTAGTTTAGGTGGGCCTATAAAGTGAACCTAAAGTATACCACTCTATACCATAGTAACACCCACTTGACACCTCCTTTTGGGTCTGGAAAATTCCACCAAAATTGTACATAGTCCAACAACATCTTTTGGCAATTTTGGGTCCTATTTCAGGAAAGACACCCATCTGGTTGAAATCCATCAGCTAAAGCCAATATCCAAAGGGGGTTTCCTGGAATATCTTAGCTGATTAAAACCAGATAATTATTGCAAAATGTAAATAATTGATTTTATTAGCTTATGATAACTTATTACTTATGATAATGTATTGGCTATTTATTACCTTATAGCCATACATACACATTTATTAATGGTCCATATTCTATTTACCATTCTTCAGAGACCCCAATATAGAGGCCTATCAGAAAGCAAAGTCTATTTCTTTGTCACTGCATGGCTAATTGATTCAGCATTAAACTACAATTTGAGAGAAGTAAAATGTTGGTACTCACATATTTATCTGTGCTTGCTTTGTTATTAAATTATTGTTAGGTGAGTGCTCCAAATTGCCCCCACCCTCCTTTACTCACTGCCTCCTTGTAGTGTCTGCAACACTTATATAAGTTCTGCACAGCCTCACCATGGACACTGCTCTTACACATCTCTCTCCCCCTGCCTTCTTTTCTCTGCTAATTCTCTTAATTGTTGCATAAAGTGTGCTGGCAGGCAGCCAAAAATCCTAGTAAGAGGGTCAGAGATAGGGAACATATTACAATTTCTGATCCTGGAGTGACAGGTCTTTCCCTGTAAATGCTGTGATTAAAATGATTATTTCTTAGGATCTACAGCTCAGATTTAAAATCTGAAAAAGTAGTGTGATCTTGCTGTATAATAGAGAATCACCATCCTGACATGTTTCATAGATGATCACTTCCTCAAAGGCAGAGTTCACAGGTGGAAAGCAGCCTCTGAGGAAGTGGTCACCCATGGAACACGCCCGGTGGGTGATTCTCTGTGGGTCTTCACATGTGTGTCCTGTGTTTAAAGCTTCACCGATGATACAATTTTGAAATAAAGATGGTTTCTCCCATATACGTGAGCAGCGAATCCTGTCATATCTTTGATACATACATTTTGGAACACCATTTCTTAGAATTAAAGATATAATTTAAATGTGTCTGGGTGGATTTAATCATTTCGAAACCTTTAAATCTACCCAATTCCTTGTGAACAATTTGTGTTATCACAGCTTAGCCAGGCCAGGGAATATAATAAATATAGGCTTTCAAACCATAACTTTATTTGGGCACATTAAATGAGATGGCATCTTTGTAGCTTCCACATATTTATGTTAAAAAATTCTAATCCTCTGTGCAAATCCATTTGCATCACAAATTGAATGAGAGAAAAGCTGCAGAAATGCAAAACATGTAATAAAAAATATGACTGAGCTGTTGGTAAGATTTTGCTTGCAGCAAGGTATTGGGAGGTAATTTAACTGTGCACCTGGGTTTAATCTCCTGTCACCTTCCTGTCGATAGCGATCAGATAATACTCTTATAGAATATTGCTTTTCATCACTTATTAGGTTTCTCCTGTGCGAGATGCAAATGTGAACAAGTGGGGACATTGGTTAAGATCACAGATAACCTGACGTATTTTCTGTTTGAATGTGTAAACATATTAGGCTGGAATATGTGGGAAACGGCTCCACTAACTCCTCAGTAAAGACGTTTTCTGTGTATTTTCACTTATGTTGTGGTTTGCAACTTGCTTGTATTCCCTGATATACACACTGAGCCAATTATGTGGTCGCATGTGATACCTTTGGGTCGCAATGCAGATTAGAATCTGTTCTTGTAATCATCTCCATAAACACAGTTGGCTGTCAGTGGGCATGATCTAGTGTCACTAGGAATATGGCCATAATATAAGGCTGCAAATGTAGGTTACAGCAAGGAAATGCACATATCCTTACGTTTGCTTATAGCCTGCACTGTGACAACATGTAGACCAAATACATCATCCTCTACTTATTTAAGTGATTCTGACAAGTTCCCATTTATCACAGAATGTATGTCAGTATAGGTTAAATATAGCACATCACTACCTTATCTAGCAGTTTCTGACTGCTGTTATGCTTCATTGTTTTTCTGCAACACCCTGTGCCAAGTGTCAAGGGCATGACCACCCCCGACTACAATTTGCCCCACTGTTTATCCCACTGTGTAGTATTAAATGATCCTTACCATTCTCTTCTGCTCAATATGGTTGTCCTGCAGGGCCTAATGAAACTCCAGGAAACTGAAGAGTAGGAGCCTGTCTGTGTGTAATCTGTACCTGTTCCTCTGAGAGGTTTGTGGCAGGCGCAGTGGAGCTCTTCTCCTGCCTTTGGAGGCAAAACCAAAAATTCTTATAAGGTAGGAAATCCCCCCAAACCCCAAAAGATTAAAACCCCAAAATCATCTCGTAAAAGAAGATGTTGGACTAGCAGCCCCATCAATGATTGACTGAGTCTTAGCCAATCACAGACGTGGCTGCCGGTCTGGCCCCTTTTGCTGTTCCATGCAGAGGAACAGCAGAAGGGTCCAGTAAATTTTGGGATTTTAAACCTAGTTTAGGGGGGTATTTTCTACATTGTCAGAATTTTGGGATTTGAGGGTGGAGATATCCTTTAAGCAGGTGTGAGTATCAGTTATGGTTACATGCCTCCTCCACCTTAAGAATCCACAGGGTAACAACCAAACTGCTTGATCCTCATCCCTGGGTTTAGAGTAGTTCAGCTGATTTACCATCATTTTCTTTTGCCAGTCCTCAGTGACATAACAATCGCCCCCACGACTGGGAGGCCCAGTAATCTGCCAGTCGGCTTTAGGATGAGATGTTTTAAAAAGCTGATTGTGTCACTTCTCTACTTCCCTAAATAACAGCTAATCAGCGAAAAATGGGCCTGCTGTGAGAGTTGTATTTGATGGTGGTGTGTGGGGGCCAGGTGGAGAATACTGCAGGGGGCTTGGGCCCCTGTAGTTTAGCTCTGACCCGTCGTTATTTTGTTCTTTTACCAATGGGAACAGACCGGTATGGGAAAATTAAGTAAATCCAGGGGTTTACTACTATAAACAGATGGAACTAGCGGTTGAGGACTTGTAATGGGAGGGGTTGCCCTGCTGACTAAAATTCTCCTTTAATATAAATATTTCATTGCTGTCAGACAGTGGTGTGCATATGAATACATAGATTTGCATTGCTGGATTATGTTTGTGTTAAAGGACTAACAGGGTTATAGCTAAATTCAAATTTACCCCGAGTCCTTCAGCAACAAACCATCTGTTATGCTGCGTACACATGGGCTCATATTTCACATTTTAGACCATCAGACAGACAGCCAATCGGGTTAAGGGTGATTGTATATGATCTAGTGTATTTCTGTGTATGTATCTGACTTTTTTATGCTCTCTGCTATTAAGAAGGTAAATCAGATATTGCAGAAAGCTGTTAAATGGTGAATACATATAGACAATGTCATATCCATAACATTTGAGTCTCTCAGCACTAGACACACCCATAAAAAGAAAAGTTTCAACTAATGTTTACCAAAAAATTATTATTAGTCCAGATTTGTAGTGGAATGTTCCATTTCACCTTTAATTGTCAAATCCGTCTTTCAATAAGAATATCACGCCCTACAATATGTACAGTAAACACCATCCTACTATTATTACATACAAAATCAACATGTGTTTGCACACAGGGCTATAGTATAGATGGTAAAATAAACTATATATGGTGGAATAAGTGCAGACATTTCTATAAAGAAATTTTATTAAAGAAAAAACTGTCATTTTGTGTGACATTTTCTATCCACTGTCCAACCGTGAAACATGAACAGATAATGTACTACAAAACGTGCTGTTCTCTCTATGGAAAAGAACAAAGGTAAATTGGTGTACTTGCACAAAATAAAGGGAGAGGTTAGAACTCCATCCTTAGCTCCATTACATGGAACATTCTTATAGATGAGAAGTTTTTGACCTTCCAACAAAATGAATTAAGTTATAAAACTCCCAAAAGTCATAGTGAAAAACATTGTTTTGTGGTCACAGGAAGTTACCCCATAATGTTGTGTCCATCAAATGTTTCTTAAAACATAATACACATTTCTTCTTGTTTTAACATTTGGTAGGAAGCTGCATTCTACATTCATGCTGTGCCATGCTGGGGTGTAACCAGGGAGCAACACCAGTGGCCCCAGTTTCTAATTCTTCATCACATAGACACAGAAACCCCACGCAACTGCTGTAGCTGAAGTTAGGAGTGGACCCCATTATATTAAGTATAGTTGCTGAAAACTTTTATAGACATGGACACCATTATAATTGTGCTGGGGGACCCAGGGATTTCTAGTTACATCCTTGCAATTATGAAGATAAAGACAAAAATGAATGTACCACGTTTCGATGTGGGAGCACTACTTATGTGCCTCTATCCCGTATGTCCGGTGCCCCGTGCAGGATCCTCCCTCCAAGTGAGACCAAGCCAGTCCAGCGGTATCACATGTAACCAGGAAATGCAGAGGTTGACCGCTCTGTAAATGGGACACCAGTGTCGGTTGAATATCACATCAACTTTATTGGAATAAAATCAGCCGCGTAACAACACCATAATGTGCACAGGTAGCAAAGGAACAGGGGAGAGACATAACCACTAGTCTTACACATTTCACGGTGAGAACACCGCTTCCTCAGAGACCAGATGAAAAAGAGAGTGCCCGACCTCTGCATTTCCTAGTTACTTGCAATTATGAACATACAGAAGTACAAATGTTGCCTACTTCTGAAACCTGTCATTATTTTTACCTGTTTCTATTTACCTGCAAGGGTATTTTAAGTGCTGCACTACCAAAACCCTCAAGTTTAAAAAAATAAATTGGATATAGAAATAATTTACCTACTATAAATAAGTTTTGTTTAACTGCTGTTTGCTCTTTAAGAAAATACAATGTTATTTCCTAATGTAACTAGAGCTAAATCAGAGTATTTATGGGTAGTTTATTTTTCCATTCAGGTAAAGAAGACTTTTACATAGACAGAACAGGGGTTGAAACCTCCATCAAGATACACAGGACATGGTGAACCTAGGTAGGAATAAATGTATGCACAATTGTGATAACATTTCATCCTCTTTATGTACACTGCTGATAAACCTGTGGCCTTGTGGGAGACCCCATCACAAGCAAATTTACCTGTTAAGCAGCAGTTGGTATGTGACATGTGTGATTTAAGTAGTCCTACTTGTCTGACTTCTAGACCCCATTGCCTTTGCTCATATTACAATTATTCATCATTCTCCATAACCTTTTAAGTGCGTTTAAGAAATTGTTTGGATCCAAATCCAAAGGTGAGGGTCTTAGTTACACATGATTACCAATAGGGTAACCCACAAAATGCAGATCTAAAACTGCTTCCAAAGCAGTGTCAGTCTGAAACAGTCAGATTTCTAAAGAATGTCTGGAGCCTTTATTCAAGGTTATTTCATAATTAGAAGCCAAATGAAAGATTCTGTGCTAACCAAAGTCAAAACAGATGTCACATCAAGCTTTCTGGTTTCAGTTGAATTTTGCAGTGGCTGTTTGAATTATCAATCTTTTAAACAACAGTTCTCTGCAGATTGTAATAAAGGCCTGTACACACGTCCGATCGCAGGGCTCGACACCTGACGTATGATGGTGAATGAATGGCCATTTTTGGGCGCTATCTGTTAATGTATGGGCACTCAATTGGGCATCGCTAATGATCCGCCCCAATACCCCAATACCATTGTATGCCACGGGTTAGATCATGAACCGTGCATGTCCGAATGCCCATTGTACGTCGCAGGTTGGGCCTGCAATTGCACATGTGTACAATGCTTAAAGACATGCTTTCATTTTAGTGTCCCTTTAAGAATGATCTTAGGATCACAATAACCAACCACATCTCTTGAAGAGGAATGTGAAAGCTGCTTTAATACAATTCTAATATTACTGTTTTATTTCTCCCAGAATGAAGAGGAGTAAGTATCGTCCTATTTATGCTCTACGACAGTTGATCACCTTACTTGCATGTACAGTGTTTGTTTTGGGGATTTTCAGACTTTTGAAAGATGAGAGCAATTTTCAAAAAGGACCACATATTATTTTGCTTCCAGAACTTTTTATTTCAGAATCTTCCAGCTCCAATGATTTGATTCCAAAGGAGTCACACAGTGATATTAACTGTACATCCATATTTGAACTGGAACCAATTGAAATCGGGAAAAGTTTGGAATTAAGAAGGAAGCATATTGTAGATATTGAAGATGAAGTGGTTGTTGCATTGACAAATGACTGCGCATTGTATAAAGAGCAAAGATTGTATAATCTGAAACCATTGTCATTAGAAGAGAAAAACTTCCCTATAGCCTACTCGTTAGTAGTCCATAAAGATGCTATTAATATTGAAAGACTTCTCCATACAATATACAACCCGGTAAACATTTATTGTATTCACTATGACCAAAAGTCATCCTCTGGTTTCAAAACTGCTATGACAAATCTGGCCAATTGCTTTCCAAATGTTTTTATTGCATCCAAACTTGAAACAATTACCTATGCCCATATCTCCAGACTGCAAGCAGATTTGAATTGTTTGTCTGATTTGCTGGAATCTTCTGTACAATGGAAATACGTGATTAATCTGTGTGGCCAAGACATGCCACTAAAGTCAAATTTCGAACTAGTGACTGAATTGAAAAAGTTGAATGGAGGTAACATGCTTGAGAGTTCTAGACCCAGTGACCTGAAAAAGCAGCGCTATACATTTCATCATAAAGTCCAAAGCGTAAACTTTCTCGACTACGCAAAGATGCCTGTTAAAACTTCTATCGCTAAAGAGCCACCACCTGGAAATATTGAAATGTTTGTTGGAAGTGCCTATTTTGTTTTAAGCCATTCATTTATTAAATATATTTTTGATAGCCCCTTAGTTAAAGAATTCTTAACTTGGTCCATAGATACCTTTTCCCCAGATGAACACTTTTGGGCCACCTTGACTCGTCTACCAGGAATACCAGGGGAAATTCCGAGGCCTTTCAAGGATGTGACTGACCTTGATAGTAAAACACGTCTTGTCAAATGGAACTATTTAGAAGGCAGCCAGTACCCATCTTGCACAGGAACTCATGTCCGTAGTGTGTGTATATATGGTGCTGCTGAATTACGGTGGCTTCTTAAATCTGGACATTGGTTTGCAAACAAGTTTGATCCTAAGGTAGATCCTGTCCTAATAAAGTGCTTAATTCAGAAGATCGAAGAATATCAGAAAGAGTGGGTTCACATTGCCTCAAATGCACACGTTTAATTATTGTGTATAATGGAACTGAACTATGCTGTGATTTATTCATTCTGCTTAAAAAAAAACATTTTCTACCAAAGTCAAGAAGTGTATTATGTATAAAGAAATTTCTTTGGATTATAACTATTACAAATCAGCAACAAGTTTCACCTAACGGCTACATATTTCATCAAATGAGATTATGATGGCTTTTTAAACAAGTGATACTTCTAAATTTCACTCCTGCTGTAAAAACAGTTTGCAATTAGCCCAGATCAGTTAACTACAGGAGGAAAAACAAATTTTGATTGATTGCTATAGTTTTTAAAATGTCACCTACATTTTTCAGTTCCTCCATTGGGAGCTGTAACTAGACCAGACACACCCACTGCTTTAGTCACTGACTGTTATGCTTCTCTCACTTGCCCAGATCAAGGGTAAGGAACTTTTTACAGCTGGTCACTGCCCACTAGAGGTTTCTAGCTAATCATGTTACAGTCCAGTACAGAAAAAAAAGTGTGAAAAGTTTACAAGCAAGTTTGTGAAATATATCTGTTTGTGAAATAAATACTGTGGCTCTGACAGTTACTGAATACAAATAATAGTACCTAGGGTGCAGGTCCTCACTCTGAGTACTATAAGTAGAGAAAGAGAAGTGAGGGGGAGGTGAGTATAATTCTCCTTTAATGTCATTTCATTTACAAAGCTTAAAGGGTATCTCCACTCAAGTTGGGCTATTTAGATTTATTGAAGAATGGGAGGTAAGACACAGCTCCTTTACCTCCTGTTCTTCCATAAATCTAAATGGCCCAACTTTATTTTTATTTTTTAAGTGGAGATACCCTTTAACAACGATTGGAAGTTGTGGTAAATTGCCCGAATATACAGGGTTATTCAATAAAAATTCTTATTGTTTAAAATGGTGCAAATTTTGCTCCAACCAGTCAGATGTTAGATTTCAAATGTTAAATAAGATCTGATTGGATGGGGCAAAATTAGCACCATTTTAAACGATAAGAACTTTTATTGAATCTCCCTGATAGTGCCTTAAGCTGTGTGTCACTGATGATTTGGAATGTGTTAAATGGTATGTCCACCTCCCATAAAACTTTTTATATTTTATTAACAACCCCCCAAAACCTTGACCTTGCAAGGTTTTTAACTTTCTAAGATCTTCTAAGGCTGGGTAAACACCAGAAGATATTTTCGGCCAACTGACCAAATCACGGCACTTTCGGTCGGTCATGCAAAAATATCTCCTGGTGTGGGGCAGCCATCCGCGACCGACCTCGAGCATCCAGATCAGATGTGTCGGAAAATCCCGATCAATCGTGTGGTCCCGCAGCCGAATTTACCGCGACCGACTGACATTTGTCCGGTCCACGCGTTCGCTTGTAGTGAGAGCTTGGTTTGGGACAAATAGTGCCTCCATGTGTACCCAGCCAAACAGTACTTACATCGCGTGTCAGCCAATCACAGGAGCCGTTGCCGGTATGGCCCCTTTTACTTGCTTCTGTGCACAGAAAAGGCACACAAGCACGCAGAGGGAAAGAAGGCTGGTACTGTAGCAGCATCTTAGAAAGTTAAAAACCTTGCAAGGTCATGGATTTGGGGAGTTGTTAACAAAATATAAAAAGGTCTTTTGTGAGGTAGACATACCCTTTAAACTGTTGACAGGAATAAGTTATATTTAGCACAAAGCTATGCTCCAGGAAACAGCACATTTAACCAGTAGTTTGCAACCGTGTTCATGGATAATTTTTTGGGAAGGTAGAGAAAATTTTTCCGTTAATGCTTTCCGCGCACATTTATGGCGCGGTCGTACATTTACAATCAGTTGGCCATACAACCGCGATGTTTTTTAAAGGCGCGGTATCGTAAAATAGTGATTCCACGTCTTTATAAATATGTCCCTAAGAGGCCTGTAGGAGTGATTCTGGATACGTAACTTGCGCCTTAAAGGGCATCTATAGTGAAAATAACACATTGCCCCTTTCCAAAGTTAAATTTATGTACTCTGTGCTGCCTTAATCCTATCTCTGTCAGTGACTCTGTTTAACCATGGTGTCAGATCTGTGTGCAGCACTCCCCCCCTTCCCCCTCCCCTCTGTTACCTCCTCCATGTCTCAACTTCGGCTAACCGACAAACTTATCATGTGCAGTAGGAGTTAAAAGTTCAACATCCTGAAAAACACACCCACACACAGTGGCCAATAGAAAGCAAACTGTCCTGGAGACAGGAAGAAGGAGCTCCGTACAGTTTACGATCCCTCACTTTGTGACCCATCATCAATCAGTGAAAGCTATTAAGAAGGGGGGCCAAGTGCAGCCTTATATCTACCATCAAAGCTACCTCTCTCCCCCTGCTAATGCTGTTATCTCTATGTTTATTACAGAGCAGGTAGGGGGGATCACATCACAGGGATTTGATTGACAGACCAAGTAGGAGTAGAGAAATGCAATCTCGTATTCTTCTAACTGGTGTATCTCAGGACAGAGGGAATCTGAACAAAGTGAAGACACTCTAGGGTTTGTGGGAAATTATAAAACACATGGAAAGAAAGAAAAAATAGTTCATTTTCCCACTATAGATGCCCTTTAAACTTGGAACACTCCCTGAGCGACCTGCATCTCCTCCAGGTACCTGACTTGGTTGGTTCCCTAATTAGAGTTATATTTATGTTACTGCAACATTCCATGGTTTCTAATCTGTTAAAGGCTGTCAGAGCGGGGAACATCTGGTATCATTTTATTTGCTTAATGTTTGTACAAAAAGATTTTATATCATAAATAAATAAAATCATTTGAATTTAAAATGTAACATATTGTAAGTCGTGTTTGTTTGTTTTTTTCAGCTCCAGGGAGCAGTACAAAAAAAAATGTCCAACAAAACGCACACTAGACCTAGATGGGTGCCGATCCCTCACAGTCCCCCACCCTTCAGGGGTTAAGCGATATAGCAATCACACCGATACGAGGGTCACACTCCAAAATAATGATTTAATAGTGAACCACACACATCAAAGTATCACAACGTTTTGGGGACCATGCCTCTTTCTCAGGTGATGTGCAAATAACCCACATACAGTGTTATATACCCAAAATACTCCTCCTACAGGGAGTGTCTAATCAAATTGACAAGTTGGACAAAGGTCCAAGAATATAGGCATGGAATAGATACAGATATACAGACAGATATCTTAGTGGAGAAACAAATTTTCTTTGGGGCAATCAAAAAAGGCACATTCCCATATCGGAACTGTATGGCCTGCAATGCCATAATACCAGGGGACACACTGTGCCATATTTCTGTGAGACAGTTTGTGTGGACTATTGAAGACCACATGATTGTCAGAAATTTACCAACATGTCAGATCTTGTTTTCCAATAAAAAGGGGCATATTCATGAACCTGCAGTATCAGAAACGTCTGATACTGCGGGTTATTTTTACTGTATGGGCAATCTGCAATTTTACAACCGTTTTTCCAATCGACCGCTCAACAATTTTGAGCAGTTGCACTCAATTGCTTTAAATCCCCTGTTCTTTTTTTTTTTGCAATCAATGGCATGGTCCCTCCCCCGGGTTCTTGATGGGGCCAAAAGGAAGACACATCTACTCCTGTATAACATTATATATATATATATATATATATATATATATATATATATATATATATATAGTGAATAGGTGCACTCGTCCCTCGTCAAATGACCAAATAGGCCCGGGTGCTTCCAACGCAAATACAAAGTAATAGATGATAGGAGCACTCCATGGACTTAAAAAAGTGTTTATTAGGCAATTACAAAGATCGTCGCGTTTCAGATGACACGAGGCTGTCACACCTTTTACTATATATATATATATAAATATATATATATGGCCACTTAGGGGCGCCTGTTCTTCTCCCTAGCATCTCCCTGTCACCTCTCCTTGTTCAGCTGTAACCTGCAACATTGTATCTAGTACAGAGCCTGAACTCCACACACTCTACATAGCAACAAATGTTGCAATTTGCAAATGAACTGGAGGAGGGGGGAGGATGAGCTCAGCTAATAGGACTGAGGAGAGCAGTTCTAAAATGCCAGGTAAAAGCTGCTGCAGACAGGGCCGCCTCGCTAATGATGCAGGGTGCAGCAGACTGCAGAGTGGCACCCTGTAGGGAAGCGGCACTGCCGCACTGTCATAGTGGGGAAGGATTTTTGCCCCTGAGTCCCGAGACTGCCCAACCTAACTTGTGTGTGTGTGTGTGGGGGGGGGGGGGGGGCGCGCAGCACAGCACCTGGCTGGAGGAAGAACTAGGAAGGAAGAACACTGACCGGCACTGTCCGCACACATCAGCAGGCTCCGCATCCAGGCAGGCTCTATCCCGATTCCTGAAACTTACATTGTTGTGCTGCGTCGCCGTCAGCGTGACGTAGTGATGCCCGTCGTCAGCGCAAGGAGCACAAGTTCAGCCCGTGCAGACCAGGACAGGCTGCTAGAGGCTAGAAGAGTCAACTAGACAAGAGCTGCGCCGCTGCTGCCTGCTGTGTGAATTGTCTTGTGTGTGTCCTGTGTCCACTGTCCAGTCAGTGTCAGTGTCCGAATATCATCTCCATCCGACTTCTTTATCTTCAGTGACAGTGAGTGAGATCATCATTATAAAAAAATAAATCATCAGAATTCAGATTTTTTTTATCTATCTATGAACTATCTATCTATCTATGATCTATCTATCTATCTATCATCTATCTATGATCTATCTATCTATCTATGATCTATCTATCTATCTATCTATCTATCTATCTATCTATCATCATCTGTCTATCTATCTATCATCTATCTATCTATCATCTATCTATCTATCATCTATCTATCTGTCTATCTATCTATGTATCTATCTATCATCTATCTATCATCTATCTATCTTAGATATATAGATGATAGATAGATGATAGATAGATACATAGATAGATAGATAGATAGATAGATGATAGATAGATAGATAGATAGATAGATAGATGTGTATAAAGACAATAGATAGAATCAACATGTATAAAGCCCCTCCCACTTCTCAACAAGCCACATCCCACTTCTGGACAAAGCACCACCCACTTTCAATTATAAAACCACACCCCTTCCGGTGGCGAGGGGGGCGGCATTTGGAATTTTGTGTCAGGTGGCAAAAAGTCTAGAGACGGCCCTGGCTGCCGACTTTATAACAGTGGCCCCTGTGACTAGCAAGCCATGAGATCCCTATCCCTGCCTCTTTCTTCCTTCCACCCAACTCTCCAATCAGAACTTAGAGTGGGTGAGGAGTGAACAATTCAATAGAGGAGACATGGAAAGCAGGTACATACTGTATATCATGTCAATGCTGGCAGCTGGAAGGGTTAAAGGTAATACTCTGCTGGCACTGAAAGTGTTAATAGGAAAGTCTGTTGGCATTGAATGGTTCATGGTAATACTCTTCTGGCACTGAAAGTGTTAATGGCAATACTATGGGGAAGTCTGCTGGCACTGAAGGGTTAATAGCAACTCTCTGGAAAGATTCTGGCACTGAAAGTATTAATAGTAAAGTCTGCTGGCACTAAAGGGTTAATGGTAATGTTCTGCTGGCACTGAAATTATTAATGCTAATATTCTTGGAAAAGCTCTGAAAGAGTAAAACATCTTATCTCTCACCAAATTCTCCTGTTCTGTCCTACCCACCCGGCTGGAAACCGAGCCGGGTTCGAACCCATAGCGGTTCCTGCCACCTGATTATAAAATTTACCCTTGAATCAAAAGTAATTTTGTTCCAATGTGAATAACAAAAGCTCCATCAGGAACTCAACTGGGGGTTTCCTATGTCCCGCTTTTATAAGGTCCAACCTACATACTTCCACCCCCTCCACTTGCGGGATGATAGTGTATAAGCTCTGTACGTCTAAGGTCATCATCGTGTTATGTAGAGGGCCATTATAGTTGCTAAGAATGGCCAATAGGTGTTTACTGTTGCGCAAGTAAGAATCCATTTTGGTGACCAAAGGTTGCAAAAAATAATCAACAAACTTAGATATAGGTTTTAGGAGGGATCCCACTAAGGACACTATAGGGCGTCCTGGTGGTTCTTTTAATGATTTATGCATCTTTGGCACTGTAAAGATGATAGGTGCCTTCAGTGCATCTGTCGTAAGAAATTTAGCCTCTTGTTCACTGATCCACCCGACTGAGCGGGCTGCATGAATAATGCCATCTAATTTAGCTTTAAGGCTTTCTGTGGGGTCTTTTTCCAAAAACCTGTATGTTCTTTGGTTGTTCAATTGTGTCAACAGTTCTGACCTGTAGTATTGATGGTCCAACAATACTACCGACCCCCCCTTGTCGGGGGGTCGTATAATTAGGTCAAGGTCCTCTTTAAGTGACTTGAATGCCAGACGTTCAACTTTGGTTAAGTTATCCCTTTGTTTGTTATTCACTCCCGCTGTGGTACATTCAATGTCAGATTTAACCATGTAAGAGAAAACCTTTATGGCAGGGGCCGTATTTGGAGGCTCAAACTTGCTTGCAACTTTAAAAGGCGAAGAAGTTTTAGGGGCTTCACGAAAAAAATCTTTCAATTTTAATGACCTTTGGAACCTGCATAAAGGATGATCTTCCAACGAATTATGTTTAGGTTTAAGAACAAATGTGAGTCCTTTACAAATGAAAGTCCTTAATAACTTGTATTCATCTGTGGACAGTACATGGTTGCTCAAATTATATACAAGATCTACTTGCGTTGGTGGCGTAATCGGGGGGGTTCCTGTAATTTTTATATCCTCCCCTCCTGGTTTTTCTCTTGCTGGCTCCCTCGCTGGCATGGCTTATTGCCACTAGAATTTAAGGACTTAGTTGAGGGTATGTATTTTTTGAAAACTAAGATAAATTTAAATCAGTGGGTATTTTTAAGCTGATAGTCATTTTTATATATTTTTTATATATTTATATAAGGGGTGTACTTTAGGGGTAATAGGAGACACTGGCACTTTAACAGAATATGTACCTATGGCACGTTTTATTGTATTTTATGGTACTTTAAAAGGAATTCCACGTATAATTATGCAATGTTAAGCACTTTCATGTTTTTATCTGTGGGAACTCTAGTTCACCTTGTTTACATTTTTACCAGCATGATAAGGGTTAAACGTGTAGAGGGGGGAGGAGCACAGTGGAGGGGCTGGGGCACCAGGTTGTTAAATATGCACTTACCTTGCATGATGTCACATCCTGAGGATGGCTAGTGTTAGCTGAAACACGTTGATGTTTTACTGATGTTGTACTGAACAAAATTGTTTGAGAATGAAGACCCGAGAGTGCTCTATCTCCTAAGTCCTATTACTGTACCTATGGAGCACTGGGGCAGCGTGAGTGCAGGACATTC
This sequence comes from Hymenochirus boettgeri, assembly GCA_019447015.1. Classification (NCBI taxonomy): domain Eukaryota; kingdom Metazoa; phylum Chordata; class Amphibia; order Anura; family Pipidae; genus Hymenochirus; species Hymenochirus boettgeri. Next base: position 356,240,905 of record CM033469.1, on the reverse strand, counting down.
AATGCAGTCTGTAAGGTGGAGGAGCTGCTCCTAGCTACCCTGTGGGTCATAGATATTATACCACGAATAGATGAACATGAGAAACTTCATGTACTAATGTAACAATGAACAATGTATTCCCATTCATTTGTGGCAAACAAAGTTGGCAGTTTCCACGGCCTTTTTTATTTTTATCAATATGGAGGCAGAAGTAGTAATTATTGTTCCAGATGCGAATAAAATGACAGTTCTGAATGTATATTATAAGAGCACCGTACCATTCTACCACTGTAAGAACATGTTTATCTATGTGTGGTTATTGGTTAATTATTTCTAGAAGAAAAAAAAGAAATACCAGCACAATATCAAAGGTTAAGGTTTGTGTAGCTTTACTTCCCTACTAAAGCTGTTAATGATTAGATTTAATATTAATATAAATATTAAAGGGAAAATAAACCGCTCCTACCCTCCCCTTTCCAATAAATACCCAGGGTAAGGACTTAAAAAACTAGCAGGCCTATTTACTTACACCACTGCGTCTTTATTTTATGGCCACGGTTTACAAAAAATAAAATATCAATACCACACAGAATTGTACTATAGTGCAGTATAGCCCATTCATATCACATTGTTCACTAACCAGGGCGGTATTGTACAATTGTTACTTAATGGGTTCACATTGGGCAGGGTTTGGACTTCAGTCTGGGGATGGAGTTAGACTGGACTAGCAATAGGAACTTCAGTAACCTGCATACACAGGTTAAAGGGCAAGGTCAGCCCCCAAATCAAAAATGTTATCAAACCCCAAATCATCAAAAACAAACTGCAAAAATCCCTTATATTATATAATTGGATACAAACTGTGAGGCAACAGATAAGTGTACACCAATTTACAAGGACACACAATATACAGGCCTGGTCAATATATAAAGTGGTGCACTGTCTGCTTTGTGCCAGACCACCAGAGTAACCCACTGTGTGCCATGCCATAATCCTTCCATAAAGCAGTGATCTGGTACAAATTGGTGGCAGCGGAGCTGGTAATACCATTAATCCTCCGTTTACTTTGTATGTTTGTTCTCTGTATTAAGCTATTGAGGCTGCTACTGATAGTATCGATTTAAATCCTCCTGTCCTTGTACCTGCAGATGAAATTCCCCAATTAGGGTGAGGCCACACTGCAACGCACAAGAATCGCGAGCGTTATCGCACGCGATTCTTGTGCGTTTTGCATTTGCGTTCACATTTTGCGCATGTGTTTTTGACATTTTGCGTAATGCCAATGCGTTACCAAAACGCGAATGGACGCGCAATCGCATGCGCACCGGAAATCGCGGGAATTTTTGCATTCCCATGATTTCCATTTTATCGAAAATCGCGAGCACGAAACGCGCTAGTGTGGCGTAGCCCCGTGATGTCACGCACACAGGCTCCTCCCTAAGCTAATAAAAAGGCTCCCTCTCCATCCTACCTCTGTCTTTTTCTCTCCTGTCTCTCAACAGGCATCATCAAATATCTTCAGCTCCCCCCTTCATTGCCACAAGCGGTCTCAGCCTCTCTTTCGCTGTGAAGCCCTTACCTCCCGCACGCGTAAGGGGCGCCGCCATGATAGTTCCGGGATTCTCGCGAGACGTGACGTCATTGTGCACACGCACGCTACGTTCCGCGTCATAGACGCGGAACGTAGCGTGAACTTTAAATCGGCGGGAACTTTAAATCGGGGCGGCAAAGCATCCCAGTCTGTGTTTTGCACACTGGACGTGTGGTTTACTCTGCAGCTCTACTAAGCGTCTGCCAGATACTGAGATCAGTGCTGTGTATGCAGGGGTTCTGCCTGCTTTTGTAAGTACCTTCCCCTCTGGGGATTTCAACATCCCTCTGTGTTCCAAACTCCTGTGTGATTACCAAACCATCCATATGTTTTCACAGTACTCACCTCATCATGTCTTCAAGCAAAAGAGACAGATCGGACTCCAGGGGGTGAGCAGGTTTCTTAAAGAGAGAGCTCACTATATATTTTGTGTCACTTATGACCCAGAATTTTTTGTGTTTTCAGATCATCCAGGGACAGACACCATACTAGAGAATATGCTACCTGCAAAAATCCAGCCATCAGAGGATACAAACTATGCTCCACCTGTATGGCATCAAAATCTGATCAAGGATCAGAACAAATTCTGTCTTCAGTCAAACAGCTAATGGACATTTCACTGCAGTCTTTCTACATATCCATGTTGGCTCAAGTTTCGGCCATGATTCATCAAAGCCCTTCAGGAACAGCCCAAGGGCCCTCTGCTTCCATGTCGGTCCCCCTCTCTCCTAATCTTCCAGCAATTGAACAATTAGAACCGGGGGAAACCACAGATCAAGAGGGAGACTCACCTCTCCCTGACATCCTTCCTGAGCCCTCCCTCACTCATGAGACTTTGGGTCAACTTATCAAAAGAATGCGAAAGTCCCTAAAGATCACGGAGCCATCTACGCCAAGCACATCTGACTTGATGCTTGCCAGCAAAAGAGACGACTCCACCTCATTCTTCGTTCATGAGCATATCCGGGACATCATTTTTAAACAATGGGAACTACCGGACAGAAGATTCTCCATGTCCCAGAACTTCGGGAATACTTACCCATTGCCTCCGGATGACTCTGTGCTATGGGACGGCATTCCCAAGGTAGATACACCCATTGTAAAAGCATCCAAACAATCATCTCTAGTCTCTGATGAATCAGCTTTTCTCAGAGATCCAATGGACAAAAGAGAAGAGTCTTCTTTAAAGAAGATCTATTTATTCGGAGGGGCGGCCCTCAGACCATCTATAGCTATCACCAGCTTGGCTATAGCCAATAAGATCTGGCTCCAAGAGTTGGAAGAAGGTATCAAAAATGGAGTTCCCAGAGACATCCTTGCTACCATGATGAAAGATATTAAACTATCTAACGAATTCATATCAGAAGCTTCAATAGATCCAATCAGACTCACTGCCAAAGCCATGGGAGCTTCTGTCATAGCTAGGAGGGCGATCTGGCTCCGACAATGGAAAGTGGATGCCCAATCCAAACAGGGGCTAGCATCCATCCCATTTGAGGGCAATATGCTTTTTGGAAGCAAACTGGAGGAATTGATTGAGAAAAACTCCGTCAAACGGAGCCTCCCTTCCGCTAGACAACTAAGAAATGTATTTCCATCATCCTCTGCCAACTTCAGGGACGCGAGGCAATACCGACCGGGAAGACCATTCGCCCAAAGAGGGACATGGAACCCTAACGTAAGTCAGTCCTTTCGAGGAAGAGGTGCTAAACCCAGATTGCGACAATTATGAAGGTCAAGGAGCCCACCTGTCAAAGGTAGGGGACAGGCTATCCCTCTTCCACAGGGCTTGGGCTCGAATTACTACCGACTCTTGGGTCCTTCGAATTATAGATCAAGGATATCGCCTCCAGTTTCGATCTTCCCCTCCAGCAAACAGGCTCCTTTGTTCCACCACTCCCAAACCTCGTCAGGTCCAAGACAGCCTCCGGTCGGTCTTGTCTTCACTGATGGAGAAAAAGACATCATAGAACAAGTCCCTGTTTTGGAGATAAACAAGGGTATTTAGTCTCCTTTATTTCTAAAGAGAAAGACATCCGGAGAATTCCATCCCATACTGAACTTAAAATTCCTCAATCAATTCTTACAGGTAAAGAAGTTCAGGATGGAGACCCTGAAATCAGTCATGGTTCAACTATCTCAGGGAGAATGGATGTCGAAGGTGGACATTCAGGATGCCTATCTTCATATTCTCATCCACGAGAGCCACAGGAAATACCTCAGATTCTGTGTTTGGAACTTTTACTTCCAATTCAAAGCCCTCCCTTTTGGCCTGGCCACAGCTCCAAGGGTTTTCTCCAAAGTCCTCAGCCCCATGGTTGCCCATCTCAGGCTCCAGGGTATCAGATATTCTCTTACCTGGACGATATGTTGATCAAGGCAAAAAATCCAAAAATATCAAACCCTCAACGCTCATACTCTGATTACACTTCAGTGTCTGAGGAAACTAGGCTGGATCCCTAACCTAAAAAAGTCTTGCCTTCACCTGTCCCAGAATATCCTCTTTCTGTGGAACAACATAGACACTCGGAGCATGACAGTGTCCCTTCCACAAACCAAGAGGGAAGATCTCATCAAGGAAATAATTAAGTTCGTGGCACTCCCGGCGTCAACAGCATGGATGTGCCAGCATATCATAGGGAAACTTACGGCAACTCTAGATGTAGTGAAATGGGCTATGACTCATATCAGACCTCTCCAAATGACTAGCGCAATTTGTCCCTCAGGGGAACCCAAACCAACTGATCTGCTTCAATCTTCTGTCAGGACAGCTCTAAAATGGTGGACAACAGCCGACCATTTCCGACCAATCCATCTGATCTCACCTGAGTGGGAGACTATCATGACAGATGCCAGCCCCTCGGGTTGGGGAGCCACTTACCAAGACAAAAGGGGCTCAGGGGTCCTGGAGTCAGTCAAACCCACCAGCATCCCAAAACCAAAGGGAATTGATGGCTGTCCTGCATACACTTTTTCATTTCCAGCCATTCATAGAAGGGAAAGCAATCCTTATCCGATCAGACAACTCAACGACCGTAGCGTATATCAACAACAGAGGGGGGACTCGGAGCCCCAAGTTGTGGGAAATAGCACAGAAAATCTTATCCTGGGCGGAGAACAACCTGTCAGATTTAAGCTCGTTCCATATTCCTGGCGTAACCAACAGGCCAGGCAAACTTCCTCAGCAGGAATGTACTACTTCAGGGAGAATGGAAACTAAATCCACAGATCTTCAACCAGATCACCCAGACCTGGGGATCCCCATGCATAGACCTAATGGCCACCAGATACAACACCCAGCTGGAGAGATTCTGCTCGCGATACCCAGACAACAGGGCATTCAAAACAGACGCCTTCTCGATAAAATGGTCTTTTCCACTGATGTACGTGTTTCCTCCAATAGCCATGATTCCCAAAGTGCTAAAGAAAATCAGAGAGGACAGAGCGAAAGTGATAGCCATTCTTCCTTGGTGGCCAAGAAGGGCATGGTTCTCTTGGGCTCTTCAGCTTTGCCTAGCCCCTCCTATCAAGCTTCCAATGATGAGAGACCTTCTACTTCAGGGACCAGTGGCCCTTCAACATCCAGAACATCTTCACTTGACCGTGTGGTTATTGAGACCTCCAGCATGAAAAACAGAGGCCTCTCCGAGCCTACAATAACTACCCTAATGGCGGCCAGAAAAACCTCCACCTCTAAAAATTACTATAAAACCTGGGAAACATTCTGCAAATGGTGTAAAACTACAAATAGAGATCCTATGTTCCCATCCGTGGAGTCAGTCACTGAGTTTCTTCAAGCAGGCCTAGATATGAAACTCAGCATGGCCACATTGAAATCACAGGTTTCAGCCATCTCAGCCATCACTAATTCTCCTCTTGCATCAGATCCTCTAATTATCCATTTTTTCAGGGGAGTATCTCACTTATGCCCAAAAATCAGACCCAGGGTCCCCCCCTGGGATCTCGCCAAGGTCCTGGATTACCTGCAAGGTCCTCCTTTCGAGCCTCTTGACCAATGTGAGATTAAACACCTAACTCTCAAAGCTACCTTCCTGGTAGCCATTACCTCAGCTAGGAGGGTAGCCGAAATTAGAGCTACCCTTTTACTCTGTTCCTGCCAGATCGAGTAATACTAAGACCAGATGACACCTTCCTTCCCAAGGTAGTGTCGGATTTCCACATGAACCAGGACATTATTGTCCCAAATTTGGAAGACACTGAAGATGGAACTCAACCATTCCCACATTCACTAGATGTGGGTAGGGTTCTTAAAGTATACCTCGCTAAGTCGAAGAGTTTTCGCAAGGAAGATGGCCTGTTCGTTCTATTTCAAGGCAACAGAAGGGGTTCCAGACCGGCTAAAACCACCTTCTTGGCTCAAATCGGTTATAGAGCAGGCATATCTAAGCAAAGCAGAACCCCTACCCGTCAGGGTCACAGCACATTCTACGAGGTCAATGGTGGCTTCCTGGGCCTTCAGTGCCAGAGTTTCCCCAGAGGAGATCTGCAGAGCAGCTACCTGGTCTTCTCTGACCACTTTCATCAGACACTACAAAATAGACTTACATTTATCTGAACAATCTGCTTTTGGCACAAAAGTCCTTTCGGCTGCCACGCAGAAATAAACTAATTTTCTCTTTGCATCCAACTTTGTGTCCCTCCCTTCATTAAGCTTTTCATATCACCATTAGTGTTCACTGCCGTGCAGGACCAGGGAAAAACGAAAATTCTATCAATTCGGAATTTTCTTTTCCTGGTCCGTAGCACGGCAGTGCTTTTTCCCTTCTTATTCTATTCTACCTAGATGTTTGACAGTCGTTCAAAGACAGAGGTAGGATGGAGAGGGAGCCTTTTTATTAGCTTAGGGAGGAGCCTGTGTACGTGACATCACGGGGGATTAACCCATTAGTGTTCACTGCCGTGCTACGGACCAGGAAAAGAAAATTCCGGTAATAATTGATAGAATTTTCGTTTTTTTAACTCTGATCCATTTGATGGGGTAACTAGGGAGTGGACTGATTGGCTAGAACAATTTGAATTGGCAGCCACTATTAATGGTTGGGATGAAGGTGCTCGCTTGCAAGTCCTTAGCCTTTTGCTTAGTGCTAAAGCCAGGCAGGTATACCAAGGACTTACTGTAATACTGAAATAAAAATCAGTTATCAGTTACCTGTGGACTCCAAACAGGTTTGTGTTAAATAAAAGCCTGCAGTCTTTCCTTTGGATCAAATCTCTGGCTGCATGTTCAAACTTTCTGATTCCAGAAGCTTGACTGATTCCCTCTGACTGTCAACAGCTCCTCCGATTGGGAAAGACAGGAACCACCTGCACATACATTTTAACAGGGAAGGGGGAGTGGTGCTGATAGCACAAGCAAAAAAGAGGTACTGGGGGGCACACTCTTTAGGTTTAATACTTTATTGATGAATCACACAAAAAAACAACGTTTCAGGGGTCACATTGCCCCCCAAAACATGTGATTCATCAATAAAGTAATCCACCTGAAGAGTGTGCCCCCCAGTACCTTTTTTTTCCTTGTGCTATAGCGTTTGGTCCTACGGTTGAGGACCTTTACTGAGGGTGCATATTTACTGGCAAGTTGCCTCAAAGAGTGTGCGTGGGTTCAAACTCCTATAGACATTGGGAGTGGTGCTGATACTGATCAGTATCTACGAGTGTCTGCGGTTGCAGGGGCAGCTGTCAGTCTTTCTACCATTTTGATTCCCCCACTGTTGGCACTTTCATTTGCAGCATTTGAACAACACTGAACCAGAAGGCAGAACAACTTGATATAAAACCAGTAATCGGTGTCTTACCTCTCATTTTGATACGGGCGCTGGGAAATTTACCTAAATAACAAATGGTTTGTGCTTTATTTCTCAGCATTCTAGTATCTCACAGTTTGGTCAATGACCATTATGTTCTGCACATGCTCAGTCCTTAGCTATGGCAGAAACTTGTTACAGTTGGTCACACCCATTAATAATCTCTAGCCAATCCTTTTACAGGACAGATAAAGCAAGGAAGCATGTGACTGAGGTCAGGAGGTGTGGCCTGACACTGCACATACACACACACAGATACTTTATGCAGTTTTTAACAGGCTTACATTTACTTTAATACAATTTACTGAAGTGGTATTATATAGCTTATTGGTGTTTTTAAGGGGGTTGTTTTCAGATTCTGGAGTATTAAAAAATGGATTTAGTTCTCCTTTAAGGCTAAGTCACACTAGTGCATTTTTAATGTAAATCGTCAGAAGTTTTTCTAACCCATGCGTTCACAATTTTTGGTCCGTTTCTGTCAAAATCGCATTTATTACAAGTCTATGAAAGCGCATGAAAAAAGCAATATCAATAAGACATGTGATTAATTAAAGTGCATTTTTACCCATAATACCTATAATTTGCACACAATATAGTTTCATTTCTCAACTTCGGTATTACTTGGGGGGGTTGCTTTAACTTTTAAAGGTAAATATTTATTGTGGTAAAAGAAAATAAGGATACCGGCCAGTATTTCAATACTTAATAAATACGGCCCATACTACTGTTTTTGTGATGTTAATGTGATTTTCTGTTGTCTTTTGGTGATTACACCAATGTTGTGCAATTTGCCTTAAACTAGGTACACACAGTGCTGATGAAGCCCTGATACCATTTGATCCGAAGGTATAGGGTCTTTATCGGTACTGTGTGTAACTTGCTTTCCCGAACGACCGCCAAACGTTTTTTTCGGCTGAGCGTTCGTTTGGGAAAGAGGGAAAATTTCCCTCAGCCACAGTAGACTCCCTATAGGGAAGTGAGCCATGGCCGAGGGAAACACCCAGTCCCAAGTGTTCTCCCTATGCTGTGTATATGCTGTACATTGGGAGAACGCTCGGGGCTGTGTGTATCGTGATTTTTGAAAAATGACACGGGTTCTTGCAGATACTCTCTGTCATCTTTCAAAAATCAGGCAAGTGTGTTCCCAGCTTAATTCCTTGGAATAGTTCTGTTTCTGTGCAGACATTTCAAAGCTGTTGAAAGTCTATGGAAGCTAATTGTAAAACAACAGTGATGTGTTCCATCTGCTCTTACGTAAAAAATTAAAGAATCCCTCCCAGCTGGGCTACTTAATGACATATTGATTAATGAATGATAATGTACAAGAACACTTAATTTATATTAAGGAGTCTGGTTACCATCTTTGCACTTTCTAAGAACTGGATGAATATTACAGATATACCATGGCCTGGATGGATGAATATTACAGATATACCATGACCTGGATGGATAAATATTACAGATATACCATGACCTGGATGAATGAATATTACAGATATACCATGACCTGGATGGATGAATATTACAGACCTATACACCACGACCTAGATGAAGATATTACAGATTAACCATGACCTGGATGAATGAATATTACAGATTAACCATGACCTGGATGGATGAATATTACAGATATACCATGACCTGGATGAATGAATATACAGATATACCCTGACCTGGATGATATTAATATTACAGAATATACCATGACTAGATAATGAATATTACAGATATACCATGACCTGGTAGAATGAATATTACAGATATAACATGACCTGGATGATGAATATTACAGATATACCATGACCTGGATAATGAATAACGATATACCATGACCTGGATGGATGAATATTCAGATATACCATGACCTGGATGAATGAATAATACAGATATACATCCTGGATGATTAAATACAGAATACCATGACCTGATGAATGAATATTACAGATATACCATGACCTGGATAGTGAATATTACAGATATACCATGACCTGGATGAATGAAATTCAGATATACCATGACCTGGATGAATGAATATTACAGATATACCATACCTGGATGAATGAATATTACAGATTACCTGACCTGGATGAATGAATATTACAGATATACCATAACCTGGATGAATATTACAGATTACCATGACCTGGATGGATGAATATTACAGATATACCATGACCTGGATGAATGAATATTACAGATATACCATGACCTGGATGAATGAATATTACAGAATATACCATGACTGGATGAATGAAATTACAGATATACCATGACCGGATGATAGAATATTACAGATATACCATGACCTGGATGAATGAATATACAGAATACCATGACCTGGATATGAATGAATATTACAGATATACCATGACCTGATGAATGAATATTACAGATATACCATGACTGGATAGGATGAATATTACAGATATACCATGACCTGGTGGATAAATATTACAGATATACCATGACCTGGTGAATTGAAATTTCAGATATACCATGACCTGGTGGATGAATATTACAGATATACATGACCTGATGAATGAATATTACAGATATACCATGACCTGGATGAGATGAATATTACAGATATACCATGACCTGGATGGATAAATATTACCGATTCAATTACTAAGTGAACTGTTATGAAGGAATTTACAGATATACCATGACCTGGATGGATAAATATTACAGATATACCATGACCTGGATGAATATTACAGATATACCATGACCTGGATGGATGAATATTACAATATACCATGACCTGATGGATGAATATTTCAGATATACCATGACCTGGATGATGAATAATACAGATAACCAGTCCCTGGATAATGATATTACAGATATAACCTGACCTAGATGAATGAATATTACAGATATACCATGACCTGGATGAATGAATATACAGATATACCATGACCTGGATGAATGAATATTACAGATATACCAGGACCTGAGAATGAATATTACAGAATACCATGACCTGGATGAATGAAATTACAATATACCATGACCTGGATGAATGAATACAGAATACCATGACCTGGTGAATATTACAGTTAACCATGACCTGGATGATGAATATTACAGATATACATGACCTGGATGATATTACAGATATACCATGACCTGGATGAATGATATTACAGATATACCATGACCTGGATGAATGAATATTACAGATATACCATGACCTGGATGAATGAATATTACAGATTACCATGACCTGGATGAATGAATAGTACAGATATACCATGACCTGGATGATGAATATTACAGATATACCATGACCTGGATGAATGATATTACAGATATACCATGACCTGGATGGATGTAATTACAGATATACCATGACCTGGATGGATAATATTACAGATATACCATGACCTGGATGAATATATTACAGATATACCATGACCTGGATGGATGAATATTACAGATATACCATGACCTAGATGAATGAATATTACAGATATACCATGACCTGGATGAATGAATATTACAGATATACCATGACCTGGATGGATAAATATACAGATATACCATGACCTGGATGAATGAATATTACAGATACATACCATGACCTGGATGATATTAACAGATATACAATGACCTGGATGATGAATATTACAGATATACCATGACCTGGATGAATATACAGATATACCATGACCTGGATGATGAATATTACAGATTACCATGACCTGAATGGATGATATTACAGATATACCATGACCTGGATGAATGAATATTACAGTATACCATGCGGATAAACAGCACACCTGGATGCATTTCAGATATACCATGACCTGGATGGATGAATATTACAGATACACCATGACCTGGATGAATAAATATTACAAATATACCATGACCTAAAACTGGAGGCCAAAGTGACATGAATGCAGGACATTCAGTCTGCCCCAAGGTCTACTAATCCACCACTCAGCAATTATTCCATTGTACACTATTGTCATCAAGGGAGAGTGTCCATTTAACAGCTGTTACATATGACTAGGCCCTACCAAGCCATGGACCTTGTAAGTATCAGGAGGCATTGACACATTTGAGATGGATGATGACTGAAAAGACCAAACACAGAGGTGGAAAAAATAACCGAAACCTTTTTTGCTTAAAATGCTGCATAAAACTATGTGGGGGTCACATTGCATTAGGTTATCTATAATAAAGGGTATGTCCACCCTTAATTTACATTTTTTGTATATAATAGTAAATGTGCCCCCAGCCCCAACCCCTTTTTTAGAAAGTCCCCAGATAGTTACTTACCATGCCTCGCTCCTTCACTCCCCTGCGTCTGCGGGACCGGCAGACGCGTCTGTGATTGGCTGCGAGGTAGCCAATCACGGACGCAGCTGCCGGCTTCTCAGTGCGGCGAAGAAGCGAGGGATTTACGCTAGGGGGAGGGAGACCAGAGCGGGTGGGAGAGGGAGGGAGAGGGAGAAAGGCTGCACTGCGCATGGAAAAATTCTCCCGGAGGGGAGACAGGAGGCAGAGTCCTATATGGACTCTGCTATCCTCCTGCTGGCCAGTTTTTGGGACTTTGGGGGGGGGGGGGGGATTACAGCAGAACCATTTGGAGCTGGGATGTAAGGTAAGGATTTTATTGCACTACACATTGGGGCCAGTAGTGGGGGGAATTATAGCTTTGGGGGTGGACATGCCCTTTAACTATAGTTGCCATATAATTGAAAACAACATGGTTTCACCATCATTTGGACACACTCCCACACTCGCACTCCCACAGGTAGACATAATTCGACATACTGCTGCAATACTAAATGTGCTGCAATACAAAGGGCTGGTACACGTGGTGAGATTATTTGTCCCGGCGGACCATTTGACCGGTTGGCTTGGACAAATCATTGACGTGGCTGTGTCAGTTTTCTGCGACCGATTGTGCGATTTATAGAAAGCCGTGATTTACTGGCATGTCGGATCCTCCGATTGCGGGCAACCGAAAACTCTTATTCCCACCTCCCTGTGAATAAAAGAACGCCCAGGGAACGGTGCAAGACTTACCTTACCGGCAATCCACACGCAGCTCCTTCTCTGATGACAGGCACACTGTCCCAATCGCACCTATCTTTTGTGTCGGCACGCATGCGCAGAAGTTAGGCAATTGATCAGTGAGGCAGCCAATCACGGACTCGGGTGCCGGCAGTTCAGAATGCGGGGGAAGAGAGGTAAGGTAAGTAATGATCGGGGGAGTTTCTGGACATATTAATATAGCGGTTGGGGCTGGGGGAGGAAACCCTACAGTACCCCAAAGGGTTTTTACACTAGGGGGAGGGAGAGGAAATGGGAGAAGGAGGGAAGGGGGGGGGGAGGGCTGCTCTGAGCAAGCCAAAAAAAAACTGAAAAAACTTGTCCTGTATTCCATGGTATCAAGAATAGAATTGGTAAGTTTGTGAAGAAAGTTTTTAAAGGTATCTCCACCCTTTAATTAAACTTTTTACTGTCCACCACATCCCACCCCAAAAAAAAGCCACATTAACATACTTACAAACCTTCGATCCCCTGGTGCCCTGTTACCTGCTCTCTGCTAGCTGGAAGCAGCAGACAAGGGCAGGAGAGGCAGCCGCATTTGTGATTGGCTAGCCAGCAGATTGGCTGCTGGCTATTCAGAGCACCGGCGGAAAGAAGGTCTGTAAGTGGGGTGGGATAAGGTGGGCACACAGTAAAAAGTTTTTAAAGCTTGGGGATGCTACAGACAAAAGGGATCCGGAGGGTGCGGGGGATGGTTTCCCTGCGCATGAGTTTAAGGAAGAAGCAGGGACTGGATGACTCACTGACAGATCCTACTCTGCACTTCTTCGGAAACTGCAGGAGAACCATAAGGAGCAGAGATGTAAAGTAAGTTTTTTTTTACACTATGCAGTGGGGCCAGTAGTGGGTTAAATTTTAGTTTTGGGGTGGACATGCCCTTAAAGGTGGTAAACAGGGCTGGTGATTATAACTTGTGTGAAAACATCTAAGGAAAGACACAAATCCTCATTCTTCTAATTCTAATGTTGTCTTTATTTTCCTTCTTAGTGCTCAGTGTAGAGCGCGTGTAGAGGACATTGAAGCTCCAGAAGATGTTATCACAAATGATATTGGGGTCCAAACAGAAGTTACATAGAATGAAATTATAAGACGTCTGTACATCTGGAAATTCAGGGACATATTTATAAACCAACCAATACCATGGGTATTTAATGGGTGCTAACGATGCAGCCAAAGCAGTAGTCTATGCCAAACTAGTAAAATATTTTGTTGATTAAAAGAAGAATGAATTGAATTGTTGTTATCTATTATTTTAGGAGTGACTAGACAAGAAGAAAGCGACAAAAGATAAATAGAATGTAATATCCTAATGGGAGAAGTAACAGTAACACTGCCACTTGACATCCCAAAGAAGGAGAATGTAGGGGAAAAAGATGAGACTGGAGAAGAGAACGAGAGAAAAATGGAAAAGGGCACAGAAAAGTGTGTAGAGAAGAGAAAAAGGAAGAGAAGAAGAAAAAAAGGAAAGCAAATTAAAGGAACAGAAGGAACAGATGATAAAAAAGGAGAAATGAATGCAAGAGGAACAGAAACAGGAGGAAGACCAGAAAAATAAAAAGGAAAAAAAATGAATGAAAAAGGAGAAAAATAAAAAAAGAAAAGATATTAAAGCACAACTCCCCCCTCATAAGAACACCTTTTAGAAAGAATGGCCTCTTTAAAATATGTTGATATATCATACTTTGTGCTATGAATTCATTACTGTATGCCTGCTATGCTTCTGGATGCCTCATGGAAACTGAGCAATTTAGAAACATGTACTGAGCCTGGGCATGCTCAGAAGAGGCAGACAGGGGATTAACATTCAGTCATTGGCTGTGATGTCAACTGTCAAATCCATAACTGACAGTTACTAACTGGAAGAACCAGGAAGCAGAAACAGGGGAAACAGGACATTGAGCAGGATTTCAGGTTAGACTTACACCTTTCAGGTTTCAAACTATTACTGTTTAGGGTTTTGGGGGCGATTTACCTGTATGTAAGATTTCATTTTGGGGCTGGACTTGCCCTTTAAATAAACAGGCAAAAGAAGAAGGGAAAGTCAAGGCATACAAGGTGGCATGTGTAGACCATTAGGGACAAAGATTTTAGGCACATGTACCAGCAGGTATTGCCCGCATAATAAATGACACCATATGATCAATAGCAGGACACCACCTTTCAAACAAATTTAGTACAAATTGAAAAATTTTAATGCAATTCTCTTCCTTTTCCCCTTTACATCAGAATTAAGCCAGATGGGTGAAAATAGAAAGTACAGAGATGATGTGTGTACCCAGCTTAACTCTAGACCCCACGTTTGTGTTGACCACCACACACCCCAAGCAAGGAGCACAGTTTATGATACACAGAATGAATTGTCAGTTTGTCTTCTTAGTATCATTATAACTACACAGAATTGAAAGTCAAACTGTGATAAAGCACATACAGTAATTGTGAGCTCTTTTACTGAACAAAGCTGCACAGTATATACGTTATATATCCTTGTCTATGTATCCATGTCGTGTCTACTTAAAAGCTGTTTTCATTTCAGCAGATTGCAATTAAACCTGAAAGGAAATGTCCTCAGCACAGGATTTGATGTTGGTTTATTGCACGTTTGTATGTTCATCAGTCTAAATGGAATTTCTGGATAGAAGGTGTGATGTGACTAATTAGCAGAAGCACAAGTCCATCTAAAAGTTTAAGAAAAAGGTTTGTATCTGGTGCAATAACAATGGCTGTAAGTGCCAGCAATAGCTGGGTGAACTGGCAGAGAGCTGAGTGAAATGCTAATGGTACAGAAAATGGGAAGAAATTAGCAAACATGAGGAGGAAAGAAGAGATGACATTTTTGCAGTTTTAAATTTACAGATATGAGTGGGAGTAGCAATTTGTCTATTTTGACACGTCTGAGATATAAAACTCTATTTATATGTAGGACCATAGAGTTACAGGGGAATCCCCTGGTTAGCTTTCACTCAAGAAAATTAAAATGTAGATACAGAGCCAAAAGGACAGTAAGAAATACAAACAATAGGAGTCAGTAGGAGTAAGATAGATACTGTAAATGAGTGATAATAGAGATAGGAAATGTTAGGGGGGCCTCTAAACTCATCCTTGTGGGCCTCTGGTCTCAGATTTCTTGGTGAGCCACAATATTCCAGTCCAACACTGAACCGATTGGTTGCCTTATTTCTCTGAAATGATGACGTCAGAAATTGTAATTAATTTATCATTTATGATGCTGAAAAAGCAGCTAATACGTCTGCTGCATTTTCTCTAAACAAACCAGCCTCCAGTATTAAAAAGCTTTGCATCTTTCCTTACCCCAGACCCACGAACCAGTAAACACTTTACAACAGTTAACGCATCACGGAAGCGAGGAAGGTGAAGTGTGCTCCATTGCAGGGCTTTTGCGGCCACAATTGAATACAGATTTCTTTCATGCTAAACGTGACCATACAAATGCGACCTTGGTCACAAATTCGTATGGAATCTGATCATAAGTTTGCCCAGTGGGCACATACACATGATGAATATTCCGTTAAGTCTCTATACAGAACAATCCTTTGTTGCCCAGCAACAATGTTATCTGCTTCCTATACTGTAGTGGCTGGCACTGTTACCAGAACTTTTTGGAAATGGCACAAGCTCCACTAAACAAGTGAAAAACCAACACTAGCCCCCATTACATTGACACATATGCAAGCTTGTCTTCCCACTGGTCAGGTCCCAGATTCAGGAAAGGGGCTGGACTCAAATGGATCACCAAATTTAAGTATTACAGCTTACCGAGGGTAAACCCAGTGAGTGCCGACCTAATCTAATGTCTAAAGACTGCATTTTACAATTGGTCATAGCCAGAATCAGGGTTTATCTTTCAAGAGGGATAACAAGTAATTTATTAACAATCTTGATGTTGAGAAATAGCCGCTGAAATGTGGTAATAAAAATGAGGATGGAATCCTAATACAGTTTAAATCCTTCTCCTACATACAACCACAACAAAGAGCTTGCCAGTAATGCAGGATGTTCTAATACAACCACAATGTTAATATGCAGAATGTGGTCATGTTTTCAGTCCGCCTGTAGAGCTCTGGACCAAATAGAATTTTACTGCGCAGTTTGCATTAAAAAAATGAAGATAAAACTGAGAGACTGTTGACCATAGAGCACATCCCACATGATGTTATTAATGTTCTAAGATAAACTTCCTTCATTCCTCACAAGCTCTGTATTACAGTGTATACCATGATCTCTAAATAGCAAGCAGAGCCCACATCACATAGACAAATATTGGCTAATGATACAGGCTTCCCAAAATAACAATGATTACATACAATATGTCAGTTCAATTTATAGTCCCAAGGAAGATATTTAATTACATCACAATTACAGTTCTTTAACCAAGTCTGCTGGTACAGTTCATTAAAGGGAATGTCCACCGGTTTTTATACTTTTTATATAACGGGAGGTAAATGAACTATGTCTTATCTCCCTAAGGAAGAACTTACGGCAGATACAGTAGCTCCAACGCTGGTTTCTCCCTGAGTCTCTGACACTTCCATGCTCCTTTGCCCTGTGTGTGCACTGTTCAATTTTTACAGTGCCCTAGCCCTTAAACAGAAAAAAATAAGGTTTAAAAATCGGTGGACCCTTTAAGTTGATGTTAGCATTTGAAAAGCCACCACAATTGGAAACTTTAAGGGTGTGCACAATGCAATATATTGTGCTTTTCTTTAATGAGTGTAAAATCCATGCTAGCCCATGTTCTATTAGGTTCACAAGGGTTTTGCACTCATTTTTCACTACCTGTGCCATTTCTATACATTTTTGTGCAATCTTTTAGTGCAAAAGTTAACACCTTTTCGTTTGGGAAGTAAAAGTCACGCACAATTATGCAATATTGCATGGACGTACTTTCCATGATGTAATAACAAGTTTAAAGTTACATTTTTTGTTTTTTTAAAGTTGTTTACAGCATTGTCGCTCTGTCAATGTTGTTCCAAATAAGAGGAAACCCCCCAGTCAATGTCCTGCAATAAATAATGTTAATGAATACACACTCGCTGGAACCTCCGGAACTGAAATCCTTGGCGAAGAGGGAACTAAGGTGGCCATAGATGCTAAAGGCTCGTACACAAGGGCCGATTATCAGCCGAAATGTTCATTCGTACACATCATGCATCGCAAGCCTTAAGATCCCGGTTGTACGATATCAGGATATTGTTCAATAGTCGGATCGCGTTTGGACGACCAATAATTTATCCCATCAGGCCAGTTAAAAAAATTTTTTTTCATGCAATCTGATCATATGATACGCAAATCGTACAATCAGATTGTATCGTCTATGGCCACCTTAAGCAGAATGTGCATGGGCGCTCTGCTTAGTTCTGTTTCAGTTCTGGAGGAACCAATCCAGTGTGTATTCATTTACATTATTTATTGCAGAACCTTGACAAGGAAATTATCTTTTATTTATTTTACTTATTTAGTGAAGGAGGAAGCTGGCCTGGATTATAATGAGCGGAACAGTGGGAAATATTCTTATAAATATCACTCAGTTACGTAGCTGTTACAAGGATATATTCTACTGTTCCACTGGTAGAATTTACAATTCTACCTCTCAAATCAAGGTACACAATTCCTGGAGGGTGGGGGCAGAGCTGAATCGTTAGTGAACCATGCCGCTGTGCGGAAGAGGAGGGGGAGCTTGAATATACTAGGCAGGCTGCATGAGGAACATCTGAGGGCACTGCAAGTCTGCAACAGGTACAAAATCTAGGAGAAATTTGTCTAGGGTAGCTCTTTGTTCCAATTTCCATCTATCTGTCTCTACGTGTCCCTGTCTGTCTATCTATCTATCTACCTACCTACACCTACCTACCTATCCATCCATCCATCCCCCCAAACCTAGGTTATGCAACATTTTTAAGTTTCAGATTCCCCTGAACTTCCTTACCTGACCCAGTCCCTTACTGCTCCTCCTTCGCTCTATAGCTGACAGCCACTTCCTGTTTGCGGCTGTCAGTAAAGGGACGATGTGACGTCACGCCCAATCGCCTGGACCAGGAAGTAGAGCGGCTGTCAGCACAGAAACCCTCTGCTCCTGTTTTTGCTCGAACCAAACCAGAACCAGGAGCAGGGGGTAGTGGATAAGAAAGCATATATATAAATCTACTATATAAAGCAGAAATCATTTATATACAAATATAAACCCTGGAAAAATAATGTTACTATTGGTGATATGAATGACATTTATATACAAATATAAACCCTGGAAAGACTATGTTACTATTGGTGATATGAATGACATTTATACAAATATAAACCCTGGAAAGACTATGTTACTATGGTGATATGAATTACTATTATATACAAATATAAACCCTGGAAAGACTATGTTACTATTGGTGATATGAACCACATTTATATACAAATATAAACCCTGGAAAGACTATGTTACTATTGGTGATATCAGAGATCCTTGCCCCGAAGAGCTTATATTTAGTAAAGTACAGTTTTGGGAAAAAGATTTCTTTGTGTTATTGTCAGGTTTGAGGCTTCTATGGGGGATGGTGTAAACCTTGTCATTCTATATTTGAGATGTCTCATTGGATGGACAGTATAATTGTATTTACAATGCAACATTAAGGATCGTTCAGCAGATAGACATAGCTACGTTTACAGCACTTTTGGCAGGAGAAGGTGATAAAATATTAACTTAGCAAAGTGGGAGAAAAAAAGGAAAGGAAGAGGCATTTGATCCAATACACAGAACATTTATTATAAAATGTTAGGTATTGCTTTTCTATTGCATATAAAAATCCCAAGTATTCTGTAATTCCGCTGTTTAATGCATTAGATCAGGAATTTTTAAGATTTCAGCAGAAACTTTCCACTCTGTATATTTTCCTTTATACACTAATGTTAGGAGAAACAGCCTGGAAGTCCCAATGGTCTGAGCATTAGACAATTACTGTATAACATACAAGGGAGAAGTATTGAATGTCACAGTACTTTATTTCTCATTTTGAAAATAGGTGTTACATTAAAATAACAGATTTAGTATGATCCTGCCAGGAAAAGTCATTAAGAAGTTTGCAAAATGAGAAAGTTAAATTTGAAAATCTTTAGATTTGAAAATGTGCCTCCCCTAAAAATATTTACCCCTTCTTCTGGCTCCACTTTCTGGCACCAAGAAAATTAAACTGCAGCATATGATATGACATCACAGGGGTTCCTAATACAAGTTATGCACAAGTTTCCATGATGTCACTGCACATGCCGCAGTTTCAGCTGCTCAATTCCAACAAAAGGGCACTGTAAATGTAACAGCAAAGGGGTCTTTGGAAATGGTAAGATGTTTTGTTGACATATCTGTATTGCCCAAAATGCAATGTTTGGATAATGTAAATATAACATTATCCAAACGTTAAGTGCAAAAGGATGAGATCAGTAGTATTATATAGCAACTCTAGTGGGAAATCATAAAAGCTTTAAGAATGAAAGTTGGAGCCTTTACCACCATAAGTGCTAGAATATTTATGGTATTCTGGATTTCAGGATACGTTTTCATGGTAATTCTCCTTTCTGCTGGAGCCTGGTTGTAATACAATTGAAAAGAAATGCATTATCACAAGCCTGCTACTCAATTAATATATAATGAACTATAGCTCTGGGTGTAGCTAAAAATGGCTGGACTTTACTCAGATGTTAGACCACCAAGGTCAATATTTGCAATGAAAATAAATGATCCAGGATGCTGAAGAACAGGGAACCTACTGTGTCATACACCTTATGGGCAATTGTCCTGGGGACACCAAACAAGTACCTTAATATATAAAATACATTATCTGGATACTAATTAAACAAGATTATAATTTAAGTAGTTAATTTCACATTAGCCATAATATACTGTAGTTACAGATTTTTATTCTGTAAAGCAAAATAATTCCAATTACTTTAAATGGCAGATCATAGGCACTGGGAAGATTTCTGCCATAATAAATGTACAATGCTACAGTAATATAGCATATATATTTTTAAACATAAATGTATATTTTGTACATTATCATGAGTGCTGCAATGGGCACCTGTCTTGCTCCATTTAGCACTGACTCAGTCCAGCATACACACAGTTTAAACTTGCCAAAGGCCTTGTTTGTATAATTTTTAAATATCAACACACACGTTTTATATTTCAGATTACAATTTTATTGTAAACGACAATTAGACTCAAGTAAAAAAAGGAAGAAGTGAGAATCATTTGATTAAGTTATCACATAAATATATCAGTTGCAGTGCTATTAATACTAAACAATTAAGTGTCAGGCTGGCGTGCTGAGGTCAAAATATAATACATCTCATTAACATTTTAGCTTTAGTTGTCCAATAAATAGTAAAGTCATAATAATATTACATATATATATCTGAATAAAATAATACCACAATTCTCGAATGCTTTTCTAACTAATTGACTCTTTAGTTCGACGACAAATTATTTAAAGGCTATGTCCAGCCTGAAAAATTTTTTTTAATATATGGTCCCCCCTGGGCTCCCAGCCCCAACCGCTATAATTATTTTTTTAGAAAGCCCCCCAAACTCTACTTACCTCCCCTCGATCCTCCGCCGCACCCCGGCCCTCTGCTTGCAAGGACATGCAAGCAGAGGGCGGGACCGGCAGCCGCGTCTGTGATTGGCTGAGCGGCAGCCAATCACAGACGCGGCTGCCGGCATCTCACTTCGCGCGGAGGAAAGAGGAGAGGTAAGTAAGAGTTTGGGGAGCTTTCTAAAAAAAAAAATATCGGTTGGGGCTGGGAGACATGGGGGAGCACAATATTAAGGGGAATTGAGCTAGGGGGAGGGATAGTAGAACGGGAGGGAGAGGGAGGGAGAGGGAGGGGGAGGAGGGGGAGAAGGGCTGCAGTACGCTGGCAAAAATCTACCTGAGGCCAGCTAGCAGGCAGTGTCCTATAGGACTCTGCTAGCCTCCTGGTAGTCATTTTTTGGACTTTGGGGGGGGACTACAGGAGAACCCTATGGAGTGGGATGTGAGGTAAGGATTAACCTACCTACATGGTGGGGCCAGTAGTTGGGGGGATTATAGTTTTGGGGGTGGACATGCCCTTTAAATATTTAAACTTATAACCCTTCTCTTTCTAGTTTGTTTGTTATAATTTACAGTATCTGGAAACAAGAGTATGATAAATATTTATTCATAGCAAACTAGTTTTTTTGACATCATAATTAAATTTGTAGATGCAATTAGAACTGTCTGTATTTCTTGCAAACCTAATTACTCCTGCACACAGAACCAATTATTATGTTTCTAATTTCCAATCCCTTTACTTTACATGGAAATGGAATATTTCAATAATGACAACAACTGAAACATCAATTTATGTAATTTACAAAATACATTTTGCACAAAAAAAAAGACTACAATCTGATCCTTTAACGGGCAAGTAAAAGCTCATACACACACGTGCAATCACGCAGGCCAACTCGCAACCCACGATGTGTATATATGGCCGTTTAGCCAACAATCATGGGCGCTCTCTTGGCCGGTCAGTCAGGGCTCTTTGATGATCCGACCATAGGATCGGGCAACGAGCCTCAACTTAACAGCCATTTGTCCTGACAAATCGCCTATTCATGGCATGATTGTCGGCATGCATACACATTGTGCGTTGCTGGTCGCCCCCCCCCCATCGCATGTGTGTAGGCACCTCAAGCCCTACATCAACTTATATAAGTTCAAACCCCTGAACAATGGTCTAAATGACCAGGGCCCCAATCTGATCCTCCTTCGCTGTACAAACCACACCCTTCACTGCCTTTCTCCAGCCCTATAGAAATGAATGATGCAGATATTGGTGAGTATTTGTGGCTGTGTGGCAGGCAGGGTTGATCATTGTTCAGGTCATTTGAAGAGTATTTATTCAGTTTACCTCTTATAGTTTTGGGGTTCTTCTTTATGTTTACAGTTTACAGATAAAGCCACTTTCAGAAGATGTACAAACCTCGTTTCAAAATCTAACACATTTTTGACAATCCACAGATCCGGCAGAATTTTTCATAGAATGAACTTATCTAGAAAATGATTGTCAAAAATTCGATAATCACAGTTAGGAATGCGAAAATCACAGATGAAAAATCTAGGTAGTAAAATCAGTTGAAAATCACAAACAAAATAAAACAAAACATTCCACCTTAATTTGGTTTGAATAGGATTTTAGCTTCCTGCTTCAGGGGGAACAAAACCTACCAGTTTCCTTAATCTCTACTTCCCAATTCTCTCTCTATCTGAACCTTTCAATTCCACATTTCAGTCCAATCACAGTTGGAATTGTATTGAATTTAACTGGACAACAGAACCAGAAGGATTCTCTCCCACTCTGACCAACCAAGAAGGTGAGTGATCCCTGAAGCTATTTACTGCACACATGTATGTATGTATGTATTTTAATCCTTATATAGTGCTACATATTCCGCAGCGCTTTACAATTATTTACTCAATTCACATTAGGCCCTGCCCCGAAGAGCCTACAATCTAATCACTTTACGTACACATACAACCTATCAGTATGTCTTTATGATTGTGGGGGAAACCGGAGTGCCCGGAGGAAACCCACGCAAGCACGGGGAGAATATATAAACTCCTTGCAGATGTGTCGAAGGGTGGAATCGAATTCAGCGCTGCAAGGCATCAGTGCTAACCACTGAGCCACCATTAAGCTAGGTACACACCTAGCGATTTTTCCTCCTGACCGACCGTTCGATACTTTCGACCGGTTGGCCAGGAGGAAGGACTGTCGGTCGCGACAAAAGCAGCCGCGTCCGATAGTTACTGCGACCGATCATGCGGTCCATAGAGGACTGCACGATCGGACAAGGTTTTCCACCATGTCCGATCATCCTTTCGTCCGATTCGGACGAACGGTCGGTCGGACATGGGAGCATTCGGATGCGATAATTTCGGTCCGATCGACCGATACACTGAACTATCGGTCGATCGGACCGAAATATCTCATTGTGTGTACCCAGCTTTAGGTACATCAAAATAAAATCCAGTACAATGTAGGCGTTGCACTGCTCTAATTATCATAACAGATGTAGATTAAGGGGGAAATAAGCCAAAGTTTTTTTTAGACACGTAAATATATATTTTTTTAAAAAACTCTCCATACTACATATGTATCTATGTATGTATGTATATGTTTATTTATTTAGCGCCACTTGGGGACGCAGCGCTGTACAATATTATAATACAAAAAAAGTCATACAAGGAGGACAAAAATATTTTAATAATATACGTTTTTAAGTATTTAAGTATGTACGTCATAAAGTACACAAGTGCTTGAACCATGTAACATGAGGAGAGAGGTTCCTGCCCTGTAGAGCTTACAATCTAATTAGGTGGGTTACATACAGATACATAGGACTTCATTGACAAGAACTGCAGTGTCAATGTAGCAATCCTATACTGTACTCTGTATGAATGAACACTATTGATACTATTTACCTTGTATACTTAGAGTACTGCAAACACAGTGACATTCCACATGATGTAGCTGGCAGTTTCAGTCACAAGAACACGTTAAACAGAAGGTCTGTGTCAGTGTTTGAATTATTATTATTATTAGGAACATTCTGAACTGAAATCCCTTGAAAATAACCATGAGACTGTCGGAAAGGAAAAAATACCACACTGGTGTTCTGCTATTGATAATATAAAATAGATGATGTTTCTTGGTAAAACGATAGCAAATACTCCTGCTTTTCATGTTTTCATGTAGAGTTTTATTCTAACCCAGAGCAACAACAAGGTCAGTAATGATAACTGACAAGTACATCACCACCAGTAATCCCGAGGGACCGCAATTCTTACCAGGTTCTTGAATGTTCCTTGGTAGCAGCCAATCATGGGGTCACTAATGTCAAGGCCAATCAATGACTGCTACTGCCCAAACGTCTCTTCTGAGATTGTAACAAGTTTGTGCAGCTTTAAGAGGGTGTGTGAACCTTTCGTGGAAAGTGTCATGCAGCTCTTCCTTTGGAAACCTCCAAGATCCTACTAGTGACTACTGAACACTACATGGGACAATTATTTTTGTTGTAGCAAATGTGTTTTATTCGAAATGTAAAGAGGTACTGGACTTCTACTACTGGGTTATTTCAATTTTAAAAAACTTTCCACAAAGCGAGACACTGGCGTACACTGGAAAAATAGCACACACCAAGCAGGTGAACACAATTTTACTGTATAACTAAAGCATATCCAGGAGCTTGCTGCTCATATGTCTGTGTGAGTGTTTATCTTAAAAGAGCCACCTGTATTTGTGGATTTTCTATAACACTGTATTTGTATCTCCCCCCCTTTTCTTTGGGTCCTATATGAACAAAAGCTTTGATGTATTTTGTGGTTGGACAATTATTTCAAATTTAACCGAGTTCGACCAAGAGCTCCGCATCATATACGTTTAAAAACTTTTATAGGCATTATGTTTTCATTGATAAAGTTTAATTTACAATAAATGTATCTCTTCTAAAAGAGGGGAAAAAGCAACGGACAGTCAACTCAAGAACAGGAAAACACCATAGGCCAATTTACAAAGCTGATAGAATAATTTCTGCATTTGCTCCCTCATGTGAGGGCTGATTATCGTATCCCCCATTTATTACATTTCCAGGATACAGTTTACTAGGGTGGGAGAGAAGAAAGCAATGTTACTGAATGGTAAGTTGCTCTTGCACTGTACATGCCTCATTGTCTTAAAAAGACATTTCACCTTTGTTCTTTTCAAGTAGCAGCTGTCCATCATGGGTGTGGTGGTGGTGTAATGGCTAATGACTTATGGCAGTGCAAGCTTGTAAATCTGTCAACCATCGGCAACATTCAAAACCGGAGCCGGCACTTTCAAGGGACAAAGGTCAAAGTATTGCAGTCCTGTGGTTTTTAGGGTCAATACAACAAAATTGGGTCTGTGGGTAGGATGGCCTTTTAACAGATTGTATCAAATTAATCAAAGGAATCTTTAATTTTTTTTTTTTTTTACAAAATAAACAAACCTTTTAAGTATATAATTATAGAAATGCTTTCTTGGAAAAGATCTGTAGGCAAAAAAATCTCAAGACGATTAAAAAAAAAAGCCAATAACATAAAGAATATGAAAACTCTGTATAGCTTCTGGTTTATTTGGAAGAGTTAATACTTTTCCTATTACAAGGATTATCACTGGAGATAATGAGCTTGATTCGGCCAAATAATATTAATGAAAATATAAAGTGAATCATTTTTCAGAGATCAAAAACAGCAGATGGAGTCATCATGTTCTATGTACAGATCATCTCAAAGCTTTCATCTGCCCATGTTTTCTAGTCTGAATAGGCAAGGAATGGTTTGTACATGTTTAAAGGGAAACTATAGTGTGAAACAGTCAGCGCCACATTTTGCTCTGGGGTTACCTAACCTCAAATATCTCTTTCGCATTGTGCGACTAATTGCACAATGCGAATCACACCGACATACGGCGTGCCTGGTACACAACCTTGTGCTGATACACCATTCTGGCTTTCTTCCTTGTTCATAGCACAGAATCCCCCTCTGGTTTGAATATAAGAGGTAAAGGGGCTCAAGTTGATAAGCCAAATAAGACCAGGTCAGACAGACATGGTAGATGGGCCCAAACACAGCTTGTCTTCATTAAATGTCTTCATTAAAATCAATGGAATATTTGATAAAAGCCATGCACATATTTCCAGATGCACGAACATTCTGCTATAGAGGATGTAACATGTAGGCAGATATGAAACATTGCTGGTGGGATTTGCGTGGAGGTCTAGGCAGTGTGGCTGCATTGACAGAATCGGATACAGCAGATTTTACACAAATTGAATTAGACCCATTGGCGGCCCTGTTTGGTAGGACTATACCCCATCTGTCCCAAGTAGGATATGATGGATGTGTGAGAATAAGAGGGTAGATTAGCTTGTTTTCTCAATATACATTACAATAAACCTAAACCACCCGATTGACAACCCTATACCGATTAACAGAGAGTGGGTGTTCTGGTAATCTGCCTATCTACATAAAGCAATAAAGGAACACATTTTTTTCTGTAGCCACAAACATGCCCAAAATCTATTATGAGACCTGAATTGTTTTATTTGTTGATAATGGTGCATGTGTATATCGAGTTTTAAGCAACGGGTTCAGTGTGCATGGTTAGAAACAGTAGTAAAGAAATGATATTATTTCAATGATTTATCTGTATTACACATACCTAATTATTTCACACACTGTCTTCATTTTTGAAAAATCAATTAATTTACACCCGTGGCTATGGTCAGTAGTGAGCTGCCATTTCAGGTTCTGCTACTGTCTTCTTCCTGGTATGCCCATTTCCATGATATGTCACTAACAGTAATATCTACTGACTGGCTGTCCGATGGGTCAAACATGCTCACATCTCTACTGAGCAACTGAATTAACCCAGGGGACAGATACCATAATGGACACTATCAGTAATCGAAGAAGGGGACCCAGATAACAAATTTCAACTGCAAACTACAACTGCAAACAACAAAGTGTTTGCAATAAACACTTTCAGGGAGATTCAATAAAAGTTCTTATTGTTTAAAATGGTGCTAATTTTGCCCCAACCAATCAGAACTTATTTAGCATTTGAAAGCCAACATCTGATTGGTTGGTACAAAATTAGCACCATTTATAATGATAAGAACATTTATTGAATAACCCTGTTTGTTGTTTGCAGTTATCTGGGTCCATTTCTTCGATTACTGATGGTGATTAATTAGCTGTTTGGTTGGAGCAGTGGGAAGGTGCGGGCCTAAGAAATATACCTGGAATACTGTGTGCAAACACAAGCTGATACCATAATGGGCACTATTAGGGGTCCTGCAAACAGGAGCCAGTATTATAATTTATACACAGAGAAATCACTGGTTGGGAAGATTATGAAAAAAACGCTGATATTAATATATATAGTCCTAGTTGGTCCCCGGGATCCTTTCCAATTGCCATTTGGAGTCAGGGAGGTTTTTTTTGTTTCTCATTCCAACTGTTTTTTTTTTTGGCTTCCTCTTCCTCTCTCAACTGTTATGTAGGGCTCATGAGTAGGCTAAAAATGTTAGACTAGATGGACCCAAAACTATAATTAAACCCACTATTGGCACCATTCTGTAGTTTAAAATAAATCTTACCTTACATCTGTGCTCCTTATGGTTCCCTAGATATGCCTTTTTTAAAGTCCAGGAAACTGAAGAGTCCAAGTTGTCTGTGAGGCTTCTAATCTGTGCTCAGTCCTCTCCCTCGTCAAGGTTTGGGGCATGTGCAGGACCCCCCCACCACCACCACCACCTGGATCCATCCTCAGCCATCGTTGCACCTAGAGTGTAATCTTTTGGATGTAAGGTAAGTAACCCCTGCCCATCCCCAACCACCACAATATTTCTTTAAAAAAGCCCCTCGATCCGTACTTACAGAGCTTTCGCTCCCGCAGCGTTTCCAGTGACGTCAGCCACGTCTGTGATTGGCTGCCTTTTGGATCGCCACGGGAGAGAAGGCACTGTAAGTAGAAATGTGGGTATTTTTTTAATGAAATATTGTGGTGGTTAGCGGTGGGTAGGGGTTACCTACCTTACCCCCAAAGTTGGTTTTGGGGGGTGGACATGCCCTTTAAATACTATTACTACGTTATTATCAATTAAACTTGTCCCTGAAAGCATAGGTATTTGAAAGCAAAGTACTTTGCACAAGAGCCTAAGGGAAAAATATACTAATGCAGTAACTGAATTCTTTCTGGCTCCTCCCACAGTCATTGTCACTGGTGATTCTCCCATTTCTGATATTGGAGAACATACGTGTATGTGTATAATTCTCCTTGAACACTGTGTGTTTTCTGACTATAGGAATTGCTGTAACTGTTGTAGGAGTTTAGAATTTACTAATGGTATGAAATTCTGTATTCTGTACAAAAAAACATTGAATACATTCATCTTCCCTTTGTGATAAACAAATACATAGTTGTAGAGCAAGAGCAGATGGGAAAAGTCAGTTTTTTGCATGAGTATAATTCTCCTTTAATATTAAAATTAGCAACCATTCATTGGTTATAGCATTTGTTATAATCATCCTGTTTTCCACTAATCTTATGGCCATGACCTTGTGCACAGGACGTGAGGGAATTTTCACCAGTATCCTGATTTAGATTTGTTAATTGTTTTGGATCAAATAACAACAAACTTCCAAGTTACTTCCTATTCAGAAAAACTTTCCTTTTGTTAACCCTTATATATAAATATTACACATAGTACTGTAGGATATTGTGTGGCCATACACTGTAAACCTACTTCCCGATGTTCTTGCAATGTTCATGCAATGTCAGAAGAACTGCCCATCACCATCTTTGGACCAGGATGGGGAACGTCAATACACAAACCAATTCTTGCCCGTGACGGGCACTCGGCGGATGGTCGGTGGTCATGAAGGAATCTTTGTGTCTGTACTCAGCTTAATGCTGGCCATACACCAAATAAGCATTTGATAGGTTTGACAATGAATCGTCGTTTCTATTGGATAAATAAAGATGGACCTTACTGGGCGATTGGTTGATTTGCATTTTATTAAAATGATTTCCCTATAACTCACTATTTGCAGGGTCATTACCAGGTGTGGAGAGTAACACGACCAGTACATGTAATGGTCTGGAAATGTTAACAAACACAAAGTGGCAGAACCACAATGTTTTGTTTGCTGTTATTGCAGCAAAGCAAATTAATCTATGTAGGAAATCTTCTGATCCTGGAAGCCAAAGAATAGAGTTCCTGGATTTAAATTTCCTTCAGCAAATACATTTGACAGTGGAACCATGAGTCTTTCCACAGTACTATTTGCCTACAGAGGTGGATCAATATGAGAACATGTGCATGGAAAAAATATTCTAACCAGAAACGTTTAACCAGGAGCCCAAGTAGACGTGTCTCAGTGAGGAAACAAACACATACAGAGGGAACAAGGGGAAGAGATGCATATTAAATACAGATAAAATAACAATGGTAACTGTAAATGGCTGTGGCACCTGGGGAATGATCTGGTACATATCATCAAAACTGCGTTACCAATATCGAAGGATACATTCGAGGGTTACTGATTCAAGAATTAACTAAAATTAGTCCACGAGTTCGGAAAACCCAAACTAGTTCTTAGGTCTGATTCGGATTCGACTTCGGGTCCATCACTAATTAAGATAAGATTGTCAGCTCTTTTGGCAGGCTCTCGTGTAAATGGATAAAATACTTACGGTATATAGTGCTGCATATGTGCAAGAACACATTTATAGAATAATATGTATTCTAGACTATACTAGTATTCTAGAGATCTCCCTGAGCCCCAAAGTTCCCCAGAACACCCAATAAGGCAGGCACTGTAATGACACAGGATATGGATCCCCATTCTTTTTAGTTATGCCCCTGATGAGTGAGGTTTTCACTCCATTTGGTGATTGCTATGAATGTTATTAAAGAGGCTTTAAAAAAAAATTCTCACAGAGTAGGGTTGATGGTATTGCTAAGTCTGTGTCCTGACATTGCAAGGGGGCCCTGGTTCCATTTTTTCATTTGGGCCCTTATGTTCGATGACAGATATAGCCTCCTCCCAGAAAACCACTGTGGATGAAGCACGGATAGGGCCCCCATCATAGTTTTGCTGGGGGACCCAGTGATTCCTAGTTAAAGGGTATTTACACTGGAATTTTTTTTTTTAGTTGCCCATTAGTGGAAACTATAATCCATCCCAACTATCACTGTAACATATTTTTTGTTGATTGGCCCCCTATTTCCTAAGATATCCAATCTAAAACATCTTACGTTTTAGCATTTCTGTAAGCAGTTTTGCTGTAGCTGGAATGGTTTGACAGTTGGTGTGCTGTATGCTGTATGCAGTTTTGACAGTTGGTATGTGGGAAAATAGTCAGGTCAGTGGTCAGAGCCTAAGCAAAACAAGTATTGTATTGAAGGCATGCAGCAACACACACACCTCAGAGTAACTGCTACTCACATGTATTTATTTATATATTAAGATGACGCAAAGTTATTTTTTCAGTATACATACACTTTAAGCCACTGCATTCTATATTCGTATATACTATAATAGGTTTTGTGCACAGCCCTGCTAATATCTCTGCAATCCCATATCATGTGTATATATCATGACAAAGACCTGGAGTTATCAAGCACAATTCATGCAGTGCTCAATGTTCAATGCACTATGGGGATGATGCAATAAAAAGTGCAAACGTTTACCTGTGCTATTACGGTAATCTGCAGCAACCAATCAGGTGCTATTTAACTGCAGTAACCCCGTTAAAAGCCAACATCTGATTGGTTGTGGCAAATCAATAGCATGGACAAACATATGCACCTCTTATTGCATTAGCCCCTATGTTAGAAATACTGTATCTGACTCCTTATGGCAGGGAGTCAGATAGACACAATAAAGTCAGTAAGATTGAAATTGTACATAGTATTAGAGGATTGCTGAACTGCATATTGTAAATGGTAAGTACTTGTAGGGTTACCTATGGAATTTCTGGCCAATAGCTGTACATTTCTAAGTTCATACTTGTGTAGCAGGCTGGAAATAGTTTTCATTGTTTTGTATGTTTAAATCACATGGCATACAACATCACACTGCAGATTCTTCATATAGGAAACAATAGGGCTTTGGTACTAAGCAGTACAAAAGTTTTCCTGTGCTGTTAAGGGGCTATTATACTTAAAAATGAGGTTGGGTCCTTTTAACAGATCCCAGGATACCCTAAACCACTAGGTCCCTAGCCCTGGGTTTGTAGTTTTTATCTCAATATTCACCGTTAACCCCAAGTTAACCTTGCCTCCCCTCTCAGGCCGGGACAGTGTAATTATTCATCAAAAAACAACTGTATTATCCAAGCTCCACCCCCCTCAGTCTGAGCTATATCAAATAGGAAAAAGAGTTTCTTGCCGATCGTGTTTCGTGGCCCTGGGCAAAAAGGGGGACTCTACAGCTGTCCTTTAATCTGCATAAACCAATCAGATGGTATCTAAAGCCTTGTACACACATACATTTATGACCACGCCCACTTTGCTTAGATCACACACTTTGTTTAAGTTACGCGTATTTTTAAAACTACTATTACCATTTTACATGGTTGCCTGCAACATTTTCAAGTGTATGGTGTGGTTAAAATAACTGATGAACTGGAGGGGTAATACCACTGGCTAATGGTCTTGAGGGCTGATAACACTGGCAAATGTTCTGGAGGGCTGATAACACTGGCTAATGGACTGGAAGGCTTACTAACACTGGCTAATGAACTGGAAGTCTGCCAGTAATACATGTGATTATATTCCTGAGACCCCCATAAATTGCTCTGTTCTCAGCTTCCTTCAATGTGCTTAGTTTAGGCTGTGGTACATGTCAGCTTCCAGTCCTCCCCTAAATAAGGTAGACAAAGGTTATTTTTGAGTTATTAGCAGAAACTGTCTGCTGTTACTGAAAAGAACCCCATGTTATAAAAATTTGTTTAAAGTAGTCTTTAACATGCAACTTGACATTCAGCGTGTGCCGTATATTATCACCTGGTAGCACAGTTTATCACTGCCACCTTGTGGCAAATGTTATTATGGACAATGATTTATAAAAGGATTATTGTCTCACAAATTCATAGCAACATGCTATTGAAGGTTAATTAAAGACACAGTTCCAGATGCACTCTAACACACCGAAGTTGGCTGGTTAGCCGGACAAGTTTGTAGGTGAAGATCCTCTCAGCCCCCCACTTCCAGAGCTACACAATCCAAGCATGATATGGAGTAGTGGTAGTATTGAATTCGTTTATTGGTGAAAAACAAGCATGCAACGTTTTGAGACACAAGCAGGCTCATTTACCCACACTCGCTGGGCAAATATATGGTGTTATAGTCGTGCTAACCGGTTTGCTACTGGTTAGCGTGACTTAAAATCCATATTAGCGTTGGATGCATGGGTTACAGAAAAATCACCCGTGCATCTGCTGCTCGTGATTCAATATCGCGTTTGCGCTAGATTTAATGCTGGATTTTAAAAGGCAGCTAATAGGGATATTGAAACGCGATATTGAATCGTAGAGGTGTAATGTGGGTTCGAATAGAACCCAGTTTTAAATCGAATCTGAGGGTTTTGAAGTCCCGACAAAACTTTCGGAACTCTCGGATTTCACGGAACCCGGATTTTTAGAATTTTCGATTTTTATCGAAAATCGAAAGTAGATGATTATCAAAAATCGAAAGTAGACGATTATCAAAAACCGAAAGTAGACAATTATCGAAAATCGAAAGTAGACAATTATCGAAAATCGAAAGTAGACGATTATCAAAAATCAAAAGTGGACAATTATCAAAAATCGAAAGTAGACGATTATCGAAAATCGAAAGTAGATGATTATCAAAAATTTAATCCTCGAAAGTAATGATTGATTTTGGTAACTCTCGAAAAGGGAATGCGGAAGCTCGAAAACAGCCCGATCGTTATTTTTATTTTATTTTAAAATAAGTTTTGGTTATTTTTACGAGTTCCCCAGACCGCTCCCCAGGTCTCTGTGTCATTTACAGTAACCGACACAGAGTTCTGTCCCTCAAAATGGACAGAAACTTTTAATTTTTTTTCTCCCATAGACTTCTATGGGTCTGTTTTCGAATCTTCGAATTTTTGAATTTTAATTCGAAAAAAGAACGAAACTCAACAGTTTCAAACATCTCTATTAAATCGCGAAAGGAGCATTTACCTATAGCTCCGGGGTAAATGAGCCTGAAGGTCTCTTCCTCAGGTATAACTAGTAACTAGTGCCAAACAAACATTTATATCCATAAACTCTACCTACATACGATGTGGCCAATGATTGATAAGTTAGGGCACCATAGTGAGTCTACCCCCAATGAACAGTTTTTTTAATAAAGTGCTATTGTACAATAAATATTTATTACCTGCTGTTTTTTTTTCTTTTAAGTCAAATTATTGTTTTTAAAATTGTTGCAGTGTTATTGCAAATCTTTCTGTACATTCCACCATAATATCACTGGTTTTTTTAAGCTTTCCTTTAATTATACTATTGGCTCCACACACAATTCATTGCATGTTTCTACTAGAATTAGGTAGTTTTAAACTAGAAAGGGGAAAGTATAAACTTTGAAGTTGGCTTGAAAGGCTGAATTTTGGAATATTTGTGTCTGTGCTGCAGGTTTTTTCAATATTCCTATAAAGGCAATAAAAGCAGAATTTCATAATTCTAAATACATTGTTTTTTTCGGCTGCCATGGAAATTGAAGGGTGCACCAGTAGGAATATGTACCTGTTTCCATGTGGGGTGGTGGTATGTTTTTGCACTTATAATTTAACTATTTGGATGTTTTTGGTTACGATGGAAACGGAGGGGTGGGGTGGGTATTGGGGTGTTTCAGTAGCTGTGTGTACTATTTTTAAACATATTTGATGATTTAGGTATGGTTTCCATGGAAACAGAGGGGTGGTGGTGTATTAGTAGGTGTGTATACCCATGTCTGTGTGGTGTTAGGGGGTATGACAAGTAACTTGTCGGGAGATTTAGGTACACTTGACATGGAAACAGAAGGTAGAGTAGTCTATGTGATGTTAAGGGGTATGTTTATTTTAGTTATGATGGTAAAACTAACTTTATAAACACAATTTTTGGATTGTTAAGATATGGTTGCAGTAGAAACTTAAAGGTAGGTTGGGTGTGAGGGTGTATTAGTAGATGTGTGTATCTGTGTAGGGTTAGGGGTTGTTTTTGTGACCAAAAAAGAGAGAGATGTAAAAATAATTACTCCCCAAAACCTAGACCTTGTTAGGTTAACAACTCTCTGTGAGGCTTCTTGGTATACTCACCTGCACTCGTTTTGTGCACGGCAGCAGCAGTGTTTTAGCCAATCACTGACGCTGGTCCGTTCCCTCTGCCGTGCACAAAAAATGCCTGGAGCAGCAGCAGGAGACAGAACAGGCAGTAAATAAATAAACAATAGAAAAATGGATGTTACCAGTCTCTGAGATTATACCAACTAATGGTCAAGACTTTCCTAGAGAAGAGACATGCAATGATCACGTAACAGAGAAAAGTGAGACATTAGCATTCCAAAAACAGACACAATTGTAGACCCACGGTTCCCTAAAAAAGAGAAAGCTGAGGCTCTTGTAATAGGAAAGAAACTAGGGAACAAAACAATTATTCAGGTATAAGAATGTCCAGAAGAAAAGGTTAGGAAAGGTTTCTTTATAGTGAGAACGGTGAAACTGTGGAACTGTCTTCCAGCAGATGTGGTAATGGCAAGTTCATTGAACAGCTTTAAAAAAGGCCTGGATAAGTTTCTAAAACCAAACAATATTGAGAATTACTGGTATTAATGCATATAGATCTGGTTGATCCAGGGATACTTTCCGATTGCCGTTTGGAGTCAGGAAGGAATTTTTTCCCCCTTTTTAGCTGGGGTTTTTTGCCTTCCTCTGGATCACCTGTTAGGTAGGGTTAAAAAAAAAAAAAAAAAATAGGTTGGACTTGATGGACGTATGTCTTTATTCAACCTTAATTAATATGTTACTATGTAAGAAGATATTACAGATGCACCACAAAAATTGCAAATAATTCACTGCCTAGAGAGAGATGTTACTGCATTTCCAAAAGAAACTGGATGAAAGGACAAGAGTTTTCCATAGATAGTATTCAAATCCTAACTCCTCAAAAAATGAATTAAAAAGGAAGTCATGGATTGCCTAAAGGATCCATAAAGTTGGAGTTGGGATATTTGCCACTGTGAAGGAATCCTCCGCTCTCCCCTTATTTTTTGCCTTTCACTGGATCAACAGTTATGCAGGAAATGTGGGAATGCTGAGTAGGTTGGACTAGATGGACGTATGTCTTTATTCAACAGTTCAAAAAAATCTACTTTTTTTTCTGTAGTGTAGGGGACCCCCTTCCAACCCCTAACCGCAATATTTAAAACTTAAAAAAGAGCAGAGAAGAGACTTACAAACCTAACTCTTGGCCATTCAGAGATGCGGCTGCTGGTTCGGCCCCTAATGCTACTCCATTCCCTGAAGTACCCTGAGGGAGCGAAGGTGGGTAAGTACATTTCTCTGCACTTTTTAAAGTGTTAGGGTTGGGAGGGAGTCCACTACACTACAGAATAAAGTTGATTTTAGGGTGGAGATACCCTTTAATCCCTAACAGTCTACACTGAAAACTGTAAAGTAGGGTACACATGGTGAGATCCTTGTCCTGGCCGACCGTTCGGTATTTCCAACCAGTTGGCCAGGACAAAGGACTGTCGGTCGCAGCAAAAGTAGCTTCTTCCAACAGCTCGCTGCAAACGAGCGTGCAATCCATAGAGGACTACTTGATCGTCCGTGGTTTCTGTTTGTCCAATTCAGAGGACAAACTGCCGGCGCTTGTTCGTGGCCAGCCTAAATCAGCATCCAATATTTCAGCCGGTCCGTCGGGCAGAAATTATTGGATGGTGTGTACTAAGCTTAAAATAGACAAAAGCAGATAATTACTGACTACTAAAATAACTTGCAGTTAATTATAAATATAAGGTGATGGCAAAGAGAATGATCTGGGGACACAAATCAGCTCTAAAAAGCCTTGCAAATTAACTGTAAACTTTGGACTGTATATTTTAGTGATATAAAAAATAACCGATTCGTTCGAAGCAAACAAACCCACAATCCAACATTATCTTGCGGCTAACTACTTTTGCCGCAACCAACAGTCCTTTCTCCTGGTTAACCGGTCAGAAGTGCCAAAGGGTTAGTCAAGAGGAAGGTTCTGACTGTGTGTACCCAGCTTAGGAGTGGTGATGTGCTTGAAATGCATTAGGCTTGCAGTCCTGTGTTGTGTCTTGTTGCTGAATACATTTTTTTAGAGCTCCAGTACTTTTTGCATAGAACTAGATGGTTTATAGCTGACCCAAAAATTATTTTACAGCATGTATTTAATCTTTTTATTTGAGCTAAGACTACTGAGGAAAGGTCGTGTTACAATGGCAGTGTTTCTGGACACATACAGGACAATGTAAGATTTTAAAGTGCTAAAAGTTGTGTTAGTCTGTTTGTGGCAACGTACCAAGGGTGTGCAAAATTCAGGGGAAAAGCAGGACTTTTGCATGACTATTTTAACATCACAAATACCCAGGTATTGTATGTTTTATTGTATTCTATTTTATACAATGTGATGTAGACACATGATTTAGAATAATCATCCTTTGTTGTTCTAAGTATATTATTTATTTTATGAAAACCTTTAGCAGTGTACTTGATTACTAAATGTGAATGATAGATATTTTAATGCTATACATAGGCAGGTTAGGCAGATTATAGGTGCCCAGAATCCCCCCTTACTGTTGCCATTGCTATCAGCAGTTCTTGTACCTAGAGGTCATCAAAAAGCACAAGGGGTGTCATTCTAAACTGTGAAACTGATTACATAGACAGGGACAGGGGACACAGTAAAGCAAATGGAAACTTATCGTGCTTATGCTTATTGTCCTGGTACCATTATTATCAGGAACTGGACTCCAGAAAGGAACAAGGCTTTATTTGAAAACTTTGTTTTAAAGGGCATGTCCACCCTAAAAATGACCCTTTCCCATAAGGTAGGTGACCCCTGCCCACCCCCAACCGCTGACTTATTTCTTTAAAAATATGCTTAGACTGCTACTTACAGCCCCTTCTCTCCCGCATTGTCTCTGATCCGGCTCCCTGCTTGCGGAAGTTGCAAGCAGGGGCTGGAGTGTCAGCCACTTCATTGAAGACGCCTCGGCAGACGTTCTGAGCATTTTTTTAAAGAAATATTTCAGTGGTTGGGGGTGGGCAGGGGGTACCTACCTTATGGCGAAAGGGAAGGGCTCCCCTGTGCATGTCACTATCCTTGTTGAGGTTAAGGACTCACAGACATCTCCTACTCTTCACTTTCCTGGACTTTGGATGGACAT
The DNA here is from genome assembly GCA_019447015.1 of Hymenochirus boettgeri. Classification (NCBI taxonomy): domain Eukaryota; kingdom Metazoa; phylum Chordata; class Amphibia; order Anura; family Pipidae; genus Hymenochirus; species Hymenochirus boettgeri. Next base: position 356,203,413 of record CM033469.1, on the reverse strand, counting down.
TGCAGGAGAACCATTCGGAGCAGGGATTTAAGGTAAGGATTTTTTTAAACTACGCAGTGGGGCCAGTATGGGGTTAAATGTTAGTTTTGGGGGTGGACATGCCTTTGAAGTATAGGATAGAACAATGCTTACATTATGAGATACTATAAACATAACTGTATCTCATACTGTTAAATGGTCATAGGACTCCTTGGTGAATTCCAATATCCTTATATTTTATAATAAAGAGGAGCATTATTCAAGAAAATATCAAGGAAAATATAAAGATGGTTTACTTTAACACCAGAGTAGCCTTTAAAGGGAGGTCTGTGTGGCTAAAATGGTGGTGTGATGCACTCACCGTTGCCCATTATAACTCTTCCAGGAATCCCACTCTGGAAAACTCTGCATTTGCCCCTGCTATATATGAGCAAACAGCAGTTCCACCTATATTTTACCATTAAGTAACACAAACTAATGCAGCTGAATAACTAAAAAGCCTTTGGTGCCACCTTGTGGGTTTTTCAAGAACAAACAGGGCTACGTATGGAGAGCCGATAACGGCTCTCAGTGCAAAGCAAATGGGGTTTTACCACCCCGAAACGTTAGACAACTTTTCGCTGGCGTTAAAGGTTCTGTCTTAAAGAGCCATTATCGGCTCGGTACATAGCTTATGGCAGTTGCGCGACACAGTTTTTGCGCATCGTCCCATCCGCCGTAAGTTACGTTAAAACACTTTATACATACCCCTGAAACAAACTTATAAGCAACTGCAGTCCCAATGACAATCTCTTGTAGTGACAGACATTGGGCCCTGCTTACATGGGGCACTACAATGTATTAGAGACTAGCACCAATAATATTTTAATCCCTTGTGTGTCTTACTTGCCAATATAAGTAGTGCAGAGGGGCCAACTATACATGTAATATTAACCTAGTGTGTAGGGGGGAGGTTTTTGATATTCTCAGTTATGTGAAATAAAGGTATTATGTTTTAAGTATGCCAGCAGCATCCACTTACTGAGATCCATATGGTGATTAATAGTTAAAAAACGGACAAGATGGGACGGTCTTTCATTAATGAACCCTATAATTTGTGTGCTGTGCTATAGGAGAGACATTTTAAGCCTCTCTGTCTGTGGAGTTAGCTGCCTAGTTTAATATTACATGGGGCACTACCTGGAAGTACCAGGTACTAGAATACCACATATTCCAAGGGAGCAACAGGACGAATACGGTAATAGATTGTGTGTGGAACAACGTGGTAAACTGTAACACCTACTGAATGTTATCTATAATTTGTATATGATTGTCACGGTAATGTTATCCCAAAATGGATATTTAAACTAGCCTAATATTTTAATATTTACATAGCCAGAACACTGTATTTACCTGTACAAAAGTTCCTACTGGTATTTTTTTTACAACTAGCTGGAAAGATATACTGGCAGGGTGGTTACCATAAACTCAACTATAACAATAAATGTAACAATATTTTTGATTTAAGTCAGAAAGACAAGTGCTGCAACCACTGGTGGTTTATGGGGAAAGTTTACTGTGCAATTAGGCATGACAATAAGTAAATAAGTTGGACTTTTTGTCCTTTGCAAAAGTTTAAGGACAATAACGCTTAACCCCCCACACCTTATAGTACCCAGGGTGAGGATCTAAACCGCCAGATCCCCTCCCGAGTTCTCTTTAATTATTCCATAACAAGCTACCAAATCATCTGGTACTCCCACAGTCTTGTACGGTACTATTCCTTGCAGATTGGCTAAATCATGGAACTGTCCTAGTAGGAAGACACCCGTGCTACTGGACAAAGGTTAGTAGTTTGGGGTGTTAGTTTTATTGTTATTATTGTTATTATTATGGATTTATATAGCGCCAACATCTTCCGTGGCGCTTTACAATTACATAGTCATACATTACATACAGGGTAGTACAGGTTATACAAAGTCATACTTATTACATACACAGGTAATACATAATATAAGTAAACAGAGTGATCAGTTTCTTACAGCAATACCATGATACAATAGGAGAGAGGACCTTGCCCAAAGAGCTTATAGTCTACAGGATATGGGGGTGAGACATAAGGTAGCAGGAATCGGTAGGCTGTAAATAGATTGGCAGTGGAGTGTGAAAGGGGGGTTGGATCATATTGGGTAGTAAGATGGGTAATGTCTAGACCAGGTTATATGCTTGCCTGAAGAGGTGAGTTTTAAGGTTACATTTGAAGGTATTAAGGGACGGTGAGTGACGGACAGATGGAGGGGCAGCACGAGCAAAGTCCTGAATACGGGCATGAGAGGAAGAGATAATTTGCGGAACGGAGGTTGCGTCTGGGACAGTGTCGGTGGATCAGCTCTGAGATATATGGAGGGGCTGTATTAGATAGTGCTTTATAGGATAGGGTAAGCAGCTTGAACTGGATCCTTTGCGTGATGGGCAACCAGTGGAGGGACTGACAGAGAGGAGTGGCATTAGAGAAGCGAGAAAAGAAATGAATGAGCCGGGCAGCATAGTTAAGGATGGATTGAAGCGGTGCCAGGCGGTTGTTTGGTAAACCACACAGGAGTGTGTTGCAGTAGTCTAGCCGGGATATGATTAGGGCATGGACTAGGACTTTTGTAGCTTCATTCGATAGGAAGGGTCGAGTTTAAATATAATTCAATAGCACTTTGCATTTGATTGCGCCACTCAATTAAGCAGTAAGACCAGGTCCCCAGTAGGTGACTGACTGCTTGAATCTTCTGCTTCCCGTGACAAAGAACTCAGTTAGGAAAGTAGAAGGCAAGTCATACCCCTAGTGGGGCCCTCTGCCCAGATTGGAATACACTGGCTATGTTGTGTCTGAAAGGGAAAGTACTGCTAGAACACAGTCTGTCTCTGTGTGGAGCAATGTTTTCTAAATACACATATTTACACAATGATCTTTATATTACCATGTCGCAAACCCTCCACAAATATTTTAATAGCAATTTTTAAAAAAAACGAAATTCCTGACTAACATTTTTTTTTATATTGAAAATCAATGTTATTTATTCTATGTATCTAAAAACAGTGCAGCCTCAATTTAAAGGGAAGGGAATTAAAAAAACAGAGTCACTGGATTCACAGACCTTCAGGGGTGCAATTATATTTTTACATATTTTTATATATTTTTTAACCACTAGTATTACCGGTAGTCATTGTTTTAACTTTATTTTGGCATAACAATAACACAAAGTAATGAAAGATCCTTAGTAGGCCAAAATATGAGAGGCGCTTCCCCTTATGAAATAGTTATGAGACGATTTCAATCAGTTCCGTTTGAAGGTTTTTCAAGATGGTTCAGCTTCTGCCAAACGGAAAGAGTGGGGGGTTCGGACTTACCTGCAAAAGACTGTGAAGTGGTTCATCTGGCTTGTGGCAACAGTGCGAAATGCCGTTAGGGCAAATAAGGCGGAGCTGAGAAGACTCATTCCATCCTTCCTTTTCAAAAAAAAAAAAATAAAGGAAATTTTATATAAAAAAAGAAAGAAATTGTTTAAATTTAATATAAAAAGGTATAGAGTGCTGGGCTAGGGATTAACGGTTATCTAGGTTAAAATGTCGCATTGTGGTCCTTAATAAAAAGAAGAAAGCAAGAAGAGAATTGAGAAGAAGATGGAAGGCTCGTTCAGAATATCAGTATGGACATTTCAGTGGAAAGGCTTTGGTTCATAAACAGGTCTGATGTTAATATTAAAGTGCGTGTCTGGCAATATAGAATTAAATTTTATCTATAGGTGCAACAGCCCCCCACCCAACCCCACTTACGTTTTACTTACCTTTCCCAACAATGCTCCTGAAGGAAGATACTTGCAAGACCCTGTCCCTCGCCGCTCTGCTGCACTTCGCTGCTCAGCTTCCTGGTTGCGGCTGTCAGAAAAGGGGCCCCAAGTGACGTCACATCCAATAGCTGACAGCCCCGAACAGGACGCACCTCACTGCTGCTGTGCTTGCTCCAAACCAGCTTGCAACAGCTGCAGGAGGCGGCACCCAGGCAGCGAGGGTTTGGTAAGCAACTTCAGGGGCATCTTTGAGGAAGGTAAAACAAAAAATGGGTTGGGGGGGGGGAAGATGCAAAAATGTAATTTTATGGCTGGACATGCCTTTTAATATAAAATCCATCTGAGAGTATTCTCACTTATGTATCAGTTTAAAATAAAAATGTTAATAAAATAAATAAAGCTATGTCCCACAGTTCCAAGTCTGTTGTTATGTGTGCGGCAATCAGAGCTGCTTATATCTATATTGTGTCCTATCCAGGAAGTGGAGCCTGCGTTATCCTGATGCCTTAAGCTGCATACACACGTTAGATAATTGTCACATGATGTGACTGACGTACGATCCATCACGTGACATTCGTACACAAAAGAAGCTTCAATGACCACAGCTGATCTCGGCTTTTTTTAAAGTTCAACTTGGCGGATTTGTTCTGCCAATCATTGTATGTTTGTACATTATCGTCAGATTTTCTTTAGACTGTAACGTATGATGGGATGGCACACGATATTACTTAACTTTTTGATTTTTTGAATGCACGCACAAACTATCTACTGGCTGTCATTTGTGTACAAATGTAGTATGCGCTGGCGTCGTTGCTGGGACTACAGTATTAAGACCTGTTCACAGAACGTTCATCGGTCACATCGCACAACAAATATCTAACATGTGTAGGAAGCTTTAGGGTAAGACACAAGAAGAAGGGTACCATGTTTTTAGAGAAGTATAAAACATACCAATGGCTAGTAAAACATAATGATGTAGGGCCCGGGTGGGGGTGACATTCATCTATTACCTTTCAGACAGATATAATTGGGAGAGGTTGTCCCATCATGTTGTCAATGTTTTGTATTTCTCTATCAGACTCTCCCTAGCCCTGGCCGTCTCAGCCCTTATATGAATGTGTTCTGAGTAGTTCCCCAAGAAGTATTAGTAATTTACTGACAATTTATAGCTGGTTTGTTTGTTTTCCATCCTAGAAATTTCCCTGTATCAAACAAAGCAGAAAAATAAATAGTTACAATATTCCATCTGTAATCATCCCTATTAATGTCCTTACTAAGCCTACACCAGGTTCTCCAGTTCTCCTCCTCTCCTGTTTCTTATTCCCCTGCCTCTATGCATAATAGTCATAATAGTCAATCCATGGACCCCACATAATTTCTGATGTGTCTAACTTTTCTCGCAGACAAGCAGTTAGCCTTCCTTTACCTTTAATCTTATGAGTTTTAATGAGTGATAAAGGGCTTTACTTTTCCATTGCTTAGCTAATATGCCCTAAGCTGCCAATAGTATCAGTCCTTCTAATTTCCTGTTATAGGGAGATTAAGAACCATCATCAGGGAGATTTAATAAAAGTTCTTTTTATTAAAAATGGTGCTAATTTTGCTCCAACCAATCAGATATTATTTAACATTTGAAAGCTAACATCTGATTGGTTGAGAAAATATTAGCACCATTTTTAACGATGAGAACTTTTATTGAATAACCCAAGTGCATTGGTCCAATTTTAATGGTCAATCATTTTTTTATTGAAATATGTTATATTGTTATACAGACATACATAACAAATCTCAAAGAAATGCCATGTGATCCAAGCACCATGGGAGGGGAAAGGAGAACTGGGAGTCAAAGAAAGAGGTTGCCACCGAGTATAATGTCTTCTTTTTAGTATACATCTAGCTATAACCCGGAAGCATAAGAAATATGGATCCATGATGACTATGTCTTATCAAAGAGATGTATTAAGTCCTGGATAATATGGAACATTCTTTCATATATCATTATAGTGTTTATCCTAACACTCTATCAGGATGTAAGTGGGGGTTTTAACATTGCACCCCTATTTGTATTTTAGCTGCTAACTATATTATATATTGTACAATGTGCTGCCCTGCCCAAACAGGCTACTTTAGGCTATGGAGGGAGGGGTATTACAAGAACATTTGTCTTAAAGATATTGAGCCAAAAGGATGTGGTTACTGGGCAAGACCACCATATATGATAGAAGAATCTAGGATCTGGACATCCCCTAAAGCAATGTGGGCTTATAGCATGGTGAAATGTGGCTAGCAGGGTAGGTATTCTATATAATTTATATAACAATTTAAAAGCCATTACCCTAATGGCCCCATTTAAGCTACATTTGTTTATTATCAGAATCTTCCCATCGATCCATGGTGAGTTCTTCTCCCAGATCTGTCTGCCATGCTTTGATACAGGCAGGGATGGGCTGGTCCTGTCCCAGGGTACAAGTTTATTTATTGAGAGACATATTGAATATGTGCAGGATGCCCTGCTGGTACCAATAGTGTGATTCAGTAAATGAGGCCCATTGAATTATATAAAAAGATGACTGTTATCGCATGATATATGCAATATGTTACAAAGGTCAAAAACTAGCTTAGTGGGAACAAGCCCTAAATAAACATGGGGAAATGGAAGTAAAATGGCGAATGTGGCTAGGGTTGCACTCTGGCTAGTAAAAAAACGAACAAAAAACACCTGCCAGCTTATATTTATTTGGTGCTAAGACGTACCCCCTACGCCCCATACATACAATAGAAGGACTGTGGAAGCACTCCGTAGGCTAAATAACAATTACCTTTTGTGGAAATGCTACTGATCTGGTCAAACATTTATACAATATCATATTATCTGCACACTGGCATACATTATAACAAAGGGGTTTTGTTTATAAAGTATGGTCCAACCACGTCAAGGTAACCGCAATCTGGAAGGTCCTAACTTCTAACCTTTTTTACTCTTTCTATGCCCCATACATGTAACTCCCAAAGAAAAGTATTTGTGTAGGCCAGGGTGGCAATGGAAAAACAAAACCACAAAATACTGATACAGCACAGTATTTGCCATTGGTGGAATATAGCGCTGCCATCTGATTGCTATTTTACTGGATAGAAAATCCATGTTGGTAAAAATGTCTCCTACTGTATATACGGTAATAAATAAGTGTTAAGGGTTGCCTCAAGCAACAAAAATATGTACAATAGGAGCATCACATCCACCGTTCATCTGGTACATAGACCCCTGTAAACTAAAGGGGGAGGTGCCAGCTAAAGGTAGAACTTTAGAAGAAATACCGGTATATAAAGAGAGACCAAAAAAGATCCCTCTTATGGAGCACACTCTTAGAACTAGGAAATATACAGCCAAGTGTAATATAAATGTCCCTTTAATTCTATATAAACAATGGGGACAGAACTGATCATAATGACACAAAAAAATCACCCAAATACAATTAAAACATCCTAAAAACACACACTATATGTACAAACTTCCCAGTTCCTATTTAAATCAATTGATACCACAGTTCATAAGAAAGTAAGGTGCCATAGTATTAAAGGGAATCTACACTGAAAAAAAAGTTGTTTTAAATTGATCATTAATAGAAATTGTAATTCTTCCCAACCACTACTGTGCCATTATTTTGTCGATCTGCCCCCTATTTCTTTAGATATCCAAAACTTGTTAGATTTCAGTTGTCAATCAAGTTTCTTGTTCTCAAAAACTATTCTTCTGTGAGTAGTTTTACTGTAGCTGGAATGGTGATAGAGATTTGAATTTGTTGGAATTCTGTATGCTGTGTGTAGGCTTGACAGTTGGTTTGTGGGAAAAATCAGGTCAGATGAAAGTGGGAGTGGTTAAAAGAGGAAGGGGGGGTACTGCTGCTGAGCAAAACATGTGCTGGATTGAAGGCATGCAGCAACACAAACAAATCAGAGTAGGTGTTACTTTGACGTATTTATTTAAAGATTAAGATGAGGACAAGTATGCTTGTGAAGGTTCTCATTCATCCAGGTCATGGTATATCTGTTGTATTCAATTAGATCAACTGGACTTGAAATGTAGTTCTTGAAGACGTTTCGCTAGTCATCCGACTGGCTTTCTCAAGTCAGAATGACTTGTACAAGATCTGTGGCAATTATGTACCCTGGAAACCCAATTAGCATATCACGCCAGGTGTTAAGGGTGTGATTAGATAGTGGCTAAGAGGTGTTATAGGAACGCCCAGAGTAAGGTGTTACACGCATTGTACATAGCAGACAGTTTGGTCGAACCCCCCCACCTCTATTTAGGCTTGGTTTCTTTATTTTCACATAAATGGCCTCCTTAACACCTCTCTTGAACCAGTCACGTTCCTTCGCCAGTATGTTTACATTACAATCTTCAAAGGTATGTCCTTTTCCTTAAGATGCAGATACACGGCTGAGTCCTGACCCGAGGAATTGGCTCTTCTGTGCTGGGCCATACGTCGATGCAGTTGCTGTTTGGTCTCCCCCACATACAAATCAAGCATTCTTCACTGCACTGCACTGCATATATGATGTCGCTTTTCTTGTGTTTTGGTATTGGGTCTTTCGGATGTACCAATGGCTGCCTCAGTGTGTTGTTCGGTTTAAAGCAGACAGGATACGATGTTTTTTTGAAAATTCTTCTTAATTTCTCGGAGACCCCTGCTACATATGGGATGACCATGTTCTTCCTCCTGTCTTGCTTTTCCCCTTCACTGTTGGTATTCGTGTTCTTTTCTTTCCTTCTACTCTTTTGACAAAGCCCAGTCTGGATATCCACAAGTTTTAAGGGCTCCTCTGAGATGTTTTCATTTTTAGCCTTCGCCTCTGTGCTAGTGGGGATGTTGTCGCTCTGTGTTGCAGGGTTCTGATGACCCCCAGCTTGTGATCTAAAGAGTGGTGGGAGTCAAACATCAAATACTGATCTGTGTGTGTTGGTTTTCTGTAAACCTCTACTTCCGTTTACCATTTTCCTTAACTTCTACCAAGCAGTCCAAGAAAGCCAGTTTGTTTTTTTTTGTACCTCTTCCTTGAATTTAATGTTTTGGTCCACCGCATTAATGTTCTGTGAAAGCTTGTACTTCCTTCTGGTGGATTTTAACCCAGGTGTCATCAACATATCTGAACCAGTGGCTGGGTGCTATCCCTTAAGGTATTAAATTAAAGTATTACAAGCTTTCACAGAACACATTAATGCGGTGGACCAAAACATTAAATTCACAAGGGAAGAGGTACAAAACAACAAACTGGCTTTCTTGGACTGCTTGGTAGAAGTTAAGAAAATGGTAAACTGGAAGTAGAGGTTACGAAAACCAACACACACAGATCAGTATTTGATGTTTGACTCCCCACCCTTTAGATCACAAGCTGGGGTCATCAGAACCCTGCAACACAGAGCCGAGAACATCCCCACTAGCACAGAGGCGAAGGCTAAAGAAATGAAACATCTCAGAGGAGCCCTTAAAACTTGTGGATATCCAGACTGGGCCTTTGTCAAAAGAAGTAGAAGGAAAGAAAAGAACACGAATACCAACAGTGAAGGGGAAAAGCAAGACAGGAGGAAGAACATGGTCATCCCATATGTAGCAGGGGTCTCCGAGAAATTAAGAAGAATTTTCAAAAAACATCGTATCCCTGTCTGCTTTAAACCGAACAACACACTGAGGCAGCAATTGGTACATCCGAAAGACCCAATACCAAAACACAAGAAAAGCGACATCATATATGCAGTGCAGTGCAGTGAAGAATGCTCTGATTTGTATGTGGGGGAGACCAAACAGCAACTGCATTGACGTATGGCCCAGCACAGAAGAGCCAATTCCTCGGGTCAGGACTCAGCCGTGTATCTGCATCTTAAGGATAAAGGACATACCTTTGAAGATTGTAATGTTAACATACTGGCGAAGGAACGTGACTGGTTCAAGAGAGGTGTTAAAGAGGCCATTTATGTGAAAATAAAGAAACCAAGCCTAAATAGAGGTGGGGGGGTTCGACACCAACTGTCTGCTATGTACAATGCTGTTTTAACACCTTACTCTGGGCGTTCCTATAACACCTCTTAGCCACTATCTAATCACACCCTTAACACCTGGCTGTGGTATGCTAATTGGGATTTTCCAGGGTACATAATTGCCACAGATTCTTGTACAAGTCATTCTGAATTGAGAAAGCCAGTCGGATGACTAGCGAAACGTCTTCAAGAACTACATTTCAAGTCCAGTTGATCTAATTGAATACAACAGATATATGAGGACAAGTAATTTTTTCAGTATAGTGTCCCTTTAAAGTGCTAAGTGCAATAAATACATTGACTCCAAGAGTGTAAATTCATTATTTAATTTAAAGAGTAATCACAATAATAGTTCAAGTAATGTAAAGTGTACAATGCCTAGAATACTTAGCTGCCTTATATGTAGTAGTTATATGGTCAATTCTCTCACAATTCATAGTCAGTGCTTCACAATGTGTGCTACAGTCGCAGAGGGTAAGGGAGAGACTTACAAGCAAAAACCAAGTGGCAGGATGGTATATAGTGACTTTTGGAACCAGGAGCAGACCAATTCGGGACTTCTACTGCGGCCTAATTTTGTACGCGTGTGTCATGCCTTAAGTAGGAACTGTGTGACACGTCATGCCTTCCTTCCGTCATTATGTAATAATGTCATTACGTCATTGCTTCTATGGTGTTCTCGTCATTGGCTATTCAAAGCAACTTTAATTGTCCAATTAAGAATTACTGCGGACACCCCTAGAGAAGGCATAAAGCTACTTTTAACCGATACATTTAAATGATATCTATTGCAACCTATTTAAAATCTATATATAGGATATTCGACTACTAGACTGAAAAGACTGATTCAGTCCAGGGTGAGCATACTAAATAAAGGTACCGTTTAAGTTTCCATTTTCCAGATATAAAGTGGGTCAATTATAGGAATATAAGACAATCAAGAAAAAAATAAGAACCATCCACATCAAAGTCCATTTATATAAATACCCCAAAGTCAAGATCTTCATTCATGCCCAAAGGGCTCAGAGTTTCCAGTTCAAAAACCCAATACAATTCTCTTTGTAGAAGGCGTTTTACCATCTCCCCACCTCTCGCATTGTATTGTAGTTTCTTGATTGCAAAACGCTGCAGTTCATCAAGTTTACACCTGTGATGGCTCTTAAAATGTCTTGCTATTGCTGACAAGATTTTCCCCTTTGATTCATGTATCCGTGCCAGTTTGATGTTGGACATGTACTGGCTTAGCCTTTCTTTAAATTTTCTGGTCGTTTTGTCCGACATACATCAACGGGCAACTGCACTTTAAAACATATACCACATGATTAGAGTTACAGTTTAAATATTCCTTGATATGAAACATTTTTGTCTCAGTCCTATTGTGAAAAATCAGTTTTTGTAACTCTGTGACAAATGTACAGATGCCACAAGAGTAGAAGTTTAGTTTGATCCCTCTGCCCGTACTTTAGGCCGTTGGATCCGACGGTATCAGAGCTTTATCGTTACTGTGTGTACCTAGCTTTACTGACATTAGATAACATCGAATAAGCCCCGACCTGGTTCTTGGTAAATGTACTTTACCCGCTGGGTGAGTTTCATACTGGCATTAAAACAAATCACACACAAAAAAAGCAGCGAGCTTTATTAAATTGCACAACTGCCACAAGTCATGCTAACCCTATGCAAATGGACTTTAAGACGGGAAATTGCAGTTGGGGCTCTCGGTAAATGACGCACAGTTAAGATCAGCCATAACTGCCGTTGCCTTATACTATTTACACTAGACGGCAGTTCATTCCAATTTTTCATGGTTGGTGTGGCCTAAAGTATGGTTTTCAGTATGTGTCCTCTATGGTAGGAATCAGTAGTTCATGCAGCCAAGGAATGCTGGGAGTTGTAGTTTTCCAAATATATGCAGGGGATCAAGTTTGCCATCCCTGCTCTTTGGCTATATAATCAGACAGGTGTGGTAGGTGCCATGTTACTTAGCCCCCCAACTGTCACCTACCTTTACATCAGTGACAGTCCCAATCTCCTGGTTCTGCAAACAAAGCTGGTTCTTTGTTTGCAGAAACCATAAACAATAGTGTGTGCTGGGATTAAAATAATTATTTATGACAGTGCAGTGCATTTTCAGGTTAACACTAACTTACCCTTTAAAATATATTTTTTTTTTGGACAGTGTCCATAATTCTTCTTCAAAGGAGCAATGTCCAAACTGGAAATGCAGAGCAGGCTAGACTGCGTGTCTGTAGCTTTAAGGCTTGAGGCAGCGCAGGGAATGATCACGTCACACAGAGCGAGAGAGAGAGAGAGAGAGAGAGAGAGAGAGAGAGGGGCAGCAGACAGCAGCTTAGGGGGAAGGGGAAGAGGATCCAGCCTGGCACTGCCCTATCCACAGACCCACAAAGCACCCTGGGGGACCTGCCTATTACCAAGGTGAGTGAGGATGGTTCTATAAAGGAACAGACATGGCTGGGAAGAGGTGGGAGCTGCCCTTGCATATCATTATGGTGGGCACCCTCATTGCTGTCACTCAGTGGGCACAAAAGACAATGTTACTAAAGTGACCAGTGCCCTTTCCTGGGGAACCACCAGCTGATAAGACAGACAAAGGGGTGAGGGGAAAAGACAGAGGTAAATGTCATTATTCTTAGTATTCATATTATCTTTACATTGTTTGATCAGTGGTAAAAGCCTTGATTGTTGGCTATGGGTGCTGCCCAGTGCCCCATGTTGCCCAGTATTGGCATTTATATATTATGTATTTATATAATTTATATTACTATATAAATTATTATATTACTATATTAGCATACATTTACATCTAATATAGATATCTATTTGTATAGATATAGATAAATGTTACAATATTCTCATATTACTATATATATTGCATTACTATATTAGAATACCCTTACTGTATATATACAGGGAGAGGTGAGGGTTTAGTGTTATGTAATGTCAGGCTTGACCCTGTGTCAGCTGCATAATCACAGTTGCTCAATGCTGGAGTTCTAGATTCCCAGGATTCCTTTGTTGAGACCCAGTGTATAATTCCTATCAGGGTTGGTTGTGATAATCTGCTGCTATTTTGACATTGGCAGTTTGAAGTTTAATTTGTTTTTATTTACATGGTATATTGGCTTTAAATCCACTGACATATATGTACAATATGTATTATATCTAGTAATGGTCCATGGATTCATCACTTATTACATAGGACACATTAAATAATATTTTTTTGTATTATAAAAGCAATCAAGGTTAGCGTTAGATGGGGCCAATGATAGTAGAGCAGAGGGGCCCTGCACCATGTATTCCCATGAATGTTTATGTATGGTTACATGGCAAATCAATAGTAATACTGAAATAATGTATGCATAAATATTGCACACCTTACTATCTGCTACACTCTCCATACCCCATTTTTCTTATATGAAGACCATATGGCTAGATATTATTAAAATAAATTGTCCAGGGCAAGGCAGACCCTTGTTTTACACAACCCTGTGGAAATTGTAGAGAGAAATGTAATATTGTAAGGCAGACTTGTGGCGACCCTCCAGGTATCTTAAACAAAACTAATGGCTAATGCAATAAAAAGGTACAAAAGTTGCTTGTGATATTTATTTGTTGTAACCAATCATACTGCAGCATCTCAGTAAAAAAATTCCATCTAATTGGTTGATGCAGATTAAGAGCACTGGCAGACTTTTGCACATTTTATTGCACCAAGCTCCAAGTACCAATAAACTTCAATGTATAATGGTGTAGCATGTCCCTACGACCTAACATATCCCACTTGTTGCAGACCCTGGATCATTGGATTCTGTCATTGAATTAATGAATTATAGTTTAGCAACTGAGGAAATACAGGTGCAACACCAATGATGTGAATGATAATATATATTTATTGCTTATTACACAGGGTATTATGCCATGATATTACTAGTAATATGCTCCAATTAGGTGTCCATATCGGGCTTTGCACAGTACATGTATTTAAACTATGTACGGTAAGCTGATATTTATTCATTTATTTTCAGCATTACCAATTCACAATGTATATTTGTAGCAGTAAATAGATATGGGACAGGACAAGTTTCTGGCAGCCAGATCCTAATATAAAGTGTGTGGCAGGTAGATTCCATTGGAAAGCTAGAAATCTACATAACTGGATGACATCATTGTAGATAAGATAAGTGCACAAAGCTGGGAAATATTACATTTCTAGTATACGTCAGGCTATTCAGGTGTATGTATAATGTCTTGTATAATGCATTCTTATATATTTAGAAACAAAAGGTGAAGCCAGCAGACAGTACTTCATAGCAGATCACTGTAAAATGGTCTTTGTTTTATAGCAGAGCTGTGTAATGGGGTCATAGTGTATTGCATGTGCACACAGACAGCAAATCGGCAATTATGCACTATATTGTTTATGGTGTTCTGGCACTCTGGGGCCTTATTTAGATAGCCCTGTTCTAACATGATTAGTTGTATGATGTGGATCAGACATCAGATGTATTTAAAATGCCCAGTGTGCAGCTCTTTGATGACACGGAATGCTGGGAGTTGTAATTCTACTGATAGAGGGCTGCTGTTTGAACACCAACGTAAAATATTATTGTGTTTAATAAGTTTGCAATTTAATATATAAATTAAGCTCGATATTTTACTGTCTCTGTCCCGGGAATAGACATTCTGATTCATAATTCCCTCTGTAGAGTTTCCTAAATCAAAATCAAAATCATATAAAATATCTACAAAGATTTGTGTTCGTGCTTTGGATGTTAAAATAGAGGATAACATAAAATATACAAATGATCTAATCTATAATCTAAATATATAATATAATCTATTTATTAAATAAAAGATATAGAATGCAGCCTGACAAGGGAGCCTTAATTTTCTGTTTTTCTGCAACCCAACCAGATTTCGTTTTTGAAACAAGCCTATAATCATTTATTAGGGTCTGTATAATACCGGTATCTATTGCTATAACCTAAAACTGCTCTAAGTGAACAGTAATTTTAACGAAAAACGAATGTCCAAATCCACCCCTGAGGAAGGGTGGATACTTCCCCTCGAAACATTGGATTGCTTTATGTCTGAATAAACTATAGGGGTTCTCCCCTTTTGTCACCTGCTCATCCGTGTTGTGTTCTGATTCCTCTCTCTGTTCTGCAAATGGTGTAATTTACCTGAAGATGAGTGTAAAACAAGAGCCCTGTTGAATATTTACCCTGTAAGTTACCTTCTTTTCCACCCTCATAATGACATATTTTGGAAAGAATGGTCTCTTTAAAATATGTTGATATGTCCTACTTGGTCCCATGGAATCATTACTGTATGCCTGCTTTGCTTCTGGGTGCCATGTGGAAACTGAGCAATTTAGTGGCCTGGTTCTGAGCTCTAGCATGCTGTTATGAGGCAACATGGGGGTTAGCATTCGGTCATTGGCTGTAATGTAAACTGTAATGTTAGCCTGGAAACAGCAAGCATGGGCTGGGGACAGGCCTTGGCCAATGGGAAATGTGTTGCTTAGGAGTGTTTGTTTTTAGCTCAGGTGATTGGTCAATATGCTAGTAAATGGAGAAGGGTTTAGGGCTTGGCCACACTATCGCGTTTTTTCTGATCATTGGAAATGCGGAAACGCACCGGAAACGTGCTTTTAGGGTGCGTTGCGATTGGGATCTGCGTTGCGCATTTTTAATCGCAATCGCATGCATTTCCTATACCTAACGGAAAATCGCATGCGCAAACGCAACAAAATCGCATATAAATCGCATGCGATTCTGTGTGTGATTGTGTTTGCGTCACAGTGTGGCCGTGCCCTTAAGGAGAGTGAATTTAAACAGGAGTTCCTCAGTCAGCTTACCAACTCACAGCTGAAGGAAGTTTATAGAGTTTCACCCTCTCCCTCCCTGATTTATTTCCTTTGATATTGTCAAATGAGTTGTATTTATGTAATTTATGTCACAGCTTATGGCGGAAATTAAACTGCGCATTGGGCCAGGTCAGACAGAGCAATTTGGGTTTGAGTTGTAACCACCAAAGGGGGGCAGCCCGTCCCTCACGGCATGGGTTCATCCCTGGCAGTGGTTCGAGATTCTTGTTTATGAATTGTATATTCGTGCCTGTTGCAGGTTTGTGATAGCTGGCATATTTTGTGAATAAATAAAGTTAAATTTAATATCCTAATAAAAGCCGTGGCCTTTTAAAACCCCAGGCTAAAGTCTGTGGTTCATTATTAGCTAAGATATGCGGCTGGGGGGTTTGGGGGTCTCAGTATTAAATTCATTGGACATTTGGCCCATTACAGGACAAATCCATAACTGACAGTTGCTAACTGGAAGAACCAGGAAGTAGAAACATTGGCAACACGACATTTCAGGTTAGACTTATATATTTCAGATTTCAAACTACTGTATTACATGGGGTGATTTACCTGTATATAATTTTTCATTTGAGGGCTTGACTTGTCCTTTAACGTCAGTCCAACTGGCCATTGGCTAACTAGACATCACTGGGCTAATTTGGGAGGATGGTTAAATTTGTTATAAGGAAAGAAAGAAGATGGGCCCTCCTGGCCCTCCTGGACCCCCTGCGGTTACATAGATTGCTACCCTGGTAGTTATGCCCCTGCAGCTGGCAGTCCTGCAAGAGAGCTATCACATGTGAAGACCAGCATTGAGGGGGGGTTGTTTAGGTGCAAACTAACAAGAAAAAAACCATAGGGCTATGCATGGAGAGCCGATATCGCTCTGTATTTCCTCCTCTGGGCAATGCACTGCGAATGGAATTTACCAATTCCGAATCTTTAAAGGGCAAGTCCAACCTAAAAATAAGTTGCCTTTAACATGCTTGTTACCCCTCCAAACCTTACTTGCACAATATTCATATATTTCAAAGATCCCCCAGAAATTACTTACCTGACCCGGTCCCTTGCCGTCTAGGCACCGCCCCTGCTCCTGTTTTGAGCTCGTTGTGAGCAAAAACAGGAGCAGGGGACTTCAGGCGATTGGGAGTGACGTTACTTTGCGCCTTAAGTAACAGCCACAACCAGCCGTGGAGTAGAAGCGGCGAGGGACTGGATCAGGTAAGTAAGTTATGGGGGATCTTTGAAATATATGAACCTTGCGAAAGTGAGGTTTGGGGGGATAATAAGCATTTTAAAGAAAATTATTTTTAGGCTGGACATTCCCTTTAACGAGAGCTATAAAAGTTAAGTTATAGTTAATTCCTTCATTTCACTTATTGAGTTAGGACAATGATGGTGAACCTTTTAGAGACTGAGTGCCAAAACTGCAGCCCAAAACCCACTTATATTTTGCATAGTGCCAACATGATAGTTTAACATGAATAATGAGGTTTTACTGGTTGTAGAGGATGCCAAAAAGGCTAATAGACTAAACTGTTATTTTTTATATCGGTTTTCATTATAGAGAATCCTAGTCTTACAGCAGGGATTTTAATAATATGCAGGGGAGAAATGAGGAGTATTCACATTGGCTAACAGAGGATATGGTACGGAAACAATTAGACAAAGGAAATATCAATAAAGCCCCAGGACCAGATGGATTGCATCCCTGGATTTTAAAACAGCTTAGTTCAGTTCTATCTAGACCACTGTTTCTCATCTTTTCAGATTCACTTTGGTCTGGTGATGTGCCCACTGGATTGGAAAAAAGGCAATGTAATACCAATATTCAAAAAAGGTAGTCGTTCACAGCCTGGAAACTATAGACCTGTAAGCCTAACATCAGTGGTAGGGAAGGTGCTGGAAACTTTGTTACGGGATCATATCCATGACTTTGTCTCCAGAACTGATCTTATTAGTAGTAGTCCGCATGGATTTATGAGAAATAGATCATGCCAGACAAATTTAATTGTTTTTTATGAAGAAGTGAGAAAGAATTTAGATTCAGGTACAGCAGTAGATGTGGTATATTTGGATTTTGCGAAAGCTTTTGATACTGTACCACATAGGCGACTAATGTATAAACTGAGGACTGTTGGCCTTGAAGAAAACATTTGTTGATAGATAGAGAATTGGTTATTGGATCCCAAACAGAAAGTGGTGGCAAATGGAGCTACATCTATGTGGGCTAAAGTTCTAAGCGGCGTGCCTCAGGGTTCTGTACTGGGGCCGCTTTTTAATCTGTTTATAAATGACTTAAAAGGGGCATTGAGAGGAAGGTCTCTGTGTTTGCTGATGACACTAAACTATGCAGACTTTTGGAAAGTTCAAATGATGTGCAAGTGCTGCAAGCACTTTTTCAAAATGGGCAGCAGAATGGCAGATGAGATTCAATGTTGATAAATATAAGGTGATGCATTTGGGATTTAATAATCCCTGTGCCACCTACACCATAAATAACTCTGTGTTGAGTGAATCTGTAATGAAAAAATATTTGGGGGTTCTGGTAGATAACAGACTTAGCTGTAGCAAACAATGCCAGACAGCAACGGCTAGAGCTAGTAAGATATTGTCTTGTATAAAGAGAGGAATAGATTCAAGAGAGAAAAATATTATTCTCCCTCTTTACAAGGCACTGGTAAGGCCTCATTTGGAATATGCGGTGCAGTTTTGGAATCCCAGATACAAAAGGGGCATCTTGGAAATGGAAGCAGTTCAGAGAAGGGCAACTAAAATAATAAAGGGAATGGAGGGGCTTGACTATGCAGGCAGATTAGACAAGTTAGGGCTGTTTACATTGGAGAAGCGACGTTTGCATGCGGATGGGCCATACAATGAACTCTCTGGTGCATTGTTCACAAATAGGTCATATCAGAGAACTCGTGGACATCCTTTAAGGTTGGAAGAAAAGAAGTTTCATCTTCAAGTTAGGAAAGGTTTCTTTACAGTGAGAACGGTGAAACTGTGGAACTGTCTTCCAGCAGATGTGGTAATAATGACAAGTTCATTGAATAGCTTTAAAAATGGCCTGGATAAGTTTCTAAAACTAAAAAATATTGAGAATTACTGGTATTAATATCTGTTCCTATAACACCTCTTAGCCACTATCTAATCACGCCCTTAACACTTGGCTGTGATATGCTAACTGGGATTTTCCAGGGTACATAATTGCCACAGATTCTTGTACAAGTCATTCTGAATTGAGAAAGCCAGTCGGATGACTAGCGAAACGTCTTCAAGAACTAAACTACAAGTCCAGTTGATCTAATTGAATACAACAGATATACCATGACCTGGATGAATGAGAACCTTCACAAGCACTGGTATTAATACATTTACTGTAGATCTGGTCGATCCAGGGAGACTTTCCGAATGCTGTTTTGAGTCAGTGAATAGGTTGGACTTGATGGACGTATGTCTTTATTCAATCTCAATTATTATGTTACTATGCTACTTCAGAAAAACAACAACTCAAAACAGATAGATACAGTGGATAGAATTGATTATAGATTAACATTGAGTGTTGTTTGCACAATACATTTTGATACACTGATGTAGTGTGCTCCTCTCATTTTGATTTGAGGTTGGATGAACCCCAAGGTAAGGGGGGTTCATAGGATTGCACCTTCTGATTATTGGCAATTGTAAGCCTTGCAGTGCTAGAGTGAATCTATATTTGTTTTGATCTCTCTGCCATTTTGGTAACAAACTGGTGAATTCTACTGTGAGAGAGACTGGGAGGTGCAGAGGAATACAGTGATGTCACTGAGTGACTGTATTCATTTTCTAGCCTTATGTATTATACATATATTATCCATTTTTTACTCATGTAACTTATTTGAACTTTGGACAGTGAGGTCTATATTATTAAAAATAATCATGCAGCACTTTATTATCTAGTATTTATAGAAACTGTGGTGGACACGATCAACTTATTATATCTATTGATTTATTGCACAATATTATTACTAGCACTTCATTCATTTTTTTTGCACTTAAGTATCTAGATGAATTTATGAATGAATTTAAATGATTATTTGAAGCTACAGATGTTCTAATTAACTTTGATTATTAGGTTTATTGAATTAACTTTTTTGATTATTTAATGTGTTTAAAGTATACTTAGGATGGCATAATGTTATTAATTAGGCTTTCCAGCCACAGAATATTATATTATTGATTATATGTTTTTAATAGTGATTTTTAAATAAAATATACACATTATTAGTATTTTTATGCTCTACATTTTTTATACTTGCAAAAAGTATTTTATTTTGGTTGCCCTCCAATAACATAAAAAGATAAAAAAGATTAAAGAAATTAAGATCAGTTGTTTTAAAAGTTCTTATCTACATTAATATCTGATAAAACATATAAAAGTACCCACTTACTTTGGTTAAAATATATGAAGGGCAACTCTTCAAGTGTATTTTTAAAAAAAAACCTTTATAAATTACCTTTCAGGATATTTGCAATTATGCAATATGCAATAAAATCAAGTCCACCTTTAAAAATTAATTAATGTGTACTGTGCCTTTAAATAATAATCTTAGAATTCACACTGGCTACCCATATGCAAGGGGCCCTACATAGGTGTGTCAAAGAGAGGGATTCAACACGTTTTGCTGCTTAGCTCTGTTTGCAGCTTCCTCAGGAATCAAAATCTGAATGACTCTAAGCCTCTAGTGGCTTGTTTTATACCAGTTGATTTTTGTGGGTTCCATTAAACCAGAACCCACGAAAATTAAAGGGCATAATTTGGCCGAAAAACGGGCTACTTGAAAGCGTTTTTTTGCTCTGGGGGTCTGGATACTCATACTCTTTATGGTGGTAGTAATGGTGTAACGCTACATAAACCCAAAAATAGGGTTAACACTAATGTGCTATGGTAGAAGCCAGTGGTCTATGGAACTTCATATCTCAAAACATGGTTAAAACATATATGTATATTTAAAATCCTTCCTACAACCAGTAAAACTTCCCAAAAACACATAAACAGAGCAGCCTACTTATAATAAAAAGTACAACAGTAATAACAGTAATAAAACTAATACAAGTATACTAAAATTATACCATAAGCCCTGTATAAAATGCACATGAATAAAAGCCAATATGGTAAAAGTATTGTATAAAACATATATAAGAAAAATCTGTAAATTTTAAAGGGTATCTCCACTGGTAAAATAAATTGCTTATATTCAGTTTTATTAAATAACAGGAGGTAAAGGAGCATGGACATCGCATGCTAAGTCTGTCAGGACTTGTCAGAGGACACGGCAGAGGAGCAAGAGAGAGGTAAGTTCTCTAACTTCATTCCCTGGTCCTGCACGTTTTTATTTTAACCAACTGTACCTTGCAGAAGTGCCCCGAACCTTATTCGTCATCCGAAACGCCGGCGTGATGAGGTCACACACACGCCGGCGCTGCAGTAAACAGGCAGCCCCTGTGCTTCTGTCTGACTGAAACTTCAATTGATTGGTACACAGGCAGATGATAGAGAGATACACAGGCAGAGGATAGATAGATAGATACACAGGCAGAAGATAGATAGATACACAGGCAGAGGATAGATAGATAATAGATAGATAGATGATAGATAGATAGATAGATAGATAGATACACAGGCAGAGGATAGATAGATAATAGATAGATAGATGATAGATAGATAGATAGATAGATAGATGGCTTGAGAAAGGTCTGAGACAAAGACCAAAACGTAGCTGTTGCTGCTGCTTATGGAATAAAAGTTAAAGATTTTTTCAACAAGTCCTGAGAGTGCTCTTCATGTTACTATGGTTAGATAGATAGATAGATACACAGGCAGAGGATAGATAGATAGATAGATAGATGGATAGATAGATAGATAGACAGGCAGAGGATAGATAGATAGATAGATAGAGAGATATACAGGCAGAGGATAGATAGATAGATAGATAGATAGATAGATAGATAGATAGATAGATAGATAGATAGATAGATAGATAGAGATAGATAGATAGAGATACACAGGCAGAGGATAGATAGATAGATAGAGAGATAGATAGATAGAGAGATACACAGGCAGAGGATAGATAGATAGATAGATAGATAGATAGATAGATAGATGATAGATAAATAGATAGATACATACATTCATAGATACACAGTCAGAGGATAGATAGATGATAGATAGATAGTAGATAGATAGATAGATAGAGAGATAGAGAGATACACAGGCAGAGGATAGATAGATAATAGATAGATAGATAGATAGAGATAGATAGATAGAGATGCACAGGCAGAGGATAGATAGATAGATAGATAGATAGATAGATAGATAGATAGATAGATAGATAGAGAGATACACAGGCAGAGGAAAGATAGATAGATAATAGATAGATGGATAGAGAGATACACAGGCAGAGGATAGATAGATAGATAGATAGATAGATAGATAGATGATAGATAGATAATAGATAGATAGTGGATAGATATATAAATGATAGATAGAGAGATATACAGGCAGAGGATAGATAGATAGATGGATAGATAATAGATAGATAAACAGGCAGAGGATAGATAGATAATAGATAGAGAGATACACAGGCAGAGGATATATAGATAGATAGATAGATAGATAGATAGATAGATAGATAGATAGATATATAGATAGATAGATAGATAGATAGATAGATAGATAGATAGATAGATAGATATAGATAGAGATACACAGGCATAGGATAGATAGAGAGATATATAGATAGAGAGATACACAGGCAGAGGAAAGATAGATAGATAATAGATAGATGGATAGAGAGATACACAGGCAGAGGATAGATAGATAGAGGATAGATAGATAATAGATAGATAGATAGAGGATAGATAGATAATAGATAGATAGATAGATAGATAGATAGATACACAGGCAGAGGATAGATAGATAGATGATAGATAAATAGATAGATAGATACATACATAGATACACAGTCAGAGGATAGATAGATGATAGATAGATAGATAGATAGAAGGATAGATAGATAGATAGTAGATAGAGAGATAGAAAGATACACAGGCAGAGGCTAGATAGATAATAGATAGATAGATAATAGATAAATAGATAGATAGATAGATAGATAGATAGATAGATAGATAGATAGATAGATACACAGACAGAGGATAGATAGATAGATAATAGATAGATAGATAGATGATAGATAGATATAAGATAGCTAGATGATAGATAGATAGATAGATAGATAGATAGATAGATAGAGAGATACACAGGCAGATAGATAGATAATAGATAGATATAAGATAGATGATAGATAGATGATAGATATATTATGATAGATAGATAGAGAGATACACAGGCAGAGGATAGATAGATAGATAGATAGATAATAGATAGATATATGATAGATAGATAGAGAGATACACAGGCAGAGGATAGATAGATTGAGAGATACATAGGCAGAGGATAGATAGATAGATAATAGATAAATAGATAGATAGATAGATAGATAGATAGATAGATATAAGATAGATAGATACACACAAATGCAGAGGATAAATAGATATATAGATACACAGGCAGAGGATAGATAGATACACAGGCAAAGGATAGATAGATAGATAGAGAGATAGAGAGATACACAGGCAGAGGATAGATGATAGATAGATAGATAGAGAGATACACAGACAGAGGATATATAGAAAGATAATAGATAAATAGATAGATATAAGATAGATAGATGATAGATAGATAGATAATAGATATATAGAGAGATACACAGGTAGAGGATAAATAGATAGATAGATAATAGATAAATAGATAGATAGATACAAAGGCAGAGGATAGATAGATAATAGATAAATAGATAGATAGATATATAAATAGATAATAGATAGATAGATAGATATACAGACAGAGGATATACAGATAATAGATAGATAGATAGATGATAGATAGATATAAGATAGATAGATGATAGATAGATAGATAGATAGATCGAGAGATTAGATAGATAGATAGATAGATAGATGTAAGATAGATAGATGATAGATAGATAGATGATAGATAGATTATAGATAGATAGATAGAGAGATAGATAGATACCCAGGCAGAGGATAGATAGATAAATAGATAGATAAATAGATAGATAGATAGATAGATAGATAGATAGATAGATAGATAGATTATAGATAGATAGAGAGATAGATAGATAGAGAGATACCCAGGCAGAGGATAGATAGATAAATAGATAGATAAATAGATAGATAGATAGATAGATAGAGAGATAGATAGACAATAGGCAGAAAGACACAGGCAGAGGATAGATAGATAGATACACACACACACACACAGGCAAAGGATAGATAGATAGATAGATAGATAGATAGATAGATAGATAGATAGATAGATAGATAGAGAGATACACAGGCAGAGGATAGATGATATATAGATAGATAGAGAGATACACAGACAGGATATATAGCTAGATAATAGATAAATAGATAGATAATAGATAGATAGATATAAGATAGATAGATGATAGATAGATAGATAGATAGATAGATAGATTATAGATAGATAGAGAGATAGATAGATAGAGAGATACCCAGGCAGAGGATAGATAGATAAATAGATAGATAAATAGATAGATAGATAGATAGATAGAGAGATAGATAGACAATAGGCAGAAAGACACAGGCAGAGGATAGATAGATAGATACACACACACACACACAGGCAAAGGATAGATAGATAGATAGATAGATAGATAGATAGATAGATAGATAGATAGATAGATAGAGAGATACACAGGCAGAGGATAGATGATATATAGATAGATAGAGAGATACACAGACAGGATATATAGCTAGATAATAGATAAATAGATAGATAATAGATAGATAGATATAAGATAGATAGATGATAGATAGATAGATAGATAGATAGATAGATTATAGATAGATAGAGAGATAGATAGATAGAGAGATACACAGGCAGAGGATAGATAGATAGATAGATAGACAGATAGACAATAGGCAGAAAGACAGAGTAAAATAAATAAACAAGAGGCAGATATAGACAGAGATAGATATACAGAGATAGAGAGGGACAGATAGAAATAGATAGGGGCAGAGGTCCATGTAAAAGGTACAAGAAGGTCTCCCTGGCCAAGGTGTGGGCAAGCGTCTGACTACAACTTAACACAACAGTAAGTTTAAAATGACCAAATTGCTACCAGTATATAATGAAATTGCCAGTTTACTGTGCCTTTGTGTCATTAATTTGTGTCTTTTTGTGCAACTCTGGGGCTGTGTGTCTATGTTTGTGGTTGTCTATCTGTCTGTCTGTGTCTTTTTAGCTGTCTCTATTAAGTACATTGTGGGTGTGGCTTAATTGGGGCTGAGAAAGGGGCGTGGCCTAAAAATTTGTGCCTCGGTACACACGGCGCATGGAGTGCCCAAAGGTGCCCCTGATCTTCTTAGACCCTAGATACACCCCTGACAGGAGGTAAGACACAGCTCCTTTACTTCCTGTTCTTCAATAAAACTGAATACAAAAAATGTATTTTACCAGTGGAGATACCATTTAAAAACATGTGGTTTGTGTTATTAGGGGACCATTGGGGGTGATCAGATAAAACTCCATAAATCAATGTCTTTGTTCAGTCCTTTTGGTGCCAATCTTTGTAATTTGCAAACCCATTAGGTTTCTAGTCTGGACAAGGCTGCTTGGGTCACCCCCTTTGTTCTAGGGGTGACATTTGTTGTATTCCACAGAATTTGAAGTTACTTCCTTTTGGTCAAGTGTTCCAGTGTTTCGGGACTGTATGGTCGGTATTTTTTTCTATGTTTCTTAAAGGGCAAATCCAGCCCTGAAACAAAAAACTGATATACAGGTAAATTACACCCTAAAGCCCTAAATTAATAGTTTGAAATCTGAAAAATATAGAAGTCTAACCTGAATTCCTGCACAATAACCTGTTTCCCCTGTTTCTGCATCTACATCACAGCCAATGACTGAATGCTTATCCCCTAGCTGCCTCTTCTGAGCATGCTCAGGCTCAGTACAGGTCACTAAATTGCTCAGTTTTTCTAAGGCATCCAGAAGCATAGCATACATACAGTAATGAATTTAGAGGACAAAGTAGGATATATCAACATATTTTAAAGAGACCATTCTTTCTAAAAGATGTTATTATGAAGGGGAGTTGTCCTTTAAATGTTCACTAATTCTCTCTCTCAGTTTTCTTTCAGTTCTACCTACGTATTTGTGTCCACAGCCACATTCTATTAGATAAATGACATTAATGCTGTTGCAGGTGATCAAATTCCTTATGGCAAAAACTTCCTTTGATGTCCAGCTTGTGATGTATTTTGTTTTATGCTTGCCATGCCTTTTGCATCCTTTGCACTTTCCACATCCATAGAAGCCTTTTAGGTTTGGAAATAGTTTAATTAATTGTTTTTTGTTGACCTCAGGTGGCTCGGAGCTAGGTGGTCTTTTAAGTTTTTTTGAATATAAACGATGGTTTGTTAGATAATACTTTGGAGAGGTGTTCATCATGTAGTAAGATATGCCAATGTTTATCCAATAGATGCTTGATTTTCTTTTCTTCTCTACTGAATTGAGTGATAAATGGTTCTGTATTAGGATTCTCTTGTGTTGGAGGGTTGACTTTGGGTATTAGTAATGTATTTCTGTCCATTTATATTACTTTTGTTTAATTTTGTTCTAAAGTGTTGGTCTTATACCCCTTTTTGATGAACTTCTCTAAGACTCCAGCTTGTATGTCTAATGGTGGCCGTACACTATTACGATCGTAATTACGATCTTAAACCGACCGATACTTTGATAGACAGATGTACAATGTTAATTGTACCAAGATGTACAATAAATATTGTTCGACATTCAATTTGTTTTGTGATTAATGTCGAATGTCGTCCATTGTGAGGTTACATTACATTCACATTTAATCGGAACTTTAGAAAACACTACAATCATTTTACCAATCGACTTAAAAACCGACTTTCCCGATTGTAATTACGATCGATTTTACGATTTAATGTCGTGTGATAAGAATGGGAAAATTTACAATTTTTCGGCCAATCGATGGAAATGTCGGATTGTATGTTGGATTGTACATAAAATCGGCCTAATGTATGGTCACCTTTAGTCCTTAACTTCTGTGCAATTGCATCTGATCCTTTTGAATTGGTTAATTTTTTTATACTTTGTTTTATCCTTATTTTTTAGGAGTATTTATAAGGAGTATTCCCCCTAGGGGCATGGGGTCAGTGGAGCATAGTTGATTGTGGCAATTTTATACATACTTTTGGAGCATTATAACTTGGAGCACCAACAGTGGTGGACAAAGATAACAAACTTTGTACTTTCTACAAACATGGAAAAGATAATCAATGCACATTCCTGGGCCCCATACAGTATCATATTATCACACTGGCATACATTATAAACAAAGTGGTTTTAGTATTACATTAATTACTACTTCAATTATGATTAGCAAACTCTTGCATTTCTCATACTTGCACACTGGATCAAAATAGCAGGGTTTCTCACTTCCCATTGCCGACTGGCTTTTTATAGTGAGGGAATCATTTATAATGAATGTGAGTTTGTAGTACTCGAGTATAAGCCGAGGTTTTTAGGTTTTAAAATAAACCTTAAAACCTTACCTCGGCTTATACTCGAGTCAAGGTCTTCCTTACGCAATCAATGTTGCTGAGGCTCCAAATCTGGCTGCCGCACGCTCTGTAAGTCCTGTGAGTTTGCCGGCTGACGTCAGTACTCGGCGCCGGGCAGTGAGAGGCGCCGAGTAGTGACGTCAGCCGGCAATCCACAGACTTACAGAGCGTGCGGCAGCCGGATTTGGAGCCTCAGCCTCGGCAACGCTGACTGCGGTATTTCTGGGAGGAATCTCCAGGGAGGGAGGGAGGCAGGGGGCTCTACACTGCAGTTGCCTTTTAACTGCAGAATTCCCATACAGTTGTTTGGAAACTACAACTCCCAGCCACTAAAGCATGCTGGGAGTTGTAGTTTCCAAAACATCTATATGGGAATACTGCTATTTAAAGGGCAACTTAAGCATCAAAATAATACTGAATCAGAAGGCTGTAATGGTCAGAATTTCTACCCTCGACTTATACTCGAGTCAATCAATTTATCCTAATTTTTAAGGTAAAAACAGGTACCTCGGCTTATACTCGGGTCGGCTTATACTCGAGTATATATGGTAATTTAGATTGATGTAAGGTCTCTGAGTGTTTTTAAAAGACCCAAAACGTTGTCAACCAGAACCATTTAAAGCTATAGATGATGTGCAATTGTTGCAGATGAATCTTGATAGATTGTCAAATTGGGCTGCAAATGTTGATAAATGTAAGGTGATGCATTTTGGGCTTAAAAATCCCTGTGCTGCTTATACAATAAAAGGCTCTGTGTTAAGTGAATCTGTTGGAAAAGAATCTTGGAATTTTGATGTATTACAAACATAAATATAGCAAGCAGTGACAGGTAGCAACAGCTGGAGATAGCAAGATGTTGTCTTGTATAAAGAGAGGTATGGATTCAAGGGAGAGAAATGTTATTCTCCCTCTTTGCAAAGCATTGGTAAGGCCTCATTTGGAAAATACAGTTCAGTTTTGAAATCCTGGTTACAAAAAGGAGATCTTAGAAATGGAAAAAGTTCAGAGAAGGGCAACTAAAGTAATAAGGGGACTGGGGGAGCTTGAATATAAAGACAAATTGGATAAGTTACAATTCTGCAACCTAGAGAAAAGCCACTTGTGTGGTGATATGATTGCTGTGTATAAATAAATTGTTCACCAATAGAACATGTCACACGCAGACATCCCAAGAAGTTAAAGGGCAACTATAGTGAAAAAAAAACTTTGTCTGTATACAATGTATAGATCACTTAGTTTAAGCTGCCTTACTTTCATGTTTCTGTGTGGTTTCGTTTCTTCACACTGGCAGAAGTTTGTACCAAGCTGTGTAGTCCCCCTCCCCTCTCTGTCTACTCCCCCTCAAGCAGTGACGGGCTGTATACAGAGTCCGAGCATTGTCAGTTGAAAGGACTTTAAATGAAGTGCTGACATCCTGTTGACCCCTCCCTTCCAGAGCTAGACTGCAAGCAATCAAAGTGTGGAATAAAGTAGCAATATGCTGAAGGGAGGGGCAGAGGGGGAGAGAGGAGGACAAGTGGTGCTGAGATTCTTTACAAGTAAGTTACTGAACTCTGCCTGTTCTCTAACTTTGCTAATTGTTATTTACTTTTTACCTAAAGTTCATATCTCTCCCCCTGCTTAGCTGAGATCATAATCACTGAAGAGAGAGTCAGTGTAACAGCAGCTTGTAGTGAGACCTTCACAAACACAGTGACACTGCTTGTTGTCCTGTTACATTTCAGTTGCTTTAGTCTATATATTTCATAGATTGCACTGTGTGTCTTGTTTGTTATATAGTCTGTATTACTGTATTATATATACTGTATTAGTGTTCCATTTGAGTCACTGGTTTTGTATGTATATAAGATTTTTTTTGGGGGGAGGGGCTGTTTTATAGTGTGTTATTCTCATATTGCTGGGTTAATGGTTTATTGATTGTGTTTAGCACTACAGCGTTTGACTATATGTTGCACATGGTACATATAGTGTGGGTGAGAGAGTGTGTGACAGTACTGCAGGGGAGCTTTGGATTGTGTGGGTGTGTGCCTTTGAGTGACAGATGAGGTGTAGCAGCTCCTACAAATCACAGCATATTCAAAGGCTTATATCTCGGGGACTATGTAGAATTTAAAGAAACTAAAGGTACCCTGGTGGATGGGATGACTTATAGGATACATTAGAAGAAATTAAAAAAAAACAATTTTCTCACTATAATTGCCCTTTAAG
Organism: Hymenochirus boettgeri; assembly: GCA_019447015.1. NCBI lineage: Eukaryota > Metazoa > Chordata > Amphibia > Anura > Pipidae > Hymenochirus > Hymenochirus boettgeri. The sequence continues at coordinate 356,173,754 of CM033469.1, read as the reverse complement.
TCTTCAAGTTCCGAAAAGGTTTTTCACTTTTCCATTGGAAGTTGTGATGGCAGGTTCATTGGATAGTTTAAAATAGCTAGATGAGTTTCTAAAGTTACTGCTATTGATACATAAAGTAGAGCTGATCCAGGGATATTTCCGATTACCTGCCACTTGGAGTCAAGACGAATTTTTTAATCCCTTCATTCTGTTTTTTTTTTTGCCTTCCCCTGGAATTGTGGGTATTGTTGAGTAGGCTGGACATATGTGTTTGTTTAACCTCAAATACTAATCTATAATATACTAGTACTGGAAGCAGATACCTTATTGAATTAAAATGTGAAATTCATCCTTTTAAACTGAGACTGTGATACGATGATCTAGTATAATCATCCTTTGTTTAGCCTACAATTGCATTGCATGGTGTGATTCCACCAATCGGGGGTTTGTTGGCATTTTTTATTTGAAAGAAATTCACTGCAGAAAATATATGAAGATTCAACAGAATATATTGCTAATGACTGTAGGAGTATATTATTACTGCCAGAATAGACAAACATGGCAATGATTGACAGAAGGAAGCAGGCAAAGAATATCTAAGGATTGGTAGTACAAGCAAATCAGCAGTATAGTAATATTGTTATAAACATTCCTGTTTAATTCTGGTTACAAAAAACAAGGAGGAACAATACTGTCATAGCAAAATTTGTACAAAGCTCAGTAACTTACCTAAGCGGAAAATTTCCCCCCAGATGTGCACAGTGGCAGGGACCATATATGTCTTTCAATCACACAAACTATCCATTATCATGGATCAAGAACAGCATTTTAACTAATGTGCAATTGGCCAAAGATCACTCACCTTCTCTAGATAGAGACCTGCCTGATTCATCAGCTAATACTGACAAATAGAAAGTATATTGTGGACAGGGCAGGATAATCCCATGGTGGGTAGATGAAGCATCTTCATACAGATGCCCCCAAAGACCTACATATGTAGGCTTTTGGAGCCACAGGGCAGCACACACTTCTTTATTATAAATGCAGTGACAGTGACTTTTGTAGACACATGTTATACCATATCACCCTCCCTGGTTAGATGTTGTGTACAAACCCAAACTAGTAATACTGGCTCACTAATGGCAATGTTCATTTATACATGCTACAAAATATGTGCAAAATTCTAGGCTTTTTTTCTCCTGCCATGAATAGATTAAACGACTTCTTTCACTTACCCAAGCAAACCTTTCATGTTCTCCTGTCAGTCCTGCTGAAACCTAGCATTATTTCAGTAATAGTATTTCTGTCCGTATGGTTTTATGACTGTACATTCTCAAGCATGTAATCATAGGGAGAGAAATAATAATAATAATAATAGGGACATTGATTATAGTGTTGTGAAGGAAACACAAAGAGGTTAGTGGAGTGGCTCCTAGCAGAGGCGAAGTGTTGCTTAACCCTTTTACTGCAGGCAGGTAGAAATAAATATCGTTCAAGTTGTCTAGCGAATGAAGACGGAGGAGAATACAGTGTTGGGAATGATAGTTGGCCTAGACTGGCTTCTAAATTTTGTGACTTGTGCCTAATGTCAAAGACAATTTGTTCTGTATGAGAAATAAGGTTCAGGCGAGTTAAATGGAATTAAGACAAAATGGCAGGCTTACAATGATGTTAGTCTGTGGTGACTCTGCTGCTATTTGACTTGCTCTGGTTCTGATTGATGCCCTGTGGACATTGGATGTTGCACAGTAAAGGTGGCTATATGCTATGATAGCCGTATTGTGTGTGGTTCCAAAATAGATGATGATGAGGAAGATCTGTCCTTTTGGTCTTTTGGACATGGGCATGTCTATTGCATTGAAAATTAGCATTGATATCAGAAGGTCATCCATAGTGTATATGGCCTTCATAGTCTGCATTTATAACAGTACTGGGCTATTGTTGGCTGGTGTCCAGTCAGCATGGCTCTATCAGGGTTTTGTGGAGCAGTAGGATGCACGATTCCCCCTGTAATTTAGTTAAATGGCAACAAATGCAATGCGTACCAAAAAAACAATTGCACTGGGAAACGGAGCCCAGCACAGATAGTGGGGCATAGATGTGATCGGAAAAACAGATCGCATTGTGCAAATTTTGGCCATTGGCCTATTCCTTATGCTGACGAAGCCACACCATTGGGCATAGTTGCAGTGAAAGTATCTGCATTTCTACTTTCATGGCTCTAATTGTGTGGCTCTGTTTCTTCATTCCTGTCTAGCCAATTAGTGATGATGCAGAAACAAAAAATTTTCGTCTGAAAGTAAAATTGTGCGAAATTAGCACAACCCACACTAACCTGATAGTACATTAGGTAGCGTGGGTTTTACACTAAATGGCCGATTAGAGTCACCCCCTTAGATTCTCTATATGGTTGAATTTACCTGCTCCTTTTACCCAGTGAGTTAGTGTGTCTTATCAACCTTTTTCACAGCTAGGATGATAGCACTGTTCTTACCTCCAGCAGGTCAGCAGACACCATTAACCATTTGTCACAGCAAAGACTGAAAGATTTGTCCAGTAATGGGTGTAGGTCCCTTAGAAATCTGATTTGAAAACTCTAGATATGAAAACTTTAAAGAGTTGTGGTCTGGTTTTGGATTTCCTATGTAGGATCTTTGTCTTTAAAACAGATGCACTTTAATATTCCCCCAGACAGCTAAAAAAATAAAAGTATTTTCTATGATCAAAACATTCCATTCCAGTCTCGGTTTAATGTTTAATATCCTCATATTAGGGTTGTGTATGCAAGAAGCCTCTGAACGTACCTTCCCTACAGCAACAGCATAATAATCCCCTGGAAGAAAGGAAACAATCTGGAGAAGTGTATCTTAATACCTACTATTAGCAATGACTATTGTTTTATTATGTTCGTCATATCATTTTATTAATGAACACGGTCTAAATTTGAAAATATTTTATAAAGGAATTATACACTGAGAAAAATACCTCATTTCAAACTATAAAGCACTTATTCTACTGTGTATTTGTTCCTCAAGTTCAGTCCCTTAGTTCCCCATCCCCCTGCCAGACTATCTGACTCTCTGTGAGGGCAAGCATGCTCAATAATCTGCATGAGGCAGCAGAATATTCTATGGGTTTATTGATTGTTCAATATCGCGTTTCCTTTTTGAACTTTAATCTCTAGTGTTCAAAATATTCTATTTTGAACACTGAATATTCTATATCAAACTTAAAATATTTGATACCGAAGGCAGAAAACAATTTGAACTTCATCTGCCATCAACTTCTATTGGTTTAGTGTTTGAATTTTTGTAACTTCAAAAATTTGGAAATCCGGTTTCAGAACAAAACTCTCCTCTGTCCTTAACCAAAAAATTTGGAAATCCGGTTTCAGAACAAAACTCTCCTCTGTCCCTAACCTCTAGGCAGCAAAAAGTCTTTAAAAAAATACTTAAAAATCAAAAAAAGCAGGGCCAGCAATTCATCTGCTATGGGTATGAGGACTTGTGAGAGTAGAATTATGCATAGGCTTAAGGCCTGTACTCATATGCAGTGTTTGTCAGACACAAGCAGCCGACATGCAATAGGCGAACAGCTGTTTCGACTGAAAGTCGAGAATGTCTTGCTGTTCAGTAGTACGTCTTTCATTGATCAGCCAGGAAAGATCATCAACACTCGACCGAGCAGCCACACATATGTTGTTAATTCGTTGTGCGCTGCCCGCACAATTGTACATTTATATGTAGCTTTAGTTCTCTAAAGGGTGAGGCCACACTGCACCGCGTTAGTGGCGAGCGAGAGTGCGTTGACGTGCACACGTGATTGCAACTGCCCAATGTTTCACAATCGGATTGCTTGCGTTCCGATTAATGGATCACATGTGCAGCACACAGTAACGCACTAGAGTGGCCACATCAATTGTGTGTGCTTTTAAAAGCGCGATCAGAATGCAATCAACAATCGCTTAAAAGCTCATCAGTGTGGACTAACCCTAACTCAGGATTTCACAAAGTGTGTGCTATCAGAGAGCCAGAGTGCCTCAACATTTTTATAGTGGGTTACATTTTTGTTGTTCTACTTATATATTATGATAACATGTTAAAGGGAAAGTTCAGTCAAAAATACAATTATTTTTGAAATTCTTTGTTTGTATTATGCATTGTTATTCTACATATTCTCTTCCATTTTGATAAGTTGAATTTATACCCCTATCTATTCCCTGCTGTTGACATTAGTGAGCTGCTAATGTAAATCCTTCTTCCGAGGATGCACCAGTTCCTTTCTGTTTCTTACAGTAATTCTTACTGATTAGCTGTCTCTACTGGGTCAAGGGCAGAGGGGTCTGTTAGGGGTACTGCAAACAGGAAGTCAGTAATTTGGAAGTATTTATTTATACACAGACAAAATGCTGAGTGGGCAGGTTAAAGTCATTGAGATGGATAAATACTGCTCTTTTTTCTTAAAAGTATATGTATTTCCACTGCACTTCCCCTTTAATGCAGTCAATGTATAATCAAATATACACAGTAAAGTGAAAAATATGGATAATTACAACATTAAGTTGGTTAACATTATGGTTAACATTAAGTTAACCATAAAAGGAGAACTATGCTCATCCCTAAACAGCAGGTCCTCACCCCAGTGGGTTCTTCTTAGAACTGCAGTGGTACTTACATTAACCTTTACATCAAATGTGCTACTGCCTGAAAAAGTTTAAGAGCCACTTCTTTAACTATAAGCAATTGAATGGGTGACATTGTGTCGGCCTTTGATAATGAATAGTCTATTCAAATATCCACAATCACAGATAAACTATTGGTGGGATCTTTATTTTTCTATTCTGGTTATAGAATAATTTGAAGGTTTAAATGGTGCCATAGTAAACAAGCTTACAAATAAATACTCAGTGAATCTAGATTTCTCATCCAGCAGCATTTCCACAGATAATCTTTAGGCAAATAATGTAATCCCCTTTATCCACGTCAACTAACAGGCATCTACTGACCTGACCTACATTACAGAGCCAGTCCTCAGTAACAGAGTGTTTATGTGTGTATTCCATAACTGCATTACATAGCATTACTTCCAGATGTTGCTTTACATGTCCTGTTAAGCTCATTCTCATTACATTGTATAAATTTATACCTGGTGGTTAACAGATTTTCCCAAAGGGTTTATCATATAGAGAGCTTTGCACTTGGCAGGCCTGGGGGCATATAGACAATGGGGAGATTTACCCAGAGCTGCTATCGCTCAATGCAAATCTCCCTTCCGTGATTCAATATCACATTAGCGCACGTGGGTAAATCCCAAAATGGATTAACCCGCAGTGTGATTTTAATGACAGCTATTAGCCATCATTAAAATCTTGTGCTAAAAGAAAACACAATATTAAATCGCGAGCGGAAGTTGCGCAGGTGTCTTTTGCATAACATATGCATCCAGCGTTAGTATGGCGTTAAAGTCACATTAAGCGATAGCGAGCCGGTTAGCTTGACTTTAACTCCATATTATTGCCCTGCGGCTCTGGGTAAATGAGCCACATTGTGTTATAAAGCGCACCAAAGGTTAGATTGTTTCTACACAGATGATATATACTTCATACAGTAGAGGGATATACTAGAATCCAATATAGAGAAAACAAAGAAAAGCAAAGATCAAATATGTATCTTTTAACATTAGTCTACATGGACTCATATAATAGGACAGTTATACTCAACATTTCCCTGTTCTATGCCTGTATAGTACCCAGGGTGAGGAGCTAAATTCCTTAGTCCTCACCCCTGGGTCCTTTACCTAACAGCTGTTGTTATTACATAAAGTTTCCCTTGGCACTCTGTTCTGTTCCTCCCCTCTGCTACTGTCAGGCATTTTAGGACCTTTTGGCAGCTGAAACAATCTTTTAAAACCATTTATACTTCTTGTAGCATGCTAAGTTGCCCACAAAAAAGTGGGCATGACTTGTGGAGATGGGTGTGGTGGGCTCGCTAACAGTAACTGTGAACTGGAGGGCTAACTTAACACTTGCTGCTGAACAGAAGAGATGACTTAACAGTGGCTGGTGAACTGGAGGGCTAACCTAGCAGTGGATGGTTAACTGGTGTGCTGACCTAGCAGTGGCTGGTTAACTGGTGTGCTGACCTAGCAGTGGCTGGTTAACTGGAGGGCTGATCTAACAGTAACTGTGGAATTGGAGGGCTGACATATATATGCCACGTGGAGTGTGGTAATATATGTTACTCACAGTAAATGGTACATATAAGTTGCCCACAGTGACTGGTACATATAAGTTGCCCACAGTGACTAGTAAATAAAGGTAACCACATAGACTTGTACATACAAGTTGACCAAAGTGACTGATACATGTAAGTTTGCCCACATAGATATGTACATACAAGTTGGCCACAGTGACTGGTACATGCAAGTTTGCCCACAGTGACTGGTACATATTAGTTTGCCCACAGTAACTGGTACATATAAGTTTGGCCACGGTGACTGGTACATATAAGTTTACCCACAGTGACTGATCCAAATAAGTTTGCCCACAGTAACTGGTACATACAAGTTTGCCAACAGTTACTGGTGCATACGGGTTTGCCCACAGTGACCGGTCTAAATAAGTTTGCCCACAGTGACTGGTAAGTTTGATCTTACTGTATCAGGAGATGTGATGGCAGGCAGAGGCAGGATCAGGTTGAGAGACACACAGCTACTGGCCACTGTTACTGACAGTTTGCAATGTAGCCAATGGGAAGACACGCTTCTTTGCAGAGAGTGTTCCTATTGGCTACATTACGGACTGCGGAAGAGGGAAACATAATTAAAGTAATTAGTGCTGCTAGGTAAAGTACCCTGGGAGGAACTCCACTTAGTGGTTTAGGTTCTCATCCTGGGTACTATGCAGGTATGAGAAGAGGAGCAAGTTGAAGGTGAGTAGAATTGTCCTTTGAGACTTGCATAACTTCAGATATGCTTTGTGTTCCTATTTATCTAACTTAGCTGTAATAGACTGGTCCTAACTCCCCTGTCAGGACTCTGCCTCCTCAGTCAAAACAGTCATTTTTACTTCATTGGCTGCTGGGCAGGTCAAAAGTTGCTACTGAACAACTAATAGCCACGGAGTCAAGGGGAAAGACTAAATAAAGAACACTATTAGGGGTCCTGTAAACAGGAGGTCAGTACAGGGAGGCATACTGTATATTATGTTCGCTGTAGTTTACTTACAGCTGGAAGCAGGCGAGACCTGTCAGAGGATCCAGAGGTGGATCGCATTGTGGGTAAGTTCTGTCTTCTCTTCTGGTACATTAAGTGAAGTACAGGAGGTAAGACATAGTTACTTGACCTCCCATACTTCACTTAATGCTTTAAAAGCAAAGTTGTGTGTTTTTTTACCCATTTATTTTGAATAGGTAGAGCTTTGGAAATCAGACATTCCCAAAATTCCAAGACATGTAATTAAAGCCATACTGCCAAGCACCTGCATCTGATGTGTTTTCTAAGTTAAAGAGTGTCTCTGATGCAAATACACAAACATTAAAGGGCATGTCCACCCCATTTTACAACTTGTTTCTGTAGTGTAGGGCTCCCTCCCCCAACCCCAAACGCCATAATAGTTTCACACAAAACACTACTTACATCACCTCATTTCCCCGGCGATGTGTCACGGCCCTCTGCTTGGATGAAACTGCAAGCAGGGGGCCGGACCGGCAGCTGCGTCCATGATTGGCTGAGAGGCAGCCAATCACAGACGCAGCTTCCGGCTGTGCAGATCGACGGGGGAAAGAGATAATGTAAATATAGATCGGGGGTGTTTTGTGTGAAACTACTATGGTGTTTGGGGTTGGGGGAGGGAGCCCTACACTTCAGAAAAGGGGTTTTGTGCAAGAAGGAGGGAGAGGGAAACGGGAAGGAGAGGGAGGGGGAGGAGGTCTGCACTGAGCATGACAAAATTCTCCCAGAGGAGATACAGGAGTCCTATATGGACTCTGCAGTGCTCCTGGTGGGCAGTTTTTGGGACTTTGGGGGGAGGGATTACTGGAGAACAATTTGGAGCTGGGATGTAAGGTAAGGATTTTATTACACTACACAGTGGGGCCAGTAGTGGGTTAAATTGTAGTTTTGGGGGTAAAAACAATACAAACACTCAATTACAAAATAAAAGTCCTAAAATTCCAAAAGAAAAGTGCAATAACAAAAAATACAGGTATGCATTAAACAATTTCTGCAACCATGGCACGCTCCCTTCTAAAATCTGTCCTTTTAAGCCAAATTAAAAGTTTATGCTTACACTTTACCTTGCTAGTTTAAAGGGGAACTGTGGTCTCCATACAAGTGGCCTTTATTAAAAAGGGCATACTCCTCCTACCTTTAAAATTGCTCCAGGATCAACAGTCTATCCAAAGCCGTATAAAGGGTGTTTTTTCCTGCTATCACTGTGACATCACCAGCACCACTGACCTGCCCCCAGTGGTGGGACAGAGCATCTTCAGCTGCATCATAATGGGGTGGAGCTTTTTACACAGCTCAACATGTGTCTATCACAGACTCAGACAGACAGGACAGACAAGGAAATTTAACTTTAAAGGGCATGTCCACCCCCTTTAAAAACTTTTGATATGCGGTAGGGCATGCTTCCCCAGCCCCAACCGCATTAATATTATTGTTAGAAACTCCCCCGATCCTTACTTACATTCCCTCTTTCCTCCGCCCCAGTGTTCCGGCCCTCTGCTTGCATGGAATTGCAAGCAGGGTGCGGAACCATCAGCCGTGTCCGTGATTGGCTGAGAGGCAGCGGCTCGCGGCTGCCGGGAGTTCTGAACAGCGGAGGAGAGAGGGAAGGTAAGTAAAGATTGGGGGACTTTCTAACAATAATATTAATGTGGTTGGGGCTGGGGGAGCATGCCCTACCGCATATCAAAAGGTTTAGGGGGAGGGAGAGAAAAACGGGAGGGCTGCACTGAGCATGCCTCAAACCTTGACGAGGTTGAGGCAGACTCAGGCACAGCATGAGTCACACACTGCTTCTACACAGCAGTTTATTGGACTTTGGAGGGGCACAGCAGGGGAACTATTTTGAGCAGAAATGTAAGGTAAGGCTTGTTTTAAACTTCTTAATGTGGCCAGTAAGGGGTTAAATTTTAGTTTTGGGGTGGACATGCCCTTTAAAAGCCTATTAATTAAGATCCAGAGATGCTAGCTACATCATCCTAGGCTTGTTTAAAAGGTAAAAAGGGCACTTGTCTTGAGATCAGTTAGCCAGTTACCCCCCTTCTAGTGTATTTGTTTCCTTCCTGAATATTCTGTATATTCTCTGAATGATTATTTTCTGTATCCTCTACATTGTTCATCAAGTAGCATTGCCCACTGTGATCATAGTGCAGTAAGTGTATAGGGTGTTATAATGCATTCTAAAAAGCTGAAAAAATTGTATTTTAATTTGACCATTACTGGAAACAATATTTTTTTGCCAACCACCACCTGTCCCCTATTTATTAAGATAACCAATCTAAACCTTCTTACATTTCAGCTGTCAAGTGCCATGTTGTTACCATAAACTCTTCTGCTATCCTTTACATTCTGATTTTGGTAAACTGGGGAAAATGGTATAATGTGGGTGTGCAGGCCCAGAATGCTGCTACTGCTTCCTCCATCCTGCCCCTGGTCAGAGACCTTTGCTTTAGAGGTTGCCGTTCTCTGAACATACATCCCTATGTATTGATAGAATCAGTGCAGGAGAAAAACAGAAATGCGATAAAGCATCAGTGTTATTACATTTTATCATATATCCCAATATACCAGGACATATTGACCCCACCACTGATTCATCTACACACCAACCTCGTAAAGCACGTCTTCATAGGTAAGTTTAGTAAGTTTACTCACTTTTTGCCCATAAAGGGAATATTGTTAGATCAGTGTTTTCAAACCTTGGCACTTCCGATGTTTTGGAAACTACATCTCCCAGCATACCTTGTTTGCAGCATGTTGGAAGTTGTCACTTCTAAACATATGGATTCTCATTGTATATGCAAATGCTTTGGTCTTGACATTTTTTCTGGAAGAGAAATAATACAGTTAATCTGGACATTCCTTTCCACTTCAATTTCCCTTCTGCTTCAGTGTTTCTAACGAATTAGATCGCTCGGGGCTGCTTTTAGTTTGCTCACTCAGGCAGAATTTGTTCTGGCCAATCACAGAAAACTGTAGGGAACGTGCACATGACTTGACATATATGTGACCTGACAGGTCTGTACACATGTAACACAGCCATCCCTGCACTTTGCTCTACATTGTGGTTACAAGTGGCAAAATACAACCAAACCTTGCTTTTCCCATAATCCCTGTCAGCTTTTCATTTCCCTCTGATTGCATTACAAATGAGACATTGAAGCCCCCAGATTAAACCCTCACACGCTCATGGAGAACACAGACTATATGGTGGTTAACTTCTTATTAGGTGCAACCAATCAGATTCTATTAAAAATATATAAAACTGTAATAGGCGTGTACTAAACAGCTAGAGACGCTGCAACTGTATCCAGAACTGAATCCACACAAGTGTAAGATTTATATAATTAGGTGGATTTAGTTCTGGGGACAGTTACATCTCTACCTATTGTCTTTGGTTTACTGCTTAGCAGCTTGGCAGGTGAATTTCCAGAATTCCCACTATAGCGCTCCAGTTTGGAATTCAGTAGTCAGATGGAGGCTTGAGTCGATCTATGAACTGTTTGGTATTGTGTACTCAATTTAGTTGCCATCGGTTTATACTTTTAAGCTGAGACGGCATCATAGTAGATGCACTCATGAAATGGCCAAGGGCTTGTCCACCCCCAAAACTAAAATTTTCCCCACTGCTGGCTCCACTGTGTAGTGTTAAAAAATAAATCCTTACCTTACATCTCTGCTCTGTATGGTTCTCCTGCAGGGCCTGATCCAAGTCCAAAAAGAGCCTCCCTCCCCTTACATTGTAGCTAATTGACATTTCTTCATTCCTGTCCCATGAAAAGATATAATAAAATATTTACAATAATGTGAGAGGTGAACTCACTTTTGTGAGATAATGTATGTATAGAAAGCCTTTTCATTTCTGTAGTTACTGGTCCTTTAACGCATGACCTTATTTATGTCAGATTAGCAAAAATCCAAGTTCATCTGGACTAATCCATAACAGATAATCTACAGTCTATATGTGGGGACAAACATTGGGAATGCAATAGTCTTCTGTATATGCAGTTCCTATAGCACATACTGTGCAGAGCCGAACTTCGCTTGGTGCCTTGTGTCATGTACACAGAATGTTATTAAATATGAAATTGTATTATTTGGAAATTAAAGAGACACTGGCAAAATGTTGACCCAACCGATTGTTTGGCCTGTTAAAGGCATTTACCACCATGTCCTATCATTGTTTAGACAATTTATGCCTAAAATTGTGGGAAAACAATCAACTGCATGGTAAATTTCATCACCCTGCTGATTCAAACAAATTATTGACCACGGTGTCCGAACAGGGAAAAATGTCCACCTGTGTGTCCCAGCCCTAATAACGACAATAGAGGAATCTATATTACTAAAAGAAGGCTGTCGATATAGACAGATCACAGACCCCTAATCTCACACGCTTGATGTCACCGCCAGCGCCTGGGGAATAATTTACCCTCTGATCCGATCTCTGTTTTTTTTTTGATCAACTGATTCAAAAAATCGGAAAATTGACACCGATATTTTGACCGACATGATTGAATTCTTCGAATTGGTCAAAATATCAACCCCGAGTATGGCAGGCTTAAGGCACCTGGAATGTGGAACTGATAAATCACAGTATTGCTGGTAGGGGTGGTTAATTTCTTCCTAGATCACATGATAACTCATAATATTAATGTCTCTCCCTGCTCTCCAGCAAAACAAAATGAGCATAACTGTACCAATGGGGAAGGGAGACTTGATGGGAATTAGTGTAATTACAAGGGATTGATGTTGAAGTTCTATTTATAGCAGGGTTGCATAATATCACATGACAAGATATTTGCTCAGTATCCATACAAATACCTATACTACATTTGTTATTGAACTGTTTTAACAGTCATAAAGGAGATTCTGTTAAAACCCATCCCTATGGCTCACTTAGTATGTATGATGTATAAATGTATTTCTATAGCTTCACTATACAGAGGTATAAAAGCAGTTAAAGCCCAAAGACGTGAGAAAAGTGGTCCCTGCCCCGGAGAGTTTACAAGATCCAGTGCTGACAATATACCTGCAAGTGTTTGAGCTTTGAATAAAGACATGCATCCATCTAGTCCAACCTACTCAGCTATACCTGCATTAAAGTTGTTACAGGGAAGGCCAAAAAAAAAAGGGTATAAAGGGTGAAAAAATGGTAGATAGTTCCATAACTGTTCTCACAATAGAAAACCCTTTCAGAACGTAAAGAGTAAACTTCTTTTCTTCCTCTTAAAGGGCATATCCAGCGTAGAAGAAACGTTTTATAGTCTGGAAGAGCATCCCCCCCAACCCAATTTTTGCATTATTTATTATTGCCAAAGAGGCCCCTGAAGGGACTTACCTGACCCGGTCCCTCGCCCCCTGCTCCTGTTTCAGTTCAGTGATTTGTGTATACAGTATTCATGACCCTTCTGTTATCTTGGTAATGGCGCCCAGTATTTATCTTCTTTTAGAGTCCCTTGTTTACTGTAATTCTTGATAGCCACACCCTCTTATAATTGCCACTCCTATGTTATAGTATACCTATCATATGTAAACATTTCTCAAACCTCATTACTTAAAAACAATATTACCATAAAAATCTTCCTTATTCCTTTCTGTCCTTGTATGATCAGGAGATTAAATAAAAGTTCTTATCGTTAAAAATGGTGCTAATTTTACTCCAACCAATCAGATCTTATTTAACATTTGAAAGCTAACATCTGATAGGTTGGGGCAAAATTAGCACCATTTTTAACGATAAGATAAATAACTTTTATTGAATCTCCCTGATAGTGTGTGTAAGTTCTGTGGGCAGCAGCTGTTCTAAAGGTGTTAAAGGACAACGCCACCCTGATAATGACACCTCTTTATAATATGTTGATATATTCTTTTTAGTTCTCTGGAATCATTACTATATGCATGCTATGCTTTTGGATGCCTTGTGGCAACTGAGCAATTTAGTGATTTGGTTCTGAGCTTGAGCATGCTCAGATGAGACAGCTAGGGGATTAGTATTCAGTAATTGGATGTGAGGTCAACTCTCAAATCCATAACTCACAGTTGCTAACTGGAAGAACCTGGAATCAGAAAGCAACAGGACATTGTGCATCATTTCAGGTTAGACTTATATATTTCACATTTCAAACTAGTTTAGGGTTTGGGGGGTCATTTACCTGTATATCATTTTTCATTTTTTTCATTTGAGGCCTGGATTGCCCTTTCACTTTCATTGATATGTTTTATGAGACTTTAGTGTCCAGTTAATGCTAAAATTGGTACCAGGACAATAAGGATGAGGATGACAAGTTCCCATATGTTCTACTGTGTGGTATCTGTCACTGTCTATGAGATCAGTTTTACACTTGTCTCCAAACTATTATCACTTAATATTCATGTCTGCACCTTGGCTCCCATTGTGATAATCCCCTTTTAAATGTACACCTTTCTTGTGCACTTTCTTGTGGCCTCAAGGTGCCAGAACTGCAGGTAACAGGCAACATATAATTGCAGTGCATGGAAACACGCCTCCGGAGCGCTCAAGCGCGCTATAGTGTTGCTTCAGCCTCAGTTTTTTCATTGTCCTGAATGTCATGTCTTCTAGTGAAATGTGTTTGTGTAGTTATATATACTTACTTATGTATGAGTTATGTTAGAAAATACTTTTATTAGAGAACTTGCAATGAAAACAATCCACTTTTTTGTTGACTCTAAAGTGATCAATGCAAATATCTTCTACTACTGAATTGCTAATTTCTGTTACGTGTTTTTTCAATAAACTAAGATACCGTTCAGGTTATCAATGAAGCTCCGCAAAGGTAATGAAAACGGAAGCTGCCCACATACGTACAATATTCTGTTGGAATACACAGCAGATTATTATACAATATATTATGGGTAGTTTGGACATATACTTTACTATTGGGATTAGTTTTTTCAGAGCTCTTAAGGTGCCCATACATCTATAAGATTTTACTTACCTGACCGAGCGTTCACGCGATGTTCATCGATGCTGCCGAGAACAGTCTCCATTTACATTCGGCCGACATGCGATCGCAAAATCCCATTCATTTTGCGATCGCATGTCGGTCGAATGTAAGATCGGGAGAAGCGGTTCCGGCAGAATGTATCGGGTGAGCGCTCGGTTGGGTAAGTAAAATCTTATAGATGTATGGGCACCTTTACACTTCTGTGATTGCTATCAAAGGACTTGCAATTCAGTATTAGTCAATTGTCTAGAAACCATTTGTCAAGGTGCAGTACAAGGTAAGTATAGACAGATAGACACTTAATCTATTTTAGCTTTTTGCTGGGCTTATGTTTAAATACCTTTTGTTTTAAAGGATACAGTTTTGTTTACACTTAACACTATTGTTTTCAGGAATGGCCTTCCCTGTTGATATCCTTGATAATTGCAGTCACAATGAACTGGACAACTTAGCAGAAGACTATCTGGCTGATCTGCGATGTTCTGACCCTAACAACCCTGAGTATTTCTCTGTGGGAAATGGCACGGAGGTAAAACTTCTGCATATACCAACAGCAGGTGTATTTTAAGAGATCTTAATGGCTTATGCTACACCAGTACTTGTTTTTTAGACCAGTAGTTTCTTTCACCACTGGACTCCAGCAGAGTTGTATGAAAGGTGCTTCTATGTAGTAAATAGATGTAGCATAAATGGGAACTTCTGGGTAAAGTACATGTTATTAACTGGGGTAGTTATGCAGGATATGCAGTTCATTTTCTAATAAACATACCCTACGGTGCATGCAACACAGTTGCATCACACCCTTTTTAAAGGGTTACAGAATAGACATCAGATTTAACCCTGTGCAAAACAAAGGCAATCAGCGCCACACGTGGGGCTTTTTCAAATACAGACATAGCTGAGATTTACTACATCTGTTTGGTAGTTAAATAAGTGACCATCGTGTGTGTGTGTGTGTGTGTGTGTGTGTGGGTGTGTGTGTGTGTGTGTGTGTGGGTGTGTGTGGGTGTGTGTGTGTGTGTGTTTGGCCATGCATTCAGAATATCAATTAAAACCACTAGCAATAAGCAGATAGCTAAATAAATAATTACCTAAATGTAAAAAATAAGCAGAATGTCCATAATTATTTTACAGTCAAATGACAAATACCAAGCAACGTTTATCTTGTTGGTCTCAAATAATACAATCAGTGGTGATTTACAACTGTTTGTAATTGAGCTTTTTATCCAACTGCTGTCTTGCTGCTTGGATCTGTTTGAATGACAGATTAGAAAAGCTCTGGTTACTGCAACCAATCATTTACTGTATTAAGCTAGGTACACACCTAGCGATTTTTCCTCCTGACCAACCGTTCGATACTTTCGAACGGTCGGCCAGGAGGAAGGACTGTCGGTCGCGGCAAAAGCAGCCGCGTCCGATAGTCACCGCGACCGATCGTGCGGTCCATAGAGGACCGCACGATCGGACGAGGTTTTCCACCCTGTCCGATCGTCCTTTCGTCCGATTCGGACGAACGGTCGATCGGACATGGGCACATTCGGATTCGATAATTTCGGTCCGATCGACCGATACACTGAACTATCGGTCGATCGGACCGAAATATCTAATCGTGTGTACCCAGCTTTAATGGTAACAAGATCTGAACACTAGTTAATTTGACAGGTGAATCTGATGAATAGGTTAAAGATTATTATAAACCAATTAATGTGACATTTCCTTCCAGATCCCAATCAGCCTTTCAGCTGTAGGATTTATGCCGCTCTTTGGAGGGGATCAGCTACACAAACTCCTAGCACTTTTCTCACCTGAAGACACAATGACAGGTATTGTTCCTTATTTATGTAGCAATACTACATTATATACAGTCATGTACACTGGTTTAGTCAGTGAGTCTATATGTATATTTATTTATGTAGCAATACTACATTATATACAGTCATGTACTCTGGTTTAGTCAGTGAGTCTATATGTATATTTATTTATGTAGCAATACTACATTATATACAGTCATGTACTCTGGTTTAGTCAGTAAGTCTATATGTATATTTATTTATGTAGCAATACTACATTATATACAGTCATGTACACTGGTTTAGTCAGTAAGTCTATATGCATATTTATTTATGTAGCAATACTACATTATATACAGTCATGTACACTGGTTTAGTCAGTAAGTCTATATGCATATTTATTTATGTAGCAATACTACATTATATACAGTCATGTACACTGGTTTAGTCAGTAAGTCTATATGTATATTTATTTATGTAGCAATACTACATTGTATACATTCATGTACTCTGGTTTAGTCAGTGAGTCTATATGTATATTTATTTATGTAGCAATACTACATTATATACAGTCATGTACACTGGTTTAGTCAGTGAGTCTATATGTATATTTATTTATGTAGCAATACTACATTGTATACAGTCATGTACTCTGGTTTAGTCAGTGAGTCTATATGTATATTTATTTATGTAGCAATACTACATTATATACAGTCATGTACACTGGTTTAGTCAGTAAGTCTATATGTATATTTATTTATGTAGCAATACTACATTATATACAGTCATGTACACTGGTTTAGTCAGTAGTCTTATTATATGTTATTATGTAGCAATACTACATTGTACATTCATGTACAACGGGTTTACAGTAGTGAGTCTTATGTATATTATGTAGCATACTACATTTATACAGTCATGTACACGGTTTATCAGTGAGTCTATATGTATATTTATTTATGTAGCAATACTACATTATACAGTCATGTACCTGGTTTAGTCAGTGAGTCTATATGTATTTTATTTATGTAGCAATACTACATAATACAGTCATGTACAGGTTTAGTCAGAGTCTATATGTATATTTATTTATGTAGCAATACTACATTATATCAGTCATGTACACTGGTTTAGTCAGTAAGTCTATATGTATATTTATTTATGTACAATACTACTTGTATACAGTCATTTACAAGGTTTAGTCAGTGAGTCTATATGTATTTTATTTATTAGCAATACTACATTATATACAGTCATGTACACTGGTTTAGTCAGTAAGTCTATATGTATATTTATGTAGCAATACTACATTATGTACAGTCATGTACACGGGTTTAGTCAGTGAGTCTATATGTATATTTATGTAGCAATACTACATTGTATACAGTCATGTACACGGGTTTAATCAGTGAGTCTATATGTATATTTATTTATGTAGCAATACTACATTATATACAGTCATGTACACTGGTTTAGTCAGTGAGTCTATATGTATATTTATTTATGTAGCAATACTACATTAAATACAGTCATGTACAAGGGTTTAGTCAGTGAGTCTATATGTATATTTATTTATGTAGCAATACTACATATATACACAGTCATTTACACTGGTTTAGTCAGTAAGTCTATATGTATATTTATTTATTTGCAATACACTTTATACAGTCTTTTACAAGGGTTTAGTCAGTGAGTCTATATGTATATTTATTTATGTAGCAATACTACATTATATACAGTCATGTACACTGGTTTAGTCAGTAGTCTTATGTATTAATTTAGTAGCAATACTACATTGTATACAGTCATTTACAAGGTTTAGTCAGTAAAGTCTATATGTATATGTAGGTAAGATACTACATTGTATACAGTCATGTACAAGGGTTTAGTCAGTGAGTCTATATGTATATTTATTTATGTAACAATACTACATTGTATACACTCATGTACAAGGGTTTAGTCAGTGAGTCTATATGTATATTTATTTATGTAACAATACTACATTGTATACAGTCATGTACAAGGGTTTAGTCAGTGAGTCTATATGTATATTTATTTATGTAACAATACTACATTATATACAGTCATGTACAGGCTTTTTACCTTTACAGAAACCCAGAAGTCCCAGACCCAGACATATATAGTTGTATATGCTCACTAAGTTCTCTAGCCCTGTTCCTGTCAAGAAACTACTGGCTAAGCTGTCCGCAACCTCTACCTCACTGTAATCAAGAGGGGGGGATATTTAAAAAGTACAGCCATTTGCAATTTAGTGATCATAGAACCAATTCAGGCTTGTTTACTTTTTATCTTTATTTCTCCTTTAAGGCAGGGTACACACCATACAATATTTTAGTACCATGTATCGGTCAGCCAGAAATATCACATGGTGTAGGTGGAGGGGGCACGGCCTTGCTCGGTTGCCCATTTGTCCGGATCAAACCTGTTGGTAAATCACGGCCAATTGTGCGGTTCCCTATGGAACCACACAATCAGTCGCATGAACTGTTCGCCACGGCCACTATTGCCACAACTGACAGTCATTTGTCCCGGTCAAGCTCTCGCTAGTAGAAAACACTCTGTCAGGATAAAAAATCCCTTGGTGTGTACCCACCCTAAGCTTGCCTAAGGTCACAAAGAACAAACCCAACAGCCACCCCTATAGCCATCATTAAAGGGCATCTATACCGAAAAATAGGTTATTTTAAATTGACCATAACTAGAAACTATCATTCTTCCCAACCACCACTGTATCATTTTTTTGTTGAGCTGCCCCCTATTGCTTTAGATATCCAATCTAAAACTTCTTACATTTCAGCTGTCAATCAAATTCCTTGCTCTCAAAAACTATTCTTCTGTGAGTAGTTTTACTGTAGCTGGAATGGTAACAGTTTTGACAGTTGGAGTGCTGTATGATGGGTGCAGGCTTGACAGTTGGTATGTGGGAAAATAGTCAGGTTGGATGGAAGTGGGACTGGTTAAAATAGGGAGGGGGGGATACTGCTCCTAAACAAAATGTGTGCTAGATTGAAAGCATGCAGCAACACACACAAATGCTACTTAAATGTATTCAATTATAGATTAAGATGAGGCAAAGTCATTGTTTCAGTATAGAGTCCCTTTAAGATTCCTTTAAGAATGTGAATGAAACAGAAACTGAAATACAAACAACTGGGTGATTTATATAAACATCTGTAGGGCGATGCAATAAATTTCACTATTGAAACTTACACTCGTTCCTGTGAGTTGAGAGTTTTACATCTGTTCAGTGAGTTGAGAGTTTTTGCATGTCTTTAAAGAAATAATTCAAAAGACATTCAGTTTTGCACAAAAAAACCCATAAACACTGACCCAAAATAAATTAATTTGTGCTACGCTAAGTTAAAAAAAGGATCAGAAATGTCAAGGGAACATCAGGAGGTAAAGCAGACTTTTTAAATATTCAATAGAGCCAACCTTCAATCTTCTACCATTTAGAGACCACAATACATACAACAGTTCTCCAAATCATGAACCATTTTCAGCCTTCACAATTGGCGAACTGTGAGAGAGACAGAAGTTATTATGAAAATATTTAACTCAGTATAATTTTTATTTTTGTAATTTATAATAAATATCATGAATATCTGAATATACAGCATATAATCAACATAGTGTAATGCTTTACAACATTGATTCTATTTAAATTCACTGTACACAGCACAGTTTATTACAAATGTTAAAAATAATATACATTAAAGTCCATGTCCACCCACCCAGCTCCGTTTGAAAATTATGATCAGAAACCTCCCAGAGACTGTAATACTCACCTTTCTCCAGGGCCCTTAAATCAGTAGCGGGGGTAGGTGAGTATAACTGCTCTTTAAAACAGTGTTTGCTACTGCAGCTGTTTAGCCAATCATAAACTTAGCTCACAGTTTGTGACATTACATCTTACGCCTACCTATGGTATCAGGGGTTCTAGCAGTATTTTTATACCAAAACTTCCGAAACAATCAATTCAGTCCTTAAAGCAATAAACAATAAAAGTATGTGAAAATCAAGGAATAGAATTCAATATATAACCACAAGAAAATAAAAGTGCAATAAATAATATATGCAATATATTTGTTTAATATATAAGTTTAGCTCCAGATTTTTTAATGCACAAGTTTGTTATTGTGTTTAATAAACACAATAACAATAACAAAACATAAACTACCCCATAAAGTATTTATAACCGAAAGGCAGATAATTCAAGTGTTAAGAAAACATGGTTAATAATGGTTTAAATATGCCTCAAATTACAAATATTTTCATTACATCTCTCGTACAGTGTAGTTACATTTCTCTGTCTTGTTAAACCCCCTCACTAGGGGTAATAACACTTGTACTGGAGTAAAACAATTGGTTTATTCTGATCAGTGAGTATTTTACTGATATTTGTTCTGTATGCTGTACATTCTCTTGAATGTTTTCTCATGCAGCTATTCAGGCAATCCTAATTTGAATCATGATTTGTGAAATGATGTGTTGTGACATGACTTTGTCCCCTGAGAACCAAGTGCTTTCAAAGGTTGCAGCAGGCTATCTACCCCATGATTCCCATTTGATTCAATTCAGTTCTTAAAACAATGTCCCCTAGTGCAGCTATTTATCCAATCTTGTTCTGATAATTAGTATATTACACAGTAATAAGTAAGAAGTATGTATGCTTATAGTATATGCTGGTGTTTAGATGTTGTAATCAGTAGGGGGGGTTACAGTGTTATTCTGCTGCATTTGGTTTGATAATTGTAATTGTTTGTTTTGTTTTTCTGTAGGTTTTTTACTAAGTGAATAATGTACACAATTTTATACAAATGGAGTTATCATATACCATATAAATGTATGAGGTCACAGGCCTAGCAGTTTTATATGTTCATGGAACTAAGGGGAAATGTCTTTATATTTTAAAGTAGGGGCACATTATTGTTTATAATACAAGTTTCAGTTCAGTATTCCCAGTTGCTATTCGGAGTCGAAAAGGAGTTTAGTTAGTTAATGAGCTATTAGGCAGGCATCATAGTTAATGTAAAAACGTCTTTATTAATCTCCATTACAATCTTCCTATGTGTTAGATCCAATAGCACATTGTAAGACATACAGTTAATCATGCTGAGTTCTTTCTTTTGAAGCTGTGGCTTTCTACCTGGCTGATCAGTGGTGGGGAATCGATGACATTGTGCGGACATCAAACCCTTCTCGGGAAGGTGTTCAGCAGGTAACATTGCGCCTTATAAAATCCTTAAAATTCATTAAATATGGGTAATTTGTATTACCGATGTGTTAATGGAGGTTGATGTTTATTAGCAGTTTAGACCACTTTACATGCTAACAACATGCTGTGGAAACACTTGTAATCTTTGGAATGAAGTTTGACCTGTCCTTCCATACAAGCAGTTGTTTTCGTTGATATACACGTCTATACCCCTAAACTCTTTAACCTCTTACTTTGCACATGTGCATGAACGATCCTCCCAAATACATCAGCTGAGGGTTTTCGTGGTGTTGCATGGGGTTTAATACTGTTTTCATTTCTTCATATGGGCGAAATCTCCATTTATAACGTAATGTAATCTGTAAGGGGGTTCGGACTTGTTGCGTTTTTGGAGAAACATGAATTTAATTTCTCATGCTCTGAGAAAGGTTTATTACGCACCATGGGATCCTTTGTCCCAACAGAACATTCGCCACTAACGAGCGGTTGGCTAGGTCAAAGGACTGTAGGTTGTGACAAATGCAACCGTGCAGTCCCTATGGAGGATCGGCCATAGTTTTGCGATGCATCTGATTCCGATTTGTCTAATTGCCCATTCAGACAAACGAAGAGTTGGATGTAGGTCGCTGGCTGCTACACATCCATGCAATTTTTCATCCCAGTCGACCAATACAATTAGAGAATTGTAGAGGTTAAGGAATTGAAGTTGTACCCGTAGCAATATAAACATGCATATGGGATCCCATTAAATGTAATACCAGGCCGTATACTGCTTCCTACATCAATAATCTTCCTAATGCCATCAGAAGGAGAGGAATAAGGAAAACCTCTGCTATACAGAACATTCTGTCGCAGTACTGCATCACTTTATAGTTGCTAGAAATTCTCTTTCTTGTATTTCCTGCTGGCTCCCTCATTGTGACTGAATCCAAATGAGAATCACAGGAATCATGAAACCCTATGGGACAGATTAACTTATGCACTAACTGTAATGTCCGGATCCCTGAGTATTCTTTCAGACCAGATACCCAGATTTACCATCATATAAACAAGGAGTCAAACAGCCAGGCATGATGCAGAGGGTAAAGATAGAGACAAAGTCAGGAACAGGTAAAGGTCAAGACAGGCAGCACAGAATTTCATACCAGGAGGGAGGTAAGGGTCAAAGAAGAATATAAGAGAAGAGTGACCAATGAGAACAGACTCAAAAGAGCAGAGGAGAGGAGAAAAGAGCTGTAGGATAACAAGGTAGATTTAGATCTGACTGGTTAAGATGATTATCCAGACAGAACACGCCTACAAATGAAGAGAGCTATAAACTAGCCGAGCGCCACAGGTGATCTTGATTTCTGGAGATTGGTGATTAAAGCCAAAGTGGACTGGAGATTGACATTCGGCTCTGGCGATCGCCAAAGCCTTGTTGAAGGAGCCATTTGGACAGATCCCAACCAAAAACAAAGCACATAAGAGAAGGTAGTCGAAACCTAACACTAGGCAGAGAACTGCATCCGCTGTAGCTCCTCAACCAAACAATATTGGGAGGTAGAAATAATCAGTTCTTCTTCCCTTCCCAAGGTACATTTTCTTTTTTAAAAGTTATTTTTTACAGTATAGTTATCCTTCAATACATATTCATGCCCCTTACCTTTTACCCAGAGGGACAGTGGTGTAGTCTAAGGGGTTTCAGTAATCACAAGTCAATGAAGTGTAATATTATTCATTTTTAGCCAACCACAACATCAAAACATAATGTTTTGGGGGTATGTGTCCCCTTCTTCAGGTTAATTCTATGTGGTTTACATGTGGCCATATAAGTGTCTTTAAGTCTTTTCTATCATAAATCTTTCCTTTTCCTGTTCTACCTATCAGGTGAGGACGCTGGGAGAAAGGGTGGTTCTCTATGTCTTAAATCGAATTATATATCGAAAGCAAGAGATGGAGCGTAATGAAGTCCCTTTCCTCTGTCACAGCAGCAAAGATCATGCAAAGATATTCTGGAGTAAAGGGGAGGCAGTTGGATTCTTTTCCGTCAAACGCCCTGGTCAGTTGTCATTCAGCTACAATTTGAATAAAGTAAACAATTATATACATATATTTAGCATTAAATTAAAATCATCACTGAAAAATATTCTTACGTTTTCTGACAGTACTTGTAAATACTGTGATTGCTATACTTGTTAATGGGCATCAGGGATACGTTTTCCTTCTCCACATAAGGTTCATCACCTCTGTCTGAAATGTGTAATCAGTCTGTCCTCGTTCTAGGCCTGGAACACACAGGCAGACCTGTGTTTTCTTGTGTTCACTTGTGCGAGATTGACTGGGATTTACTAGCAGGGCTGGTCGTCCTAACCAATAAGTTGGTTTCTGGTTTTGCAAATGTTCCCTGTCACATACAATCAGAAGAATAAGCTGGATAGATGTGGCTTCTGTTTTTTTTTCCCTTCCTGTGGATCAACTGTTAAGCTTCGTAGACATGGCAGATAATTGTGGCAATCTTCCAATCCACGACTATTCTCTGCTTTTTCTGATGATCAGCCTGGCGGATTCGTTCTGCCAATTGTCGTATGTTTGTACGATTATCAAATTATCAGTAGACTGTGATGTAAGATTGAATGAAATGCACATGTGCAACATTTCGAGATCACGTGATATATTACGAACGTCACGTAATTTGTACATTACGTAACACCTTTTCCAACGAACACCAGGGTGGATAAAAATCAATGGTTTTAAAAATAAAAAAAAATGCATTTTTTTGATTTAAATCAGATTTTTTTTTAAATAAAATGCTTTTTTAGGAAAATATATTACCATCCAAAGGTTATTGCAGCATGAAATAAAGATTTAATTATGTAGAATAAGACTGTATCAGGGAGATGCAATAAAAGTTCTTATCGTTAAAAATGGTGCTAACTTTGCCCCAACCAATCAGATTTTATTTAACATTTGAAAGCTAACATGTGATTGGTTGGGGCAAAATTAGCACAATTTTTAACGATAAGAACTTTTATTGCATCTCCCTGTTTATGTTTAAAGGGTATGTCCACCCCCAAACAAAATGTTAGTATGTGCTAGGAAAAGGCATCGTGCCTTAGCCAATCACAGGAGCGGATGCCAGTCAAGCCCCTTCTGCTTGACTTCCGTGCTCGTTAGAGGCACGGGAGTTAAGCAGAAGGTATCGGGGGAACAAATGCTGGTAAGTACATTTGGGGGCATCTTTGGCAGCTGTAAAACTCCTGGGGTCGAGGTTTACAGTCCTCTCCTAGCACATACTAAAATTTTGCTTGGGGGGTGGACATACACTTTAATTAAAATCCATTAATCCATTTACAATGTCATGCTCTTCCAGAGGTTTTTCTAAGATTATTGGGCAGTTTCTCTGCCTACAAGAGATATCCCAGATGCTTGGTTTACTTTTGCAGGTCTCAAAACTGAATTTGACTCAGCAGAGATCACTTGTCTCTTCTTCACAGCAAAAATGTTATAACATGAACAGAGTTTTGAAAATGACCTTAATCCTATTGTTCTACAAACCTATGAATACAGAATCAACCCCTTCAGTGCTAAGTTTCAAAAAGTTCAGTGAATAGATTTGTTTAAGCAAATAACATATGTTGTAATGTTATCTTTCAATTGAGTAAATATTTAAATTGTTATTATTCTAAAAATCTTCATCTTATGTCTTTATGTAGAAAACTATGATTTCAATCAAACCTTCCTGACTAGTGATTTAATTCATGATTTAAATCAGTTTGATTTAAATCAAATCCACCCTGACAAACACTATCCACTATCGTTGATGTATGTACATGCGTAGTTGGCAGACCTAGGGGCATATTTATGAATGATCGCTATTTTCGCCATTTTGCTATCGCAGGACACCGCAATGACAAATTGAGTTTTACACTATCATCCTATTAATAAAATTGAGAAAATTCGCCTTTTGAGTTTTATACTATTATATCTTTGGCTGAAAAAAACGCCAAATGTGTTAGGCTATTTTTAATAACAAAGGTGTTCAGTGTGTATTAACCAATTTAATACTACTTCGACCACCAGGGAGTATTAACTATTTACCATCATATGTGCTGAGCTTTTTCAGCATTATTAGTGCTACTTTTTGCTAGATAATGTTCGCTTTTGATGAAAATTCACCTTTTTAATAACTGATGAAAGAAAAAGTTGAAAGTTTAAAAAATTGTGCTAAAGGCTGGTGGGGAAAAATAGCAAAAATAATTCCCCCTTTATAAATATGTCCCTCAGACCCCCATTTAACTTAATTAGTAAATAAAATGGCTGAACTTAAAGGCATCTATAGTGGGAAAATGAACTTTTTTTTCTCTCTTTCCATGTGTTTTATAATTCCCTCCAACCCCCAGAGTGTCTTCACTTTTTTCAGATTCCCTCACTGTCCTGAGATACACCGGTTAGAAGAATACGTGATTGCATTCCTCTATTCTTACTTGGACTGTCAATCAAATCCCTGTGACTGATCCCCCCTCCCTGCTCTGTAATAAACAGAGATAAGAGCATTAGCAGGGGGAGAGAGGTAGCTTTGATGGTAGATATAAGGCTGCACTTGACCCCCATTCTTAATAGCTTTCACTGACTGATGATGGCTCACAAAGTGAGAGATCGTAAACTGTACTGATCTCCTTCTTCTTCCCTGTCTCCAGGACAGCTTGCTTTCTATTGACCACTGTGTGTGGATGTGTTTTTCAGGATATTGAACTTTTAACTCCTACTGTACGTGATAAACTTGTCGGTTAGCCAGAGTTGAGACATGGAGGAGGTAACAGAGGGGAGGGGGAAGGGGGGAGTGCTGCACAGAGATCTGACACCATGGTTAAACAAAGTCACTGACAGAGATAGGATTAAGGCAGCACAGAGTACATGAATTTAACTTTGTAAAGGGGCAATGTGTTTTTTTCACTATAGATGCCCTTAAATGCAAAAATACACTTTTCGACATTTTATAAGTATGTTTGAGCTCTTACCACAGCTATGTATGTGAAAGAGAGTGAAAAGTAGCGGTAATGACCTTTCGCTATTGGTTATAAATAGCGAAAAGTCCAAATATGGTGAAAAGGCTGCGTTAAAGAAGGCGAAAAGTTTAATGAACCTTTAGAAATATGCTTGTGAAGGTTCTCATTCATCCAGGTCATGGTATATCTGTTGTATTCAATTAGATCAACTGGACTTGAAATGTAGTTCTTGAAGACGTTTCGCTAGTCATCCGACTGGCTTTCTCAATTCAGAATGACTTGTACAAGAATCTGTGGCAATTATGTACCCTGGAAAATCCCAATTAGCATATCACAGCCAGGTGTTAAGGGTGTGATTAGATAGTGGCTAAGAGGTGTTATAGGAATATGCCGCCTAGTCTATAATCAGATGGACATATGTAAGAACCTTAAGACAAGGAATGTGGGTATTAATGAGTAGGTTGGACAAGATGGACGTATGTCTTTATTAAAAATCAAATACTATACTATACAGTACTATACTACTATACGAAACTATACAATAATATACAATACTATACTATACTATACTATACAATACAATAATATACAATACTATACTTTACAATACAATAATATACCATAATATAATACTATACAATGTATGGGGCATGTTTTATAAAGTACTATACAATACAATAATATACAATACTATACAATTCAGTAATATACAATTCTATACTATACAATGCAATAATATACTATACTATAATACTATACAAGGATTGGTATTGCTAAGTGTTACCATGCTTCAGCAGGTCACATACGGTAATACAGCCTGAATTGGTGTTTTGTGGTCACATGCTACTTTTCTATAGGCAAACCATTATACACATTTATATTACAAAGCAGTCTTAGAATAACGTGGTTATAAAATACCGATTGGTATCTCATAGCTCTATCATTATTTCACTTCTTTTGAGATAAGAACACTGGTTTTAAGGGGTTATGATTAAAATCTTTATAAATTTTCTCTTGATAAAAGTGTCTTTATTCCACCTTGACCATTTTATCACTATGTTACTGTGCTGAATGAATTGGCCCTTAATGCATGCCATGATTTGGCTTTTCACATGTCTGCGTTCACAGGAAGCAAATGTCCTGCATACCTCAACCAAAGTTACCTGCTACCTGTAGTGGACACCATGTTTGTAAGGAAGCGGCACCATGACAAAGACTTTGCAGTACAAATGCTCGAGGACTTTGTGGATTCATTCACAGAAGAAGAAGCCCTTGGTCTGAGGTATCCATTATCAGCCTCCATGTATACAGGTAGTTAGTTCTTTTATTACCAAATATTTCTTGGATTATTTTGAACATGTATCCAATTAACAGTTAACCAAAGTAATCTTGTACAATAAATATAAACTCTACCAAGGATTAGTACCAGTAGGTCCTCAACCCTGGGTTGACCCTTAATCTCCAGAGCTAAGTTGGTGAGTTGTGCTCGCCAGGCCATTTTTGTTTCCTTCCCCGTTTGGCCCATGACAGGTCTGAGACTGCTATGGGGTGGAACAAAGCGACCCAATGAGAGCAACTTTTTGAGAGCTCCGGATATTGAGGACCTAGCGGGTCAATCGTATATATAGTTCATAGGTAGGCACATTCACTTAAGTCTTTAAACAATACTCATTTATTAGAGTGCTGAAAACAAAAATGCCAAATGCACACACAACGTTTCGGGGGGTTTCAACCCTGGGCACTGTTTATTGGTGGGCTTATTGAATGGGCTTCACTTAATTATGGTTGCTGATTCACTTTTTCCTATGGTCTTTAGTTGCTAAGAATATTATTTAGAGCCTCATGTAACTGGGTAAACTAATTGTAAATTTAAGCATTAGAAGGTATATCCATACTATATATATGTATTTTGTGTGGAACAGAGATTCACATAGAACTGATGGTTTGACCTTTCTCCTAATGTCCATCTACTTTATACTTAAGCTTGTAAGCAGTATATAGAGAAATACCCTGGGGACCACAAGCTACTCTGGGAGGTAGAAGGAGTTGGTCACTGGTTCCAGAAGACTCTCATTTCAAGTATGTTTCAGATGGAGACACCAAGATTTTCAGGTAAATATGTTACTCACATAGTATTATTAACATGCATACAGTATATATAGTATTAAAGGGGAACTGTTGTCCAAAAAATTACTTTAGGTAAATTGATAGGAATTGCTCTCCTGAGAATTTTTGTAATTTGTTTTCATGTTTTTTTTGCACAGTTTTGAAGATATTTACATTTTTGTGTGTGCATCACCAGGTCCGCTGCACTTCCTGCTTCCTGCTCTGAAACCATGTCAGTCAATCTGCCCTTTGTCTCCTCCTCCCCTGTGCAGCCCCCCTGGTCCCTCCCACTCATGGACCCCATGGTCCCTCCAGTTGCAGGCCCCCCTTGGCCCATTCTCTTACAGACACATGTGGCCCCACCCACCTGTGCCTCCTAAGCCTCGTCCACTCGTGGGTGCACAAGCCCCGCCCACTCACAGGTGCATAAGTCCCACCCACTAACGGGTGCCATGGGCCACTCAGACACACCCCCTCTACAGAAAACTCTGTGGAAACAGCCTTTTCAGACAGTGAGAACTCTGCCTGAAAAGGCTGTTTTCACATAGTGGGAAAGAAGGGCTGTAGATTCCCTTACCTACTCTGTCAGGATTTCACACAGCAGAGAGGAGGAGGGACTTCCTGTCTCCCTGACACACTAAGGGAGTCTGAGGCTGTGCTCGCCGGCGGCACTGTGCAGGAGAAGCCTCCCACCCATTAACTTTCTGGTCAGTCATTTCTTTATATCTTGGGCTGTGGAGCATGTAGATAGGTGGTTGATGGCTCGTTTTAATGGTAGGAAACTGGCCTTTAATTTAAACTCAACTTGTTTGGAGACCACAGTTCCCCTTTAATAACATACATATACATAGTATTAATATCATACATATACATAGTATTAATAACATACATATACATAGTATTAATATCATACATATACACAGTATTAATATCATACATATACATAGTATTAATAACATACATATACATAGTATTAATAACATACATATGCATAGTATTAATAACATACATATACGTAGTATTAATATCATAAATATACATAGTATTAATAACATACATATACATAGTATTAATATCATACATATACATAGTATTAATAACATACATATACATAGTATTAATAACATACATATACATAGTATTAATAACATACATATACATAGTATTAATAACATACATGTACGTAGTATTAATATCATACATATGCATAGTATTAATATCATACATATACATAGTATTAATAACATACATATAAATAGTATTAATACCATACATATCCATAGCATTAAAAACATACATATCCATAGCATTAAAAACATACAAATACATAGTATTAATAACATACATAAACATAGTATTAATAACATACATATACATAGTATTTATAACATACATATACATAGTATTAATAACATACACATACATAGTATTAATATCATACATATACATAGTATTAATAACATACAAATACATTGTATTAATATCATACATATACATAGTATTAATAACATACATATACATAGTATTAATAACATACACATACATAGTATTAATAACACACATATACATAGTATTAATAACATACATATACATAGTATTTATAACATACATATACATTGTATTAATATCATACATATACATAGTATTAATATCATACATATACATAGCATTAATAACATACATATACATAGTATTAATAACATACATATACATAGTATTAAAAACATACGTATACATAGTATTAATATCATACGTATACATAGTATTAATAACATACATAAACATAGTATTAATAACATACAGTACATATACATAGTATTAGTAACATACATATACATAGTTTTAATAACATACATATATAGATAGTATTAATAACCCACACCCAGCAAATTACCACTCAGCATTGGTGTGTTAAAGGACAACTAAAGCTTAAATATAATATGCTTTTGATGCAATTAGGTTACAACTGATAGGTTCAAGTAGCCGTAACATGGATTAATCGGAATTCTTCAGTTTTCTGGCATTTTCTAATTTGCGGTGCTCTCCTTCCTAGTAAGGAACATTTGATTTCCTACTACTCAGTCCTTAGGGAGGCCATAGGGAGGTCACCCAGTAAGGGGGATAGATAACTCACTCAGGGAACCACAGCGTTGAAGACAAAATCTTCAGATTTAAACAGATATCATCTTGAAAGTGCGTCTTATTTCAGAATTGAGGGGAAGATCACTATATAAATCAGCATTTGGAGAATTCATGCAGGGTCATTTATATTTTGACTTTAGTTTTCCTTTAAAAAATGCCCTGAGGTGCCACGTGATGTGAGCCCTTATTCCTAAGATTTGCTTGGCATGGGGCTGGTAAAAGGCTGCCACAGAGAGACCGTACTCCTTACAAAATCCCAAATAATTTGCACACTGGATCAATGATGGGAAAAACTGTACCCATTTGGTGGTTGTCTAGTGAGGTTGATGGGAAATTTAGTACATACTGTAGATGCTGTTTTGCTTTCTTTTTGAGTATCCACAGACCATGTGACGCGACAGCTTTAGAATTAACTCAAATATACCAATAGATAAATGAACGGATAATTTGCCTACTTACATCTCTATTTATTGTCATTCACAGAAGCTTCCAAAAGTGACTCAAATCTTTTGTGCAAAGAACCTTGTTCAGAATTGCACCAGACTGAGCCAGAAAGAAGAGATGAAATCTCAGAAAGTGAGACACAGCCAAGTGAACCGTGTATAGCAACGCATGTCCAGGTCTGCAACAATGTCACCTCTGTGCACCACTTTATACAAAGCCCATTCATTCCGTATAAATCAGAACAAACATAGCAGTATTTGGGATAAGAGGTTGTAACTTTGGAACATCAATGGGTTGTTTAGCTGAGTTTGTGCAAATTAATAAAGTTATCACAACAGCTTTAGAACATAGACCTAATACAGTGAGAAATAGCAGCCTAATTATTGTGTTATCTGCACTTAAAATGATTTCATAGGTAATATACAGCACTGACCATGCTTACCTTGTGCTGATGGGTAATCTGAAGTAGATTGGGCTGGTTGGAGTTTTCTGCTGGTAAACCTACATTTAAATTTATCATTGCAAACAATAGTCTTATAATATTGAAATTCAGGAGAATTAACACACATCATTTTTATGTAGGTAGAACCAGAAGCAACGGAAGGTCTGGAAATTGCACCTGAAGGTACTGAGCCACTTGCAGACATTTATTATATTTACATATAGTGTGAATAAGTAAAGTTGGTTATAGTTTCTAGCCTATATGACGTTAATTAAATGATAACAATAATATATCCTTGAAAGGACTACGCCCTTTTTTCCCACTCACCTCAGATATTTCGCCCAACTTCAAAGTTTTTATTTCCCTTGTCGTATTTTCCTGTCATTTGAAAATAGATTTTATCACTTATTCCAGTCTAACTTAAAAAAAGTGAAGAAATCAATTAATTAAATATATTAAATCTACATAGATTGTCACATTGTGATACTAAATGGCAGATAAGATTCATATTGAATAGGTGATGCATTTTGGACTTAAAAATCCTTGTGCTATTTATACTATAAATGGCTCTGTGTTAAGTTAATCCCTGTTGGAAAGGGATTCACTTATAAGTAAGGTAGCAAGCAGTGCCAGGCAGCAACAGCCAGAGCCAGCATGGTATTGTCTTGTATAAAGAGAGGAATGGACTCAAGGGAGGAAAATGTTATTCTCCCTCTCTACAAAGCATTGGTAAGGCCTCATTTGGAATATGTGGTGCAATTTTGGAATCCTGTGTGCAAAAAGGACATCTTTGAAATGGAAAGGGTTCAGAGAAGGGCAACTAAATTAATAAGGGGATTGGGGGAGCTTGAATATGAAGAGAGACTGGAAAAGTTACAACTGTGTACGCTAGAGAAAAGGCGCTTGCGTGGTTATATGATTACCGTGTATAAATACATTAATGGGCCATACAATAAACTATCTGGGGCATTGTTCACCAATAGAGCATGTCAGAGGACACGCGGACATCGCTTATGGCTTGAATAAAAGATGTTTAGTCTTCAAGTTTGGAAAGGGTTTTTCCACCGTGAGAATGGTAAAACTATGGAACTGTCTTCCAGTGGAAGTTGTGATAGCAGGTTCATTGGACGGTTTAAAAAAAAAAGGCTGGATGAGTTTCTGTAAACAGGGAATGTTGCAAGTTACTAGTATTGAATTTTTGTCGAAATCAGTAGCAAATATCCCATCATATAGACTGAACTTGGGACAGTTTGCGTAGGATAAATATACAGTAAAAGCATTACAAAGCCTGAAACACTGTGGGGAATTGCATAGTCCCGTTGTTTCAAAGGCAGAAGTTTTGTTTAGGCTTTAGAGCACCAAACCCATTTATCTTAGACAATAATAATTTATAATAATGTTAATGGTTTATTCTTCTATATCTGTCCTTATAGAACAGGATAATGAAATATTATTATATTTATATATATTTTATTTATATGACAGAACATGACTTGACACCTGTTTCTACTCGTACACGAAGTGGCCAGTTAAAACGTCCCAAGATTTCAAGGAAACAAGTGGAACCTGAGCAAGAAGAGGCGAGCAGTTTCTGCTACGATCAAGCCTTAAAGTAAATGTTCGTTTTTTAAATCTTCATGGCTAGAATTCTCACTAAACAGGATAAGTGCAAGCCATTAGGCAGATAAACAAAATGTACATAAATAAAGTTTCAAAGGTTAAGAATATATATATATATATATATATATATATATATATATATATATATATATATATATATAATAATTAAAAAAAAGATAATCAATGCACATTCCTAGGCCCCATACAATATCATATTATATGCACACTGGCATATAACCACGTCAAGGTAACCCCAGACTGGAAGGTCCTAACTTCTAACCTTTTTTACTTCAATTACCATTAGCAATATATATATAAGTGTGATGTGCCTTAACATATTAGGATAGAGATCCCTGCCCTGAAGAGCTTACAATCTAAGTGGGAGGGACAACATACAGAGACAAGTAGGGGAGGGATAAAGGGCTCAGACAGCTAACAATCATTAATAGTGCTGGTTTTCAGAAATGTAGGATAACAGTTTAGATTTAAAAGAGCTAAAGCATGTCACCTGGCGAAATGAGAGAGGGAGAGTTCCAAAGGCAGGGAGTAGCAAGAGAGAATGGTTTAAGACGGGAGGAAGCAGTGTTCGTTAGGGGGATTGTAGAGAAGATTGACTTGCGAGGAGTGTAGGGCTCGTCCAGGAACATAATGGACCAAGAGAGAACAAGTAGGGAGGTGCAGTAGAGTGAAGTTAAATGAGGTGCAGTAGAGTGAAGGGTATTGAAAATGATTCTGTGTTTGATGCGAAGCCATCCTATGGACTGCAGTGATTAGTCACCCTAAAATTTCGGTAGAGATGGTTTAATTCCCAGACTACCAAGCAGGTTTACCGATCACGAGAAAATGGCATATTTTGTATACAACTTGCACTATGTGCTATACATGGCAGCAATATTTCAACCAATCCAATAAATTTGATCAAATTAGTCAAAATATTGACAGCGGTATTCCAATTTTTTAGGCTCAATGACATAAATAGCAGTACATCAAAAAAAAAAAACGAAGATTGGGTCAAATGGAAAAGTTCCCATCTTAAGTTTATGGATTTTAAGATTAAAGGAGATCTATCGTGTGTATAAAGTTTAATTGAAAAACAGTTAAAATGAAAAGTACTTGGGACAGGGATATAGGATTGGTAATTCCTAATACCTAACAGTGTTTCTGTGAGGAGCGCCAGCCCAAAGATAACTGATTCTGCCAGTCTTTAATAAAGGACGATCTCAGGACTAACCTGGCAAATGAAAACTGTGCTGTAGTTCCTTAATGAAATGATATTGTGAGGTAGGAATAATCAATCCGACCTCCCTGCCCCAGGTACTTTCCATTTTTAAAAAGTAAACTTTTATAGTTATTTAAATCTACTGAAGATTGACAGAGGGCAAGATGGGACATTTCAAGTCCTTTCTTTAAGTTAAAGGCACGGTATGGCTTTTTAGTGATCGATATCGCAATAGTAAATTTACGGGCTCTACCGCAAATGTACGATACCAGTAAATCTACGATCGCAGTTGTAAATTTATGACCATGATTTTAGATTTACGATCGACATACCATAGCATTAGTTAACTACCTCATGGTATTCTACAATAGAGTGGACAGTTGCTGTAAATGTACAAATTGCTGTGAATGTAGGTTTGTACGATAACGAAAACCTGTGCTATGGAAAACTTGCGATACCGCAGGTTTTTAAATATGGCCCTTTGTTTGGGAAGCCACCCTATGGACTGTAATCAGTGATCAGTTATTACAATTTTTATGAACGTGAAATACAATAATGTCACAGATGGGAAATACCAATACCAGTGGATAAAGGACCAATATCAAAATTTAAAAGATATTTAGAATCTGTGTTTGCAGCTCAGCTTGATCATAAAATTGTCAGTTGGTGTTTGTTGTGATGCTATTATCTAAAGCTGGGTACACACCTTAAATGGACTGTCCACCCCTCTTTTGAAAAATGAATATGTGGTAGATAAGTCCCCAAAACCTAGACATCGTTTAATTCTCAACCTTTAATTCGGCTCCCACACTGAGATATTATACTTACATCCTCCTCGCTCCACCGCCGCTTCCGGGTTCTTCTCCCAGTCTCCACTGTGGCCGCTCTGTTCTTTTTCTGTTCCCGAGCAGCCGCAGTGGAGACTGGTCCGGGAATGGCAGTCAGTGATTGGCCGTGACGTCACAGTCACGGCCGACACTGACTGCCTTACCCGGAAGTGCAGAGCTGCGGCGGTGGAGCGAGGAGGAGGATGTAAGTATACTATCTCTGTGTGGGAGCCGAATTAAAGGTTGAGACTTAAACGATGTCTAGGTTTTGGGGGCTTATCTACCACATATTCATTTTTCAAAAGAGGGGTGGACAGTCCCTTTAAAGGGAATGTACAGATTTTTTTTTTTTAAATTGCCCTTTACTGAAAATAATAATTCATCCCAACTATTACTTTACAGTTTGTTTGTTGATCTGCCACCTATTTCTTTAGATATCTAATCTGAAGCATTGCTTCAGCTGTCAATTATTATTATGGATTTATATAGCGCCAACATCTTCCATAGCGCCTTACAATTACATGCATACATTCACATCAGGCCTTGCTTTGAAGAGCACATTTATTTGACACATACAACCTATCAGTATGTCTTCATGATTGTGGGGGAAACCGGAGTGCCTGGTTTCCCCCGCCCGTGACCTACTATAAAGATAAAGATCCAAATAAATTGTGCCTTTAACATTAAAGTGTGTACCCAGGTTTATTCCAAGTAAGGAAATAAGTGATAAGATTTCCTTAGGAATAAATATTCTATGCTTGGTAAGAGAATACTGATCACTGCTAAGAACTGATTAGGTAGATTGTGTGCTAAAAATATTCTGGAATTCTTGTCTGCAGATTGGAATCCAAGGAACAGATAGTGGAAAATTTTACAGAACTGATACAGCAGCTAGCAGAAGACAGGGATGAAAGTGATATGGCCAAGCTACAGGAAGAGATATCAGCCAAACCTGTCGAAGATATCTTGCAGGACAATGAGGAAATTCAAAGGATACCTGTAGAGAATGGCGATGATAATCAGGTATGGTATTTACAGTGGTTTGCAAAAGTATTCTGCCCCCTTGAGGTTTTCCACATTTTGTCACATACTGCCACAAACATGAATCCATTTTATTGGAATTCTACGTGAAAGACCAATACAAAGTGGTGTACACGTGAGAAGTGGAACAAAAATCATACATGATTCCAAACATTTTTAACAAATCAATAACTGCAAAGTGGGGTGTGCGTAATTATTCAGCCCCCTGAGTCAACCACCTTTTGCTGTAATTACAGCTGCCAGTCTTTTAGGGTATGTCTCTACCAGCTTTGCACATCTAGAGACTGAAATCCTTGCCCATTCTTCTTTGCAAAACAGCTCCAGCTCAGTCAGATTAGATGGACAGTGTTTGTGAACAGCAGTTTTCAGATCTTGCCACAGATTCTCGATTGGATTTAGATCTGGACTTTGACTGGGACATTCTAACACATGGATATGTTTTGTTTTAAACCATTCCATTGTTGCCCTGGCTTTATGTTTAGGGTCGTTGTCCTGCTGGAAGGTGAAACTCCTCCCCAGTCTCAAGTCTTTTGCTGACTCCAAGAGGTTTTCTTCCAAGATTGCCCTGCATTTGGCTCCACCCATCTTCCCATCAACTCTGACCAGCTTCCCTGTCCCTGCTGAAGAGAAGCACCCCCAGAGCATGATGCTGCCACCGCCATATTTGACAGTGGGGATGGTGTGTTCTGAGTGATGTGCAGTGTTCGTTTTTCGCCACACATAGCGTTTTGCATTTTGGCCAAAAAGTTCCATTTTGGTCTCATCTGACCAGAGCTTCCACATGTTTGCTGTGTCCCCCACATGGCTTGTGGCAAACTGCAAAGGGACTTCTTATGCTTTTCTGTTAACGATGGCTTTCTTCTTGCCACTCTTCCATAACGGGCAACTTTGTGCAGTGCACTACTAATAGTTGTCCTATGGACAGATTCCCCCACCTGAGCTGTAGATCTCTGCAGCTCGTCCAGAGTCACCATGGGCCTCTTGACTGCATTTCTGATCAGCGCTCTCCTTGTTCGGCCTGTGAGTTTAGGTGGATGGCCTTGTCTTGGAAGGTTTACAGTAGTGCTATACTCATTCCCTTTCTGAATGATTGCTTGAACAGTGCTCCGTGGGATGTTCAAAGCTTTGGAAGTCTTTTTGTAGCCTAAGCCTGCTTTAAATTTCTCAGTAACTTTATCCCTGACCTGTCTGGTGTGTTCTTTGGACTTCATGGTGTTGTTGCTCCCAAGATTCTTTTAGACAACCTCTGAGGCTGTTACAGAGCAGCTGTATTTGTATTGACATTAGATTACACACAGGTGCACTCTAGTCATTAGCACTCATCAGGCAATGTCTATGGGCAACTGACTGCACTCAGACCAAAGGGGGATGAATAATTACGCACACCCCACTTTGCAGTTATTGATTTGTTAAAAATGTTTGGAATCATGTATGATTTTCGTTCCACTATCACGTGTACACCACTTAGTATTGGTCTTTCACGTGGAATTCCAATAAAATCGATTCATGTTTGTGGCAGTATATGATAGTTCTGGCCGACTGAGATTTCATTTTATTGGCCCAGAATTTATGGATGCGACTGGCATCCGATCGTTCAGTCTCCGAAAAGAATAAATGGGCAGTTGGACAATCACAGTCGTTTGGTCCTGTAAGTGGTGAATTTTCGCCCGTGGCTTCTTTTGCCGTGACTCACAGTCCTTTGTCCTGGCCAACTGGTCACAAGTGTTGAACGGTTGGTCAGGACGAAAGATCCCATTGTGTGTACCCTGCCTAACAGGATCAGACATTATTATTGTGGATTTATATAGCACCAACATCTTCCATAGCGCTTTACAATTACATGTATACATTGATATTAGGCCCTGCCCCGAAGAGCTTACAATCTAAGCACATTTATTTGACACATACAACTTATCAGTATGTCTTCATGACTGTGGGGGGAACCGGAGTGCTCAGAGGAAACCCACGCAAGGATGGGGGAGAACATACAAACTCCTTGCAAGGGTGGATTCAAACTCAGGACTGCAAGGCATCAGTGCTAACCACTGAGCCACCACACTGCCCCATGTGTTTATCCAGAACAATTAATAAATAGTTAAAGTTTATAATTGTCAGAAGTCCCCTCTTCTATTCTATGTGCTATATAAAGAGTTTCTGAGGTCATGGACAATCTTTCTACAGGGAATAGCTTGATCCAGTTTAAGATTCTCCTTAAATATATAGAATTACATGTAGAACCAGCAGGGCCGGCCTTAGGATAAATAGCACCCTGTGCAAGATTTGTTACTGGCATCTAGCACCCTTTCCAAAAATAAAACCTGGGCACACACAATATGCTGTTGAATGCTGCTTAACCTTGGCCTGCTTCAAATCAAGTCCACCGCCTGCGCTTACTGTCTTTCAGTATTTTCCGTGCTTGCATATATCATGCGTCCATCATTACGTAACATGTAACACACTAAATGTACAGACAGAACAGCACAGCATACAGACATCTTAAGTAAGGCTTACGTGTGTTGGGGCTTTGTATGTGAGGTGGTGCGGATACTGTACATATATTTGATCTGCAGGACTGGGGGGCTGTGGCAATGATACACAACTTTGACCTACAGGTCTGTGACCTAAGACTCCTGGTTGGTGCTCCCCTGGTAATGCAGCCTGTGGTTGGTCGCCCATATCAAAGGCCAGCCCTGAGAACCAGTTGTCTGGGAGAAACCATTCCAATAAAATGTATCTAAGTATGGCCATACCAGCCCCAGAAATACTTGTTAGGGCTTCCCATCAAACAGATCCTTGACATGGTTTTGTAATCATAAACATGGAACTAAACTCCCAATGTTTGTAGTATATGTACTGTATCTGTATCTATATATATATATCCCAATATAAGAAAGTTTTAAACCCTGGGATGTGACTTTTATTTGTACCAACATTTTGTCATAAACAAGCAAATTAGAATGGTAAATAAACCATTAACTGTTCGTATAGAATATAAAATGTGTGATTTTTATGGCTGTTTCTGAAATCATAGGAAATGGAGCCAGAACCAGTAAATGGTGCCATAACAAAGGATGATACTGAAAGGGAGGATACAGCTGACACCAATGACATTGTACCGGAGAACATGACAAAGGGGATGTTCCAACCTCACGTGGTTGACACACAGGAAATAGAAAGAGAAGCTTTGGATGTGGAATTGAATCTAGATCCAGGGGACATGGAAGAGAAGTCTCTGACCACCCTGGTTTCTGTTGATATGGACTTAGAAAAATCCTTTGACTCATTACCTGAGCAGGTGAGAATTATGCATCAGTTATCTTGCCGTTTATTTTTGTATGGTACAGATCACCATAATCACAATATAATGTTATAAAGCAAGGAGCCCTTCACTAAATCCAGATACTGCACAATATTTAGAGATTGTGTGGCATAGCTCAATGCCATTACATTATTTTACATCACAGTTATAAAAAAAAGCCAACAACAACGATATATATATAAATATGGCTCTTTAGTTATCCATTTCTTTAAAGTCAACTGCAACACTGCACACATTTCATTAGGTAATTAGCTGTACTGTTCACACACATACTGTATATATAATGTGTATGTCTTATTGTCATACAATAAATACACGTATAGCTCGCTCTTGCTTTATGTTTTAGTTGTAGTCTCCTGGTACACATGGGCTCAATTTAGTTACTAACTACTTTTCTTACAACATTAAAATAAAGGGAAATTTGACCAGGGGAGCGCAGACTTTTGAAACAGAAATGTGATCAGTAGATGTTAGTAAGTTCTTATCCAATACATGATCCTGCAGTAGATGTAAGTTCTTATCCAATACATGATCCTGCAGTAGATGTGAGTAAGTTCTTATCCAATACATGATCCTGCAGTAGATGTGAGTAAGTTCTTATCCAATACATGATCCTGCAGTAGATATTAGGAGTTTATCCAATACATGATCCTGCAGTAGATTGAGTAAGTTCTTATCCAATACATGATCCTGCAGTAGATGATTAGGAAGTTCTTATCCAATAAATGATCCTACGTAGATATTAGGAAGTTCTTATCCAATACATGATCCTGCAGTAGATATAGGAAGTTCTTATCCAATACATGAACCTGCAGTAGAGTGAGTGTTCTTATCCAATACATGAACCTGCAGTAGATGTGAGTAAGTTCTTATCCAATACATGATCCTGCAGTAGATGTAAGTTCTTATCCAAGACATGATCCTGCAGTAGATGTGAGTAAGTTCTTATCCAATACATGAACCTGCAGTAGATGTAAGTTCTTATCCAATACATGATCCTGCAGTAGATGTGAGTAAGTTCTTATCCAATACATGATCCTGCAGTAGATATGAGTTCTTATCCAAGACATGATCCTGCAGTAGATGTGAGTAAGTTCTTAGCCAATACATGATCCTGCAGTAGAAGTGAGTAAGTTCTTATCCAATACATGATCCTGCAGTAGATATTAGTGAGTTCTTATCCAATACATGATCCTGCAGTACATGTGAGTGAGTTCTTATCCAATCTGATCCTGCAGTAGATGTAAGTTCTTATCCAATACATGATCCTGCAATAGATGTAAGTTCTTATCCATAACATGACCTGCAGTAGATGTGTGTTCTTATCCAATACATGATCCGGCAATAGATGTAAGTTCTATCCAATACATTCCTGCAGTATGTGAGTGAGTTCTTACCAATACATGATCCTGCAGTAGATGTGAGTAAGTTCTTAGCCAATACATGATCCTGCAGTAGATGTGAGTAAGTTCTTATCCAATACATGATCCTGCAGTAGATGTGAGTAAGTTCTTATCCAATACATGATCCTGCAGTAGATGTAAGTTCTTATCCAAGACATGATCCTGCAGTAGATGTGAGTTCTTATCCAATACATGATCCTGCAGTAGATGTGAGTAAGTTCTTATCCATACTGATCCTGCAGAGATGTGAGTAAGTTCTTATCCAATACATGAACCTGCAGTATTGTGAGTAAGTTCTTATCCAGTACAATATCCTGCATGTAGATTGAGTAGTTCTTATCCAATACATGATCCTGCAGTAGATGTGAGTAAGTTCTTATCCAATACATGATCCTGCAGTAGATGTGAGTAAGTTCTTATCCAATACATGATCCTGCAGTAGATGTGAGTAAGTTCTTATCCAATACATGATCCTGCAGTAGATGTGAGTAAGTTTCTATCCAATACATGATCCTGCAGTAGATGTTAGGAAGTTCTTATCCAATACATGATCCTGCAGTAGATGTAAGTTCTTATCCAATACATGATCCTGCAGTAGATGTAAGTTCTTATCCAAGACATGATCCTGCAGTAGATGTGAGTAAGTTCTTATCCAATACATGATCCTGCAGTAGATGTGAGTTCTTATCCAAGACATGATCCTGCAGTAGATGTGAGTTCTTATCCAATACATGATCCTGCAGTAGATGTGAGTAAGTTCTTATCCAAGACATGATCCTGCAGTAGATGTGAGTTCTTACCAATACATGACCTGCAGTAGATGTGAGTAAGTTCTTATCCAATACATGATCCTGCAGTAGATGTGAGTAAGTTCTTATCCAATACATGATCCTGCAGTAGATGTGAGTAAGTTCTTATCCAATACATGAACCTGCAGTAGATGTGAGTAAGTTCTTATCCAATACATGATCCTGCAGTAGATGTGAGTAAGTTCTTATCCAATACATGATCCTGCAGTAGATGTGAGTAAGTTCTTATCCAATACATGATCCTGCAGTAGATATTAGGAAGTTCTTATCCAATACTGATCCTGCAGTAGATGTGAGTAAGTTCTTATCCAATACATGATCCTGCAGTATATTAGAAGTTCTTATCCAATACATGATCCTGCAGTAGATATTAGGAAGTTCTTATCCAATACATGATCCTGCAGTAGATATTAGGAAGTTCTTATCCAATACATGAACCTGCAGTAGATGTGAGTAAGTTCTTATCCAATACATGATCCTGCAGTAGGTGTGAGTAAGTTCTTATCCAATACATGATCCTGCAGTAGATGTGAGTAAGTTCTTATCCATACATGATCCTGCAGTAGATATTAGGAATTCTTATCCAATACCATCTGAACTGCAGTAGATGTGAGTAAGTTCTTATCCAATACATGAACCTGCAGTAGATGTAAGTTCTTATCCAATACATGAACCTGCAGTAGATGTGAGTAAGTTCTTATCCAATACATGATCCTGCAGTAGATATGAGTTCTTATCCAGACATGATCCTGCAGTAGATGTGAGTAAGTTCTTAGCCAATACATGATCCTGCAGTAGAAGTGAGTAAGTTCTTATCCAATACATGATCCTGCAGTAGATATTAGTGAGTTCTTATCCAATACATGATCCTGCAGTACATGTGAGTGAGTTCTTATCCAATACATGATCCTGCAGTAGATGTAAGTTCTTAT
This sequence comes from Hymenochirus boettgeri, assembly GCA_019447015.1. Lineage (NCBI taxonomy): Eukaryota > Metazoa > Chordata > Amphibia > Anura > Pipidae > Hymenochirus > Hymenochirus boettgeri. The sequence continues at coordinate 356,131,259 of CM033469.1, read as the reverse complement.
CCAATACATGATCCTGCAATAGATGTAAGTTCTTATCCAATACATGATCTGCAGTAGATGTAAGTTCTTATCCAATACATGATCCTGCAATAGATGTAAGTTCTTATCCAATACATGATCCTGCAGTAGATGTGAGTGAGTTCTTATCCAATAATGTCCTGCAGTAGATGTGAGTAAGTTCTTACCAAATACATGATCCTGAGTAGATGTGAGTAAGTTCTTATCCAAACATGATCCTGCAGTAGATGATGGTAAGTTCTTATCCATACATGATCCTGCAGTAGATGTAAGTTCTTATCCAAGACATGATCCTGACGTAGTGTGAGTTCTTATCCAATACATGATCCTGCAGTAGATGTGAGTAAGTTCTTATCCAATACATGATCCGCAGAGATGTGAGTAAGTTCTATCCAATACATGAACCTGCAGTAGAGTGAGTAAGTTCTATACAGTACATGATCCTGCAGTAGATGTGAGTAAGTTCTTATCCCATACATGATCCGCAGTAGATGTGAGTAAGTCTTATCCAATACATGATCCTGCAGTAGATGTGAGTAAGTTCTTATCCAACATTATCCTGCAGTAGATGTGAGTAAGTTCTTATCCAATACATGATCCTGCAGTAGGTGATAAGTTTCTATCCAATACATGATCCTGCAGTAGATGTAGGAAGTTCTTATCCAATACATGACCTGCAGTAGATGTAAGTTCTATCCAATACATGATCTGCAGTAGATGTAAGTTCTTATCCAAGACTGATCCTGCAGTAGATGTGAGTAGTTCTTTACCAATACCGATCCTGCAGTAGATGTGAGTTCTTATCCAAGACATGATCCTGCAGTAGATGTGAGTTCTTATCCAATACATGATCCTGCAGTAGATGTGAGTAAGTTCTTATCCAAGACATGATCCTGCAGTAGATGTGAGTTCTTATCCAATACATGATCCTGCAGTAGATGTGAGTAAGTTCTTATCCAATACATGATCCTGCAGTAGATGTGAGTAAGTTCTTATCCAATACATGATCCTGCAGTAGATGTGAGTAAGTTCTTATCCAATACATGAACCTGCAGTAGATGTGAGTAAGTTCTTATCCAATACATGATCCTGCAGTAGATGTGAGTAAGTTCTTATCCAATACATGATCCTGCAGTAGATGTGAGTAAGTTCTTATCCAATACATGATCCTGCAGTAGATATTAGGAAGTTCTTATCCAATACATGATCCTGCAGTAGATGTGAGTAAGTTCTTATCCAATACATGATCCTGCAGTAGATATTAGGAAGTTCTTATCCAATACATGATCCTGCAGTAGATATTAGGAAGTTCTTATCCAATACATGATCCTGCAGTAGATATTAGGAAGTTCTTATCCAATATGACCTGCAGTAGTGAGTAAGTTCTATCCAATACATGATCCTGCAGTAGGTGTGAGTAAGTCTTATCCAATACATGATCCTGCAGTAGATGTGAGTAAGTTCTTATCCAATACATGATCCTGCAGTAGATATTAGGAAGTTCTTATCCAATACATGAACCTGCAGTAGATGTGAGTAAGTTCTTATCCAATACATGATCCTGCAGTAGATGTGAGTAAGTTCTTATCCAATACATGATCCTGCAGTAGATGTGAGTGAGTTCTTATCCAATACATGATCCTGCAGTAGATGTGAGTGAGTTCTTATCCAATACATGATCCTGCAGTAGATGTGAGTAAGTTCTTATCCAATACATGATCCTGCAGTAGATGTGAGTAAGTTTCTATCCAATACATGATCCTGCAGTAGATGTTAGGAAGTTCTTATCCAATACATAATCCTGCTGTAAATGTGAGTAAGTTTCTATCCAATGTATGATTTTGCTGAAGATGTTAGTACATTCTTGTCCAATATTATTTTATTACAGGTTGGAAATTCAGATGATCTAGAGATGTCTTCCCAGGAAACCATGCAAGTTGATTTAGAAAAGAGTGTTATAAGACAAGAAGAAGATTTCAGTGTAGATAGCAAGGAAAAATCCCCAGAGAAAGGTGCCCTTATAGCAGAAAATGATCCTTCAGGCAATGGACTGTCTGAAACTGGTGAAGTCGATAGCAATGAAGAGAGCTCCACCTCTGATACTACTGAAGCTCTGGACTCTAGTTCCCTGGACAAATGTACCATGAATATATTGACCGACACAGTGCCCACTCTTCGACAAGGACCCTTACTTGTTGTGGAACTACAAGATGTTGCTTTTCAGCCATTATCAGAAGGACAGAGAAGTCAATCTAGTGAACAGTCTGAACAATCTACAGCAGAGACAGAACAGTCAGAACAAAAATCAGCTGAGAAAGGTGACGAGAGCAGCTCAGAGGAGATAGAAATGGAAGTGCCAGTAGTAGAGAGGAGAGGTTTGCGCAGGAAGGTGAGAGCGTATAAAGGATCCACAAAGAAAAGAAGCAAGATCATTTAGCCAACCGCAACCTTTGCATACTTGTTGCTGTTCACATATTTGTAAACCAAATGATTCTAGATTTTTTTAAGGTTCTCTACAGTTGTTGCACACAAGTCAAACATGTTTGTATTTGTTCAGTTTTAAAGTTTTCTGTTCAATGTTATTTGCTCTGTGATTTTTCCAGTGTCACACATACCCCCCAAAACACTAAATATTGTTATTTACATGTGACAAAGTAGAACTAAAGCACAAAAATCAGCCAACAAAGCATCTGCTTAACAGCAGAGAGAGTAAAACAGAATCAAAGCTCCATACTTCACAATAGGATGTTAGTAAGTGAAATTCTTTGCATGTATGTATTTGTACATGTGAATGTGGACTGCCATACTACCTGCCTCTTTCCATAGTGTAACAGTATATTCCAGAAACAAATACAGCCACCAAATAATCACAACTTATAAGGCTGTGGCCCAAACCAATTCCAAAATAATTCTGTACAAGTCACCATTTCCAATTTTAATTTTCATGTCTGACCATGTCTTTTAATGTTGCATAAATAATGCTAGTCTTACAACATTACGCCATTCTAATGCATTCCCACAACCACCTGGACCAAACATTTTGCAATCTATATTATGATGTAATGTTGTCTGGAAAATGAATGGTCCAATCCAGTAAATAGCATGGAATTATCAGCAGTTAGTATCCCTGGACAGCCAATGAATGACCAGCATAATTGCTTGATAATAATACATCAGCTTTCACTGGCATACATTACAAAATGCAAATTCAGGGAATCCTGATTCTCTCTAGAGTATGCAATACAATATTATACAATGACAATACAGTAGTTGTTTTGCCCCTTCTAAAACACAACCAGCTGATGGGATATCTGCGCTAATAGTTAAGTAGGTGTGAATGTTTCAGTTTCTTTATAGTACACACGTTTTCTTATTTTGCTTTTACAGTTTTGTAGATTATTAAAAAAAAATGAATAAGGTTAAATAAAACGTCTCTCACCTTAAAGACATAGCGGTATTCTAATTGGTCCATATGAATGGAGACAAGGGAATTTTACTGAAAGGCAATAATGGATGATAATCCACTTTAACATTACTTATGTGTAACACTATAATGCAACATTTTAATACATAAGGCTAGGCATTTTCAATGGGGAGGTGCAGTGGCGAGAATCTATATTAAAATCACTCAGTGATGTCACTCAGTGACTTCCTGTCTCCCACTGCCCCTCCCATTGTCTACCCCTCCCTATATTAGTTATTTATATAGGAAGCCCTGTTTATTGTTGTCTGACAATATTCCGTCCTTCTATGTCTTTTCAATAGGAACAGTAATTAACTATTTATACATTAAACAGTGATTCCTATATAAATGACTAATACAGGGAAGGTTAGAGACAGTGGTAATGGGCAGGTTTTTTTGGCTGGCCATATGTATTATAAGAAATAATACGCTACCTACAGTGTAATATACGGATTTACTTCACCTCAGAGTTCCTTGACCTGTATAAAAGAACTCGGCCTGCGGCCTCGTGCTTCTATATAGTCATGGAACTCCTCATTGGAATAATATCCTTATATTACACTGTAGGTAGCGTATTATGCCTTATATAACACTTCTTAAAGGAGAACGAAATCCAAAAAAAACCAAACAGAGTACTTGCTTCAGCAACCTTCCTGTATGAAAGACTCTAAGGGAGATTCAATAAAATGGGACATGTCAACTTCATGTAACAAACGCAACTTAAAGGGAAACTATAGTGCGTATAGTTTTTAAAAAAAACATTAAAATAAAAAGAACCTGAGGCAGGGAGGTAGGATTGGTGTTTTTACCTCCCAATTTTATTTCTATGAGGAGCAGCAGGACAAAGAAAACTGCTTCTGCCAGTCTTCCTGTATGCTTCAGCTTTATCTTTAATATAGAATGGCCCCGGGCCATAACCTGGCAGATGAAAACTTTATGCGCTGTAGCTCCTCAACAAAACAATATTGGGAGGTGGGAATAATCAATCCTATCCCTTTTTTAAAAAGTTAATTTTTATAGTATAGTTGTCCTTTAAAGTGAGCTCTTATAGAAAAAGAAAGGGAACAAATATGTTCCCTTTCTTTAGCTTACCATTTCCCTGGTCATCCTCAGCAGTGATAGTGAATGGGTTAATTCCTTACCATGTGTGAATGTCTGTCTCTGTTTCCCAATAACAGAACACGCTGAGAGCTTCACGGAGATCTCAAGCATTTGCACATTCCTAGTAGCAGTGTTGTGGTGTTAAGGTATCTGTTTCCAGCAGTTCTCCAAAGTTACTAAACTACATTTTAAGCTAAAACTTATGTATCCATTAGGTGTATGGAAAGACATCTTGGATATAAATTAATAACTTTTATCGGGTAACTAATATGATTAAAAAATGCTGCATCTTCAGGCATTATGTATTATTGCATAAGTGTATGTTATAGGATATTTTGGTTATAAGCTCTTTAGGGCAGGGTCTAATGATTTAAAGGGACACTAAACAAAAAAAAATAACTTGCCTTTATTACCGGTATCTGTTGTATTCAATTAGATCAACTGGACTTGAAGTTTAGTTCTTGAAGACGTTTCACTAGTCATCCGACTGGCTTTCTCAATTCAGAATGACTTGTACAAGAATCTGTGGCAATTATGTAACCTGGAAAATCCCAATTAGCATATCACAGCCAGGGGTTAAGGGTGTGATTGCATTGTGGCTAAGAGGTGTTATAGGAACGCCCAGGTTAAGGTGTCAAAACAGCATTGTACATGGCAGACAGTTGGTGTCGAACCCCACCACCTCTATTTAGGCTTGGTTTCTTTATTTTCACATAAATGGCCTCCTTAACACCTCTCTTGAACCAGTCACGTTCACATTACAATCTTCAAAGGTATGTCCTTTTTCCTTAGGATGCAGGTACACGGCTGAGTCCTGACCCAAGGAATTGGCTCTTCTGTGCTGGGCCATACGTTGATGCAGTTGCTGTTTGGTCTCCCCCACATACAAATCAGAGCATTCTTCACTGCACTGCGTATATGATGTCACTTTTCTTGTGTTTCGGTATTGGGTCTTTCGGATGTACCAATTGCTGCCTCAGTGTGTTGTTCGGTTTAAAGCAGACAGGGATACAATGTTTTTTGAAAATTCTTCTTTATTTCTTGGAGACCCTTGCTACATATGGGATGACCATGTTTTCTCCTGTCTTGCATTACCCCTTCACTGTTGGTATACGTGTTGTTTTCTTTCCTTCTACTTCTTTTGACAAAGGCCCAGTCTGGATATCCACAAGTTTTAAAGGCTCCTCTGAGATGTTTCATTTTTTTAGCCTTTGCCTCTGTGCTAGTGGGGATGTTCTCAGCTCTGTGTAGCAGGGTTCTGATGACACCCAGCCCTGTACCTGCATCTTAAGTATAAAGGACATACCTTTGAAGATTGTAATGTTAATATATTGGCAAAGGAACGTGACTTGTTCAAGAGAGGTGTCAAGGAGGCCATTTATGTGAAAATAAAGAAACCAAGCCTAAATAGAGGTGGGGGGGGGGGTTCGACACCAACTGTCTGCCATGTACAATGCTGTTTTGACACCTTACTCTGGGCATTCCTATAACACCTCTTAGCCACTATGCAATCAGGCCCTTAACACCTGGCTGTGATTTGCTAATCCAGGGTACATAATTGCCACAGATTCTTGTACAAGTCATTCTGAATTGAGTAAGCCAGCCGGATGACTAGCGAAACGCCTTCAAGAACTAAACTACAAGTCCAGTTGATCTAATTGAATACAACAGATATATCATGACCTGGATGAATGAGAACCTTTACAAGCACTTGCCTTTATTCTTTTCTATATTTTTAGTGCTGTCAGGAACTTGATCCCTTTTGGCTCTCAGTGCTCCCTGTCACTAGATCCTCATGTCCTGTTCAGTAGTATGCATGTCTCCTCTATATGTATCCGCCCCCTCCCAAAACTGAGGCACAAATAGAGTGTGGAGCATTTGCAGTAGCGGTGATCTGTGCCTCACTCACATCCAATAGCATTCACCCAGTGATTTTTGTGTTATAGTAAGCGGCTTTGCTATGGGAAGGTAATCACTGCTTGAATCAAGTAAGATTTTCTTTTAGCTGTAGGAGTTTGAAGGTGTGTGTGTGTGGGGCTTTGTAATTGATTATTAAGCTACACTGCTACATTGGAACTTATTTAACACAGAAAGCAGCTTACTAGAGGATTAGGTTTATCTGCACAGAAAGAGCACAGAGAAACAGATAATGTTCCTTTTCCTGATCTTAATGCGGAATCAATTAGCCATGCAGTGACAGAGAAATAAGCTTTACTTTTATAGAATGCATAGCTTCTACATGTAGTGGTCCAGGGGGAGGGGCTGGGTGATTGACAGTTCACTGAGTAGCTGTACCACATCCTCTCCCACAGCTAAAAAACAATGGATAGGAAGGTCAAAGAAAAAAAGAAAAAGCAGGATTTGAGATTGTTGGTAATTAATCCTAAATATTTTGTGATAATTTAAAAAATGTTTTGGCGCAGTTTTCATGTCCTTTAAAAGAATATAGTGGATAATGAAAATCCATTTTTCAACCTTGTCATCATCAACCAGAACCTCCAAAGTGTTGAAATCCCACAGGAAGATCAGCCTGAATCTCACTCAGTTACTGCCACTTTCATTACCCGGCCCACACTATGCAGCACTGACTGTAACAGAACTGTTTCGGGGGAGGGCTGTGCTGCATGACATGTGGTACAATTCAAAGCTTTTCTGGCTCCGTGCAAGGTATTGTATAGGCAAGGTATATCCATGTTTGCTTATAATTGGTGCGCTACTATTGTTTACACCTTAGCCCCAGAGGAAATGAAAGTAAGGGCTAGGCCATACTGCATTGCAAACGCAACTGCGTTCCGGTACGATTTTTGTGCGATTGACCCATTTCCATTATGGAAACGCATGTGATTGCTGAAAAACAAAAACTGATCGCATGTGCTTCCAAAACGGATGTGCATTAGAAATCACAAGAGCTTTTGTGTTCCCGCCATTTCCATTATAGTAAACATTGCATGGCAATCGCACAAAAAACACGTAAGTTTGGCATAGCCCTAAGTGTAGATTATAAAGTGATATCCGTTATGTTCAGCCCTATATATAAAGGGAATTCAAGACAGATGGTCCAATATGGGATCTGAATTTCAGGGATTCTCTAATTAATTTGATATAAATTTAATTGATGTACCCGTATGTTCATGGTCCACTGCAATCTCATGTTAAGGATTTAATCACAGAAATAAACATTTAGTATCTAAAAGTGACAAAATATGACTAAAAATACCAGCCAATGATTTTCTTGGAAAACAATTTATTACATAACTTTTTGCATAAAGTCAGCATATTATACAAGGAGAACTGCGTTTATACAGCCGTCATTTTCTGGATTATTTGTGACTTGTGCATATTTTCCTAAAGGGGGAATAAAAAAAAAAAGGAAACCATTCAGGAACATTGAACTCGAAATACATATTAAAAAGGTTTACAGTAATTTGTCAGAATGGAGGATTATGCTAACCAAACAAAGAGTGTAGTTCAGATTGTCTCAAAATACAAATACACTACTACCATGCCATAAGAAACATTTTCAGCACTAAATGTTTGTAGTGTTTACATAAGAGTGTATGGGGCAGAGGGATGCATCCAAAACAGGGTACACCTTAGACCAGAATGATAAATAAAACTTCACATTTATTGGTGATGTTTAAAAATGGCAAAAGGTTCAACACAATAAATCCACGGGAATTGTCGCTCATATAATGTGATATATCTTGCTACCTGTTCCTGTGGCAGCCAATATGTGGGTACGACCACAAGACTGGCAACTAGCAGAATCATGGAACACGTTAATGCGACCAAGAGAAGTGATCACAGGTCGGCTATAGCAGCCCACCTTCTGACATAGCATGACGGATCCCTTTGCATTAAGTTCCAGCTTATTGATAAGATCAGAATATCTGCCAGAAAGGGTGACTGGCACCGAAAACTCCTTCAAAAAGAGGCGTTCTGGATATATCATTTAAAAACAATTACACCTTTGGGTCTTAATGCCGACTTTGAGCTAAATTGCTTTGTAGAATAATCTGTGGTGATTTTTTAAGCGGTTCCGCCTCTGATACTTCCCTGTTTAGATTTTAGTCATCTCACAATTCTGTGTATCAGTTTGTAGCATATGTTGCCTTTTATCTTTCAGGCCTTTGTGTCTATATTCATTCTTATTATCTATTTTGTTTTTATATTGTACTTTGTATATTTGTATGTATCCATATGACAGTGACTGATTGAATTTACACGCTCATGGTTACCATGTATCTATTTAGTTTATCCCCTACAGCTGGATTATAGAGCAGTCTGGGTCCATTCATTGGTTACTCACCTGTATATCATCCGGTGACATTCTTCCTTCGTGGTCTCTGAGGAAGCGGAAGTTACCGCGAAACGCGACAGGCCACTCCCCCTCCCTTGGCATCTCCCTCTTCCATGGATTTATTGTGTTGAACCTTTTGCCATTTTTAAACATCACCAATAAATGTGAAGTTTTATTTATCAGGCTGGTCTAAGGTGTACCCTGTTTTGGATGCATCCCTCTGCCCCATACACTCTTCACTTACAGTTTCTCGGAGAGGTCGGACCGACCTAGGAGCATGGAGAGATTGCAGTGACAGTGTTAACACCTGCGGTGTAGCTCCCCACAGTAAGTAGACTATTTGTATCTATTTCATTAGTGTTTACATAAGAACCTAAGTTGCAATGTACTTTTTACACATTTTAGAAACTGTTATCTACAATTTACTACAGGAATGAGACCTTTTTGTGTCTTCAAGCTTTAAGACTGAAACTCCCACTCCACTGACAGGGAAGGCTATAAATTCTAGTTTAAGGCTGAGGCCACACTATGCTGGACAGCAAGGTGTGTGAAAAGCACACACATTATCGTACGTTTGTGCTGCGGTTCACAATCAAAGCACATACGATCTGCAAAAAAAATGTTGTGCCTTCCAAAAACCAATTGCAGCGCAAGTAATGTAGCCTAAAGGGAAAAATGTTTCAACGGATTACCAAGTTACATTTCAAGTAAAATAAAGTTTATATACAGAAATTCCACTCTTAATTTACTCAATCCAGCACCACTTACCCCATATAACTTTGCCTCCTTGCGTGACAAGGCCAAGTTCACTCACATTCACTTCAATAACTGTCCCCTTTGTAATTACACCCAATGTCGTATAAAGTGGAGAGGAGGGGTTCTTCTTTACACCAAGAATTGGAAGGCAGAATGTGGCTTTAAGTTCCGGATGAGTTACATGTGCTTTCTTAAAACGCAAGCCCTGTCAAAACAATTAAAACAAATAGTTTATTCAAAATAAGTATAATACAGTTCACAGTTGTTACCAAACCTAAAATCTACCTACACCTATGACTGGACATGGTTGAGTAATGAAAGGTGACGCTATTCTTACTGGGTAGTCTTGTAGGAAGCCCTGAAAGGCAATTAATGCAGAAGAGGAATAAACATGTCATCTGTTGATTTTTTAGATTTTCCAAAACCCAATCAAAAGGCATTACTGTGCAGCTCTTATGGCGCAACAGCTGGACTTATAAAGCTGCATGGAGAAAGAAAGATGATTATTTTAAGTTATCGCATTCCTTCACTACCGTGGATATATTCCAGGCAGACAAATCTTCCTTTCCTTCACAGGAAAAAGATAGATAGAAAAGGAAGGCCAGAGATAATGATACATAAAAGATAATTGATTGTATTTCCAAAGTTTTTAGCAGTGATTTAGTTTGCCGTCATATAGCATTCATTTGTTTATATGAACTTTAATCACATAAGCAATTAACCCACCATAGGTCTGATGAACCTTTCATATTTAGGAGGCTTTCTTGTGAAGCCCTCTCCAACAAAGCACACTTTGGTGACCATTCTTTTCCAGGCCTTCTTCTTTCTCTTGCCTGTGCGGATAACTTTCAGCACTTCTGTCTCTCCTTGAGCACGCACCTTAGGCAACGGTACTTCCCATTTTCCCTTGAACAAAACAAAGTATATTTGTTAAAACAGGCATGTCGGTGCAATTTACATTTTCACTGTAACAAGGGTGAATACTTACAGCTTTCTCTTTTCGCTTCTGCTTTATCATATTCGATAAAACTTTGGCTCTAGTCTGCCCCTCTCTATCCAGCAGGTATGTAGGCACAGCTCCTTTTGGTGTCTGCTCGTCATTCTTCTGTTTTGTGTTTCGTTTCTCGTGCATCTTTAAACTGGAGAAAAATAACACACTCGTGAGTAGCAGTAACTTACAGTTATAAACTAGCAGAATCTGGAAATAAAGATTTTTAGTAATGATTTTATGTGAAAATGGAAAAAACTAAGAGCAGTATTCTATGGAAAAAGTTGTAGGGACTATGTACTGTAAATTGATTTTACGTATTGCAAGTTTTAAGTTGAGTAAACAAATTATATCTAGCCATTTGTATATGCATATAGCTTTCTAAATAAAAATGAAACAGATAGTAAACTAGTAATGACTTCTAAACACATCGATTTTAGCACGTTCCCTTTTGCAATCTATCCCTAATTCTTACTACAGAAAATATTCCAAGAGACTGAAATAGTCAAAGAATCCAAACAAACAGTCTCTAAAAAAACAATATAGTTAATGTAGACCAGAATACAGATATTTATGTTTATACCTGTCAGTAAAAAAAATGTACAGGACACTTGTTACACAGAATAAAAAGACAAACTCAAGGATGAGCTTCTAACTTATTTCCAGGGATATTATGTGGTAAATATATTGCATATAATGCGGGGTTGACAGATTTGACTTTTTTTTTTTTTTTTTTAGGACACTCACGTTTTTTTCATCTGTATTTTTTCAGCATGACGTTGCTTGTGATAAAGCTTGGCCTTTAGACCAATAAGCTTCTTGGCTTTCTGTGAACGTTCATGAGCCTCACGGCTTTCCTTCTTCCTCTTCTTTTCATGGTAATCCAAACGATAGCCATACCGCTTGCGATGCAATTCGATGTAATCGTTCTGAGGCTGCAAGCAAACAAAAGACATACAAATCACTGTTTCCATCATCATAGGGAAAACCTACATGTGGACATATTCCCATTAGTTGTCCACTACTATGCAGTAAATATTTGGCCTACAACACTTGCATTAGTGGTCTGAATAAATCTGTGGTATGTTCTGTTGCATAATTGACACATAGGTGCAACATTTATAAAGCTAAACTGTGAAATATATTTTGAGGCAATTTTTTGTTTCCATCAAACAGAATTCTTCTATTTATCATAGGCAGAAAAATTGCCAGAGTAATTTGGCACTTGCTGTGCTCAGATTAAGTCCGACTACAGGCATCCCATAAATAATTGGCATGCCTACCCTTAAAACAAAAAATATTGCCACTTGTCATTTATTTGCCCCTAGCCCCAACTGCTATTTTTAGTACATTTCTTGCCCGCAACATTTGCAAGTGTATGATGTGATTAAGAAAACAGACTAATAAACTGGAGGCTCTAGCTTATGATCTGAAGCACACTGGCTAATGAACTGGAGGCCTGACTAAGGGCTCGTTCACACTAGAAACTGACAGTAACGCACAGCATGTGTTTGTCAGTTTGTATCCATTTTTTAACAATGTGTATTCCATAGATTTCTATAGAAAATGCATGAAAACACAGAAAGAAATGCTGCATGCAGTGCGGACTGGAACGGATTATAACACAGCAGGTGTGAACGATATGAAATCCTATGGGGTTTTACTGTCTGTCCATTTTTTTAAATGCACCTGCGTTTGAAAAACAGATACAAACTGATGTAGTGTGAACGAGCCCCAAGGGCTAGGCCACACTGAAGCACTTTTAACGTGGCCACACTAGTGTACTAGTGAGTGCTGCATGTGATTTGTAAATCGTAGAGTGTGCGATCCGCATTTTTTGCGCAATTGCGTGCGCTCCCATTGTGAAAAGGGGAACACAATCGCCTCAGCCTAACACTGTCTAATGAACTGGAGGGTTGACAACACTGACTAATGAACTGGAAGGCTGACTAAGGGCACGGCCACACTGCGCCGCAATCGCATGCGATTTCGTTGCGTTTGTGCACACGATTGCGATTAAAAATGTGGAAAGCAAATCGCAACGCACCCGAAAACTCAAGAAAAACGAGATAGTGTGGCCTAGCCCTAACAATGGTAATGAACTGGAAGGCCGAATAACACGGTCTTTTGAACTGGAGGGCTGATTAACACTCTCTAATGTACTGGAGGCCTGACTAACAATGCTAATGAACTGGAAGGCTGAATAACACTGTCTAATGAACTGGAGGGCTGATTAACAGACTAATGCACTGGAGGGCTGACAAACAATGCTAATGAACTGGAAGGCCGAATAACACTGTCTAATGAACTGGAGGGCTGATTAATACTGTCTAATGTACTGAAAGGGGTGACTAACAATGCTAATGAACTGGAAGACCAAATAACACTGTCTAATGAACTGGACGGCTGATTAACAGTGTCTAATGAACTGGAAGGCTAAATAACACTGGCTTAAAGCGTATATTCACCAAGAAAAAAAAATACATTTTTTAAATACTGCACTACATCCCAGCCCACCCCCAACATTTCTAAAACAAACAGCAGAAATGTACTTAAACTACTTTGTTACCAAGGCTGTCTGCTCCGTCCCTGTTTGCCAGAAGTTGCAAACAGGGGCCAGACCAGCAGCTGCGTCTGTGATTAGCTAAGAGGCAGCCAATCACAGACACAACTGCTGGCTATATAGACAGCTGAGGGAACGAAGGAGAGAAGGAACATTTCTGCTGCTTGTTTTAGAAAATTAAGTTGGCTGTGGGCTACAGTATATAGAGGATGAAGCAGCCACGCTGGACCCAGAGGGAGGGCTCCCCTGCACATGGCAGCATACTCAATGAGGACAAGAAAGTAGCAGGCAACGGATGACTCACAGTCAGCTCCTTGCTAATCACTTTTTTGAACTTTGGACAAGCACTGCAGAAGAATCATAAGAAGCTGAGGGGTAAGCCAAGGATTTTTTAAAGTACACAGTGGAGCCAGTAGAGGGGCAAATTATAGTTATGGGGGGTACAATCCCTTTAAGGACTGATTGTTTGCAACACTGTCTGGAGCTGGCTTAACATGTGCCAGTGAAGCCAGAAAAAGAACTATGCATGGGGGTCTAAGAGATAAGAGCTCCCCCCACCCCCACATTTTCCAGACTGTGAGACACTTTCTAACATGTAACTATGTGCTGCCTTACTGGTTATATGTTAAAACAGTGACAGTTTCTCCCAGACCACATTACACTGACATATCTATACCTTTGCTGCCAAACAGAATTGGATCCAACCATATCCTCTTCATGACCGCCCCTCTGTGCCTGTAACTCCTACTCCACTGCATTCATCTCCTACCCGAGTTATGCAGGGGAGGTCCCTGAATGGCAATGACTTTATGTCTGCAGTGTCATGTATGAGTAAAGTAAAAAAAAAAAAAAACAGCAACACTCCAGTTTTCTTTTTAAACAAAACTTTATTCATTACTTGAGACTACTGTGGGGGAAACTGGGACTTAGCTTGAAATGCGGGACATTTGAGAAGTGATCCGGGACAGCGGGACACAGCCAGAAATCCGCGCATGTCCCGGACAATTCGGGACAGTTGGGAGGTATGCATTAAGAACACAGGTGTTAGAAATATTTGCATTGCCAAGTGCGCCACGGTCTGAAAAAGCTTGAGAACCACTGGCCTAGGCACTCTTCCTACCACTTAAAGGTTTATATCAGTGATGTGAAACCTAAAGCATTCCAGATATCTATAAACTACAACTCTCAGCATGTTTTAGTTGCAGAATAACGAGGCATGGTGGGAGTTGCAGTTTCCAAAACATCCAGAGTGCCACAGATTTCACATCCCTGGTTAATATTCCCTGATTTTTTTGACTGCTCAGTCTTGAATACAGAGGTCATGGACAAGTCACCCAGTTGTAACCTGACAGCTCTGGCAAGTGGGATAAAAATACTTTACTTTGCTCCCCTTTAAAAACAGGAGGGCCACAGGTTGGGCACCCAAACTACAAGAATATAATGTAGGTTTTTAATGTGATTATATAATTTCTATATCAGTAATGATAGGTCACTGGATAAATCAGCTTAGGGGATTTCAATATCCCCATTGATACCAACACCTCTGCTGCCACTAAATTCTCTCTCTTACCTCCTCCCTAGGCCTTACCCAATGGTCCTCTGCCCAGACCCATTGTAATGGACACACACTGGATCTGGTCTTTACCCGTCTCTGCTCCATATCTAACTTCATATGACAAACTAAAGATGAGCTCTCCTTAAGGAAATTACCTTAAGGAAAAAAACGGGTGATAGCCTGGATCCCAACTCGACTAGCCAACACCGTGCTCCTAAAAGGAACACGTTGAATAAAAATCTTACTAAACCCAACAAGAACCAAAAAAAGTATTAAAAGAGGGGAATACAGTTTTATTCATAGACTCCTCAAAACTATACCAACTACATAAACATTATATTAGCATAATTCTCACATTGGTTGGCCAGCCACAACCCGTACATTAATTTAACATTAATATAATGTTTTGTTTAAAAAGACACATATAAAATATCTCTAAACTAGTGCCACGGTCTTAACCAGGTCAGCATAGACATGTCTTTCCAGTAGTTTGGAAGCAAAAGGGAGACAGTCCAGACTCCCGATGTTAAAGGGCATGGTCCACCCCCAAAACTATAATCCCCCCCAGTAATGGCCCCACCATGTAGTGTAGTGTAATCCTTACCTCACATCCCAGCTCCATAGGGTTTCCTGTAGACCCCCCCTAAAGTCCCAAAACAGTCCACCAGGAGGCTAGCAGGCTCTGCCTGCTACCTTCCTCCGGTAGATATTTGTCATGCGTACTGCAGGCTTCTCCCCCTCCCTCTCCCTCCCTCCCGTTCTACTCTCCCTCCCCCTAGCGTAAAATCCTTTTAATATGCTTCTCCCCCCATGTCTGGTAGCCCCAACCGCATGAATAGTATTTTGCAAAAGCTCCCCAAACTCTTACTTACCTCTCCTCTTTCCTCCGCTGCACTGAATGACCGGCAGCCGCGTCCGTGATTGGCTGCCGCTCAGCCAATCACAGACGCGACTGCCGGTCCCGCCCCTCTGCTTGCATTCTCGCAAGCAGAGGGCCGGCAGTGCAGCGGAAGAACGAGGGGAGGTAAGTAAGAGTTTGGGGGGCTTTTGCAAAATACTAATCATGCGGTTGGGGCTACCAGACATGGGGAGCAGCATATCAAAAGTTATTTTTAAGGGTGGACATGCCCTTTAAACGGCCCCAACCCGCTTACAGCTGCACCTGATGATATCCGTTCCTTTTTTTACGGACCCCTATTTTCCCGGGTCCCTGGTTCGGAATGTAATCAGCACTTCCAATAGGCGGTTGTTGGCTTCTGGAGTCTTCCCCCACGATTCCTTTTACGGACCTACTGTCGGGTCCCTGGTCCGGGGTGATTAGGGATACTTAATTTGGTGGTTACCAGGTCACATTCAGCTTGACACAACGGATATCACCGGGTGCAGCTGTAAGCGGGATTGCGGCCGTTTAACATCAGGAGTCTGGAACCCCCCAAAACCAGGGACCTTATACAGGGTCTGCAAAAGGAATCGGGGTGTGTGTTTAACAGCTAAAAAGAGGATCCAACAGGGTCATCTCAACATCTGTACTGTGGAATGTTAAGTATCGAACTTAAAGCACCATCATCTAGTGATATACCTTAAGAGGCTTTGATACAAATATTTATAAGTTTAAGTTAAGTTACTACCGTGGCACTAGTTTAGAGATATTTTATAAGTGTCTTTTTAAACAAAATATTGTATTAATATTAAATTAATGTACGGGTTGTGGCTGGCCAGCCAATGTGAGAATTATGTTAATATAATGTTTATGTAGTTGGTATAATTTTGAGGAGTCTATGAATAAAACTGTATTCCCCTCTTTTAATACTTTTTTCCATATCTAAACTTCTCCAACTCTCCCTTTCCTCTGTCCCATCATAATCTTCTCAAATTTAATCTTGTCTCATCTGTCCTGGTCATAACCCCTAACAACCAAACGTACAGATGCAGAGACCTGCGTAATCTCGACCCCCATTCGCTCTCTGTCCCTCTCCAACAACTTAACTCCATGCCCTCCTTCTCTGATCCTAGCCTTGCAGCTGTCCACTACCATATCACTGTTTCCAATGCCCTTGACTCTGTTGCTCCCTTATCCACCCGTTGCCTTGGTCGCAAGAACCCACAACCATGGCTTACGGACCAGATTAACAAAAATATCGACTTTCTCGAAAAAGTTCCCCAGAGGTGCTTTGTCCCTAGCCAAACAAAACTACTTCTCTTCACTCATATCCTCCCAATCTTCAAAGTATTCAA
The DNA here is from genome assembly GCA_019447015.1 of Hymenochirus boettgeri. Classification (NCBI taxonomy): domain Eukaryota; kingdom Metazoa; phylum Chordata; class Amphibia; order Anura; family Pipidae; genus Hymenochirus; species Hymenochirus boettgeri. Next base: position 356,114,280 of record CM033469.1, on the reverse strand, counting down.
CTCCCTGCTGTTCGCCACCTCCTTCGCCTACCCCATCTATCAGCTGATGAAATGGCCTCATATTTCACAGAAAAAAATCGAAAACATCCAAAGTGGTTTTCCTGTGCGCCCTAGCTCCTCCCTACAGCTTCCAACCAATATCATTGCTCTACCCAACCTCCCTTCATTGCTCACCCATTCCATCTCTAGCCTCCCTTCATTGATTAATCCCTTAACTTGCCCCCTAACGAGCTTCACCACTATAACAAAACATGGTATTTCAGCTCTCCTATCCAGGACACGTCTCACCACCTGCCCCCTCGACCCCATTCCCTCTTATCTTATTCCCCCGCTCTCCTCTTACTTCATTCCAGCCTTAACCTCTCTCTTTAACTTGCCCCTATCCACTGGGCAAGTTAAAGATGCCGTTGTACCCCCTATACCTAAAAAACCCTCTCTTAATCCATCTGCTCTTTCCAGCTACTGGCCTGTCTCCCATTTGCTTCCAAACTACTGGAAAGACATGTCTATGCTGACCTGGTTAATCACCTGTCTGCTAACTCTCTCTTTGACCACCTCCAGTCAGGCTTCTGCCCTAACCACTCCATGAAAAACTGCCCTCACTAAAGTGAAAAATGATTTACTTAGTGCTAAATCTAAAGGTCACTACTCTTTGCTCATTCTTCTTGATCGGTCCTCTGTTTTTGATACTGTTGATCACCCTCTACTTCTTCAGATCCTGGCCTCCTTAGGTATCCAGGACACTGCACTTTCTTGGCTATCCTCCTATCTCACTGGTAGGACCTTAGTGTTTTTCACTCTGAAATTAGCTCCACTCCTCGCCCCCTCCCTGTGGGGTCCCGCAAGGCTCAGTACTCTGTCCTCTTCTTTTCTCCATCTACACCCATGGCCTTGGACAACTCATTAGATCATATGGGTTCCAGTATCACCTGTATGCAGACGATACCCAAATTTACATCTCTGCCCCGGATCTCCCAACACTAACATCCCAGGTCCCACGACTGCCTTAGTGCCATCTCTGCCTTCATGTCCTCCCGCTTCCTCAAACTAAACATGGACAAGACTGAACTTGTCCTTTTCCCACCCTCACGATCTGTTCCCCTCCCTAGCCTTACTATTAATATTAACAACACACCCATACCGCATCTCCTCATGTCTGCTGCCTGATAAGAACGCTAGATTCCGATCTTTCCTACAAACCTCATGTCAATAGCTTCCAACTCAAAAACATCTCCCGCATTCGACCCTTCCTCTCGAAGGAAGCTACAAAAATCCTAGTCCATGCCCTAATCATATCCCGGCTAGACTACTGCAAAAACACTTCTGTGTGGTTTACCAAACAACCGCCTGGCACCGCTTCAATCCATTCTCAACTCTGCTGCCCGGCTCATTCATTTCTCTTCTTGCTTCTCTAATGCCTCTCCTCTCTGCCAGTTCCTCCACTGGTTGCCCATCATGCAAAGGATCCAGTTCAAACTGCTTACCTTATCCTATAAAGCACGATCCAACATAGCCCCTCCAAATACCCAAGACCTGATCCAGCAACACCGTCCCAGGCGCAACCTCCGCTCTGCAAACGATACCCTCCTCTCATCCACTCATTACCCCCTAACCCAATATGATCCAACCCGCCTTTCACACTCCATTGCCATTACAGCCTACCGATTCCCGCAACCTAATGTCTCACCCCCATATCCTCAAGTCTGTAAGGCTGGTCTGGGCAGGGTCCTCTTTCCTATTGTATCACGGTATTGCTGTAAGAAACTCCTCACTCTGTTTACTTATATTATGTATTACTTGTGTATGTAATATGTATGACTTTATATAACATGTATTACCCTGTATGTAATGTTTGACTACAATTGTAAAGCGCCACGGAAGATGTTGGCGCTATATAAATCAATAATAATAATAATAATAATGTAGGGATGGAAAGGTGATTATAATGTGATAATCTCCATATCTATAATGACAGGTCACTGGACAGAGAAATATAATGTAGGGATGGAAAGGTGATTATAATGTGGTAATCTCCATTTCCTCGCCATCCCTGTGCAGCAATGACATATGTATTCCCCGCCTCCAATCAATCAGAAGAAACAGACACTTGAAATTATAAATAGTCCCTCCTCCATGGACTCAGCGTAGTCTGTTTCTTCTGCCTCTAATAAGTTCCTATTTAGGGTGTGTGCCAAGCGTCTTCTCACCCATTTGCCGGCCTCTGTTCCCTCTCCTTTGCCGAAGTCCTTGCCAGTGTGACAGCCATGCACCCTCTCAGGCAGGATACCGCAAGTTTCTCCCCTCTCTGGCAGTTTCGCGGCTACTTCCGCATCTCGCTGCGCACGATGACGTCATCGTGCAAGTACGTCAGACCTCATCAGCAAGCGCTGCAGGTATATCCCGGCGTTTTCAAAGGGCGTTTTTGGCCTATTCTGCCTGCGGACAGCATTCTCTCTGCCCCTATTATGGAGCCGGCTGCCAGTGGAACTAAGTCATGGGAGGTGGTAAGAAGACTGTGCTTTTACATCTGAGGGGTTGTTGTAATACTTTTGGTGCATATTCTGCATAACCTTAATGTGTTTATGTTTCAGCCATAAATCCTTATCTGGGAGTTCTAAGAAGACGTTGAGAATTTCTTCCTCAGATGAACAGGATTCCCCTACCTGTGAAACCTGCAGAAATCATACATACAAGGGATAAAAGGTTTTGTTAAGACTGCATCCAGGAATTTTTTAAAGGGAAAGTTCCTCATCAACCCTCCCAGACTCAGCCATCTTTGGAAGTTTCCACCTGCCCAACATTTTGGGGTGGATCACCCAAGCAGTTGCTCAAGGATAATTATGGATTTTTTTCAGAACAATCTCGAAGACATATCAGCTCAATATGTCCCAGGGGTGGACAACTTCCTAGCAGATTGTCTATCCCAGCAAAAAATAAATCGGGGAGAATGGTCCCTTCATCCTCTGATATCCCTAAGATTGATATACAAGTGGGGTCTCCCAGATGTCGACCTGATGGCCTCGGAATGCCACTCAAAAATTCCAACATATTTTTCCAGGTTTTACCAAGAAATAGCTTTAGCCACAGATGCGTTGTAGCAGGAATGGAACAGAATGAGGGCCTACATCTTACCTCCCATACCTCTAATATTCCAAGTCCTAAGGAAAATACTGGAATCAGATATGGATGTAATTGCAGTTTTCCCAACTGGCCAAGACGTCTGTGGTACCCTTTACTCAAGAGAATGACTGTGGATGGTCCATTTCCCCTTCCTCTAAGGAAAGATCTCCTCGCGCAGAACGAATACTTACATGCGAATCCAGCAGAATTGAGCTTAGCAGCTTGGAGATTGAGAGGGTAAGGTTTGAACAACTAGGATGTTCCTCAAGTGTAGTTTCAACATAATTGAGCTCTAGGAAAACTTCAAGCATCTCCAGATATGAGAAGATCAGGAATACATTCTCCTCTTGGTCCCTTTCAAGAATGATCCCATGAAAGCTTCAATACCGCAAATTTTGGAGTTTTTACAGCAAGAAAGAGGCCTGTCCTTTAATACTATCAAGTTACAAATTTCAGCTATATCTGCAGTAAGAGGAGAATCTCTTTTTTTCTGATGCCCTAGAAATTCATTCAGAGCGTTCTAAGAATAAAGTCAATCATGTAAAGTTCATAAGTAGGCACACCCACTTAAGTCTTCTTGAAGACTTTACATGTTTGAATTTACTCACCTGCTGTGGCACAGGTAATTAGTAGTGCACCTCAGAGTTCTGCCTGTCAGGATCATTGCACATGTTTGGAAATCATTCTAAGAATAAAGCCACAAAAGAAAACCCCCACAATGGGATCTTCCACTCGTTTTAAAATGTCTGGTTGTTCCACCATTCGAGCCTTTAGTAGCATTATCTAAGGAAGATCATCTCATTTTCTATCCACATTCAGTTACCTTATATCCAGTTGGCGAATTTCAACCAAAAGTAATGTCTACGTTCCATCTAAATCAGCCAATTATTCTTCCAGCAATGCAAATTATGGAAGGGCAGGCAGAGATGTAAAAGTTGGATGTTGCAAAATGTCTTAAATTTTTTTTACAGACAACATCATCCTTTAGGAAGACAGAAAGATTATATAATTTCTGTTGGGAGTAATAAAGGAGAAGTGGCATCCATTGGAGCCTTAAGAAGGTGGATTATCAAGGCTATTCAGAAGGCTTATGCAATCCAAAAGGTGGCACCTCCTTCTAAAATCCGTGCTCACTCCACAAGAAGTATAGCGGCATCCTGGGCAGCGGAAGCAGGAGCGTCAGCCGATGAAATATGTAGAGCAGCTAATTGGTCAACTCCGAATACTTTTATTATGCATTATAAATTGGACTTGAGAAATTCTAAGAGGGCGGATTTTGGCCACAGGGTATTAGGAGCTGTGGCAAAACCTCTAGTTAAATTTAAGTTTTTTTGTTTTGGAAAGATTTCCTATTTTTGTTCCCCCCTCCCACATGGTTATTGCTGGGGTACTTACCCATATGTCATTGCTGCACAGGGATGGCCAGGAAAACTGAAACTCATATCATACTAACCGATTGTTTCTTTTCCTGGCCATCCCTCTGGGCAGCAACCCCTTCTCCTTTTTTCTTTTATTTTGTTAATTTGTTTTGAGCTCCTGAGTCCATGGAGGAGGGACTATTTATACTTTCAAGTGTGTCTGTTTCTTCTGATTGGTTGGAGACGGGGAAAACATATGGCATTGCTTCCCAGAGGGATGGCCAGGAAAAGAAACTCTCGGTAAGATATGAGTTTCAGTTATCTATATCTATGACAGGTCACTGGATAGAGAAATATAATGTAGGGTTAGTAAGGTGATTATAATGTGATAATCTCCAGATCTATAATGACAGGTCACTGGATAGAGAAATATAATGTAGGGTTAGAAAGGTGATTATAATGTGATAATTTCCATATCTATAATGACAGGTATATATAATGAACCAGACAGACCAGCTGGTACCACGCGCTTTACAGACAAACCTGCAGGACTCACCATGTTGACGTTGGTTTTCCCTTTCTGTATAGACCTGTACCGGGAGTCTGTAAGATGTTACCGGGGCTGTGGTTCCTCCGCTGACAGCGACTACCCTGATGTTTACTTTCGGAACTCGATGTCCCGGCCACACTAGCCAAGAGCCGGATGTTAGAAAAGAAACAGTTTCCGCCCACCGAAATTTACGTAACTTCCTTGCGTTCCAGCCGGTAGGCGCAGTCGCTGAGAACCCTGGGAAGAAGGTCAGGCGCTCTCTGTTCGATGACGTTCCCGTACGTAACGTCCTCTTGACGTCCTATCAGGAAAAACTAAGGAAAGTCAAGCGTGTTGCGAGCTAATGTGGGCTGGTAAGGAATAACTGGGAAACATGTGAAGATACTTGCATAGGAATGTGTAGTGTAGGTCAATTCTGTGTTTACATTATATTATTATTATTTTATTACTGTACAATTAAATAATGCTACTTGGTCATTGGTTTCAATGTAAAATGACTTGTATCCAGTGGTAGGAAATACAAGGTGTTACAGCTATTGGATTGTATGTAGGAAGGTGTCACTTACCAACATGTAAGTTATATTCAGCAATATTGAACCTTGACCCTGCAGGAACTACAACTCCCAGCATGCCTTGTTGGCATTCTGTTGTGGTTTACAAACATTTTGAGTGCCATGGTTCGACACTACATCACACTGTGAGGGATTCTCACGGTGTGCCTCCGAATTTTTGAAAACTACTACTCCCTTCATTCCTCAACTACATAAGGAAGTCAGGAAATGCTGGGAGTTGTAGTTTTCAAACATCTGGAGGCACAGCGTTTGCAAATCTGATTTAAAGGGCATGTTCACACCCCCACTGTGTCCTTATGGTTGTCCTGCATGACCTGATGAAAGTCCAGAAAAATAAAGAATTGGCCCTTTTTGTCCTGGCTGAGCGTTCGCTACTAGTGAGCACTAGGCTGGGACAAATGACTGTCGGTTGTGGCAATAGTTGCCACGGATGACAGTTTGTGCAAGCTATCATGCGGTCCCAAAGGGAACTGCACAATCGTCTGTAATTTACCAACAGGTCCAATGTGGACAAACGGGCAACAGACATCGATCATGGCCAAAACTGGCGCAGATGTTTCAGCTCGACCGGAAAAGTATTGGTCAGTTGGGCTGAAAAATCTGCCCATGTGTACTCAGACTTAGAGGACTCTGGCATGCGCAGTGGAGCTCTCCCCTCTCCCGCTGTGATTAATTGAGTTACAATTCTTCCTCCTGACCGACCGTTCAAGAGTTTCGACCGGTCAGCCAGGTGGAAGGACTGTCAGTCGCGGCAAAAGCAGCCGCATCCGACAGTTACCACGACCGATCGTGCAGTCCATAATGTACCACACGGTCGGTCATGGTTTTCCGACTTGTCTAATCGTGCTTTCGTCCGATTTGGACGAAGGAACGGTCGACGATCGGTCTGAGCCACCATACAATAATTCGGCCCGACCGGCCGAAACACTGAAATGTCATGCCGTATTGTATGGTGTGTACCCAGCTTTAGGCAAAAATATATAGGAGCATCACTTAAAGAGTATGTCCACCTCTTACAAAACATTTTAATATGTGAGGCAGAACCCCCAAAAACCTACTTTTTATTTTGGTAAATTTTAATAATTCTGCTCCCAGTAAGAGAAATCGTACTTATTAGCTCCTCGATCTACCACTAGTGCTCTCTGGCACTTTCGGGTAAAACAGTCAGTGATGGCCGTGACAGTGATGTCACAGCCAATCACTGACTGCCATTCTGGACAAGCCTCCACTGTGGCTGCTGGGAACACAAAAAAAACACAGCAGCTGCAGTGGAGAGAGAGCAGAGAGACAAGAAGTGGCGGTGGATCGCGATATTGTACGTGTGATTTCTCTGGGAGCAGAATTATTATATTTTAACAAAACAAAAACTAGGTTTTGGGGGGTGCTGCATAATATATTTACTTTTTTTTTTATAAGGGGTGGACATTCCCTTTAATTGATAAACACAATCAACTGGTTCAAAAAAAACCCCTGTATATTGATAGGGGGAGGTGCTAAAAGGGGACAATTAACTTGATAGTAGACAATAGAGCAAAACAAGAGCTTAACAAGAGCACACTCCTCCAGTCACAGACTCTGCTACTGGTTCAGCTGATTTAGAGGTTTTAAATCTAGCATTTAGGGTTGGGGGTGGAGATACCCTTTTAAAGGCAGTGGACGTGGGCTTGATATGATATTAATGTATGAGAATCCTGTAATAATTATTTACTTTTGATTGACTGATGACCGAATATAGCTGGGACATTTGTTTTATAGAAAGTAACGTCATCTGGAAAATCTTATGTGGCCTAAAGACTAGTAGGAATCATGCAGAAAATCTGGTGTGTGTCGCGTGGAAACAACTTTGTTGTTGACTGTTTGTATTCAGAGGTAAGTATTAACAATTTGTGTGTTTGTGTATGTATATTCCAGGCGTTGGTTATAAAGTGGTTTAAAAACAAGTTTGTTTCATGTGTATAATAAGTAAGGTGAGGAAAGAAGAATTAAAGGTTTTCCCTTCTGGTTTCTTGTTTTACATGTATTCCCACCGAAGATAGAATGTGATTTTTATCTAGAGATTGGTGAATTTTGCATCAACAGGGATCTTATTTATTTCCTACGATTCTCATGGGCAGTGAAATGGTTGTGTTGGCCATGCACAAAAAAGGCTAATTGGCAGATACCAGAATTCAGCTGAACGCGAGCATCATGGGGAAGCAAGGGCAGCCCTGGTGATGTACATCAAGTTCCTAAATAACCTTCCAATGTTCCTTTATGTTGCCTAGTGTATGCAATGCTGCAGAAGACTTTTACAGAGTACAAGAAAAAAATATTTCCAAATCCAAAAGCACTTCAGTATGTCGACAGGTATAGTATCTCCTTCTTTTATGTTCACCATTCATAATTACATAAATTGTATTGTTCTGTGTACAGTTGGCTTTAGTTACACCAGGTCAAGCAGCTATGCTGGAACCCTAAGGGGTTAAAATCAACACTTCTCTTTTTCAAGGCCTTAGAGAAATCTAATCATATGTATATTACATAGGAATGTGGTACACTAACATACTTATCACTATAAACTGTGAAGGCAGGACCGGGTAAATTATTTTTGGAATTAGGAGCCTGTTGGCCTATTCTTGGAGCTTACCAGTTAGTCTTTAGTTGAACATTTCTAAGGGCGTTGGTCATCTTGCTACTGGGATTGGGTCTCTATCATCCAATCACAATCTCACATGCCTGCGAAGGTAGGGTGTTCTTTTCCTACAAACAATTGGTAAGGAGAAAAGATAGCAGTGCTGCACAGTTCAATGTTCTGTTCATTTGCAGGCAGCACAACTCTCTTGAGTGTTGAATAAAAACATCTTTATTTCAAACAGTTTAAAAATGCTGCAATGTCCAGGGTCAAGGGAACATGATAGTCTGATGCGTTTCAGGCCATAGTACTTAAAGGGACTCTAAACCCACATAAATTAGGTGCATGCGCGCCAATTAAAAAGATAGGGCGCGCAATCGGGACAGAACAGCTGTTAGATGCAGGAGCGGCTTGCGAGTGGAGCGCTGTAAGGTAAGTTCCTGGTCCCCCGAGCGTACTATTATTCACAGGGAGGTGGGAATAAGCATTCTCACCTCCCTGTGAATTATAGAAACAGATAGCAAATACTTAAAAAACTGAATTTAGTGTTCCTTTAATCATAGACACATACCGGTATGATACGTTAGAACATCTAATTAAAACCAATATCATTATATTCAAAAAGTTAACCCTTCTCTATTTAGTGAGAAAACAAGCTTTTTACTGAGACAAATGTTTCATTCCCATTTGATAATACTTCAATCTTCCGTATTCAAAATGGACAAGAGAACAAAAATCAAAAAGGCAGGTTCACATGAGAGATACAGAAGTACATAGATTTAAATTGGTAGAAACTGGCTGGTACAATAAAAATTCAAAATACAGAAAGAAGACATAGGGACAGAGTTTAGCCGCTATCGCTCTGAGTAAATCTTCCGAACGTGGTTCAATATCGCATTTGCACTAGTGGGTAAATCCCAAAAGGGATTTACCCATAGCGTGATTTTAACGCCGGCTATTAGCCATAGTTAAAAATCATGTGCCAAAAGTAGCACAAACGCTATATTTAATCACAAATGCCGGATATGCCGGTGTCTTTTATGTAACCTGCGCATCCGGCACTAATATGGAGTTAAAGTCTTTAACTCCATGTAATTGCCCAGTGCCGTTGGGTAACTCGCCCTGTAAGTGTGATATCACAGTGACTGGTTTGAGGTACTTTCCTTTTTTAAATTAAAGGATAAACTGTACAAATGAACTTTTAAAAAATGTAAAGTACCTGGGACAGGAACGTAGGATTGATCATTCCCATCTCCCAATATTACTGGCTTTTAACCAGGAGGGAAGAGGCCTCCCATCCAATTCTTAAGGTTCGTACACACGTGCGATCGCAGATCCCGACCCGCGACGCACGTGTGTACGAACCTCAAGAATTTTCGGCTGATAATCGTCCCGTGTATGGGCCCTTTATCGGCTGAAACGGACATTCAATCGTTCGATCGACTTGGCGGATCTCCGAACGAATTTCCGTTTCGGCCCATACACGGGCTAATTATCGTCCGAAATGAACTTTTGTACACATCGTGCGTCATGGATTGGGACCTGCGATCGCACGTGTGTACGAACCTTTAGTATTCAAGGCATAAGACCTCCAATTAAAGGGACGTGTTGGGGTTGCTACTACCACGTGGAAGCTTGGTCTATCTTTCTGCAGAGAAACTCTGCTACAATACATAAACATAAAATGGGAGGCCTCTTCCCTCCTTGTTAAAAGCCAGTAGGTGGGGGGAAGTGATAGCCTTCAATACTAATCCAATGCAAGGTCAGGGAGACAACCTTCCCAAGAAAATGCAACCAAGCAGGGAGTGTCAGCCCAGATAAATGACCCAAGGTAAATTGTTAGGACCTTCCATACTGGGGTTACCTTGACGTGGTTGGAAGGCTTTTCACTTTTATGCATAAAATTGTAACTAAAACATGTTTTTACTGTTTGCACTAGCACAGATATTGATATATAGGGCCCAGGAATGTGCATTGATCATTGATCGTCTCTTTTCTTGTTTGCATTAACCTGCACTGGGACCATGCTGTCAGAACAGGGTTTATATGTTTCACTTGAGACCAACATAGACACTTAATACTTGTATAGTACAGTGTGTGTTGTGCCATAATGGGAAATGTCTGTTAAAGTTATAAGGAACACATACATATAACCTGATAGGACACACAACAGTCGCAATGTCCCGTTAATGAGTCTTTTTTCCTTTAATTTTACAGGAGATGTCAAATCGCTTCGGACCATCATAAGTCCCCCAATATCTAAGTAAGATTATTTGAATCACATTTGTTTTAGTAAAATGTATAGTGATAAAGAAACGTAAATTATATTACATTTTGATTCTATTTGGGTCTTTGTTTCATAAACAATATTATTTAGGTTCAATCTAAGGTTCATCCCTTTTCCCTGGGGGACTAGTCTTTTTCTTTTATCTAGACGTACAATTCAGTGCAGCTCTATGGCTTAGTCCCTTGTTAGGTGGTTAACACTTTGTTGAGTGTTCATACTGACCAGTTTGTTGGACATCTGAGCTCCCCTGCTGGTTTGGAAGAAGTTTAATATCACAGACTTGCATGGGTGCGATCTCACCACTGATGGAGATGATCATTCAGCAGATTGATAGGAAGACAGGAGCAAATAATTGTAAAGTACCAAAAACTAACAGACCACAGTACCGCAAACTTCAGTAACTCCCTGTGTGCAGTATAAGTCCAGCACTGAAGAGAGAGTCTGCCACAGGTGCTACCTCTAATTCTGGCCATACACTTATCTTCCAACCCTTCTGGCCCAAAACATTTTCTGATCAAATACCAATTACAAAATTAATGTTAAACTGATTTGTTTTTAGTTCATTTTAAAAATGTAATATAATCAACAAACAAATCCTTTAAATATCTGCTAGGTGTGTGGCTGACCAACCTGTGCATTATTTTGGTCAATTGGGTTGAAATATCTGTGGAAATTTCCTCTGTGATTTATGGACATGTCGATAAATTTTGGCCAGTCGCATGGTCTTCAATGGGCTGCTTGATTAGTCTCCCAGAAATCTGTGGCGTTGGGATTTTTTTCGCCCGGAAGACTGTTGATCAGTTTATTGAATAGTAGTCTGTTGGTCTAAAACATAATGTCAATATGAACTGTGTGTACAGAGTCTAACAGCTTTCCTGCCCAATAGATACCTTCTTGTTGACAACCTCCCATTTTTACACGTCAGTCTGTGCAAGTGTTTACTACAGACTTTATCTCTTTAACACTGGATATGTACTACATGCAGGGAGGTAGGAATGCTCCATCAATTATAGGAGGAGCAGGAAAAGGTTGGAGGATTTTTTAAAGCAATATTGGGCACTATACTGTTTCTCTATGAGAGATCAAAAGCCTGCTTCTGAATGTTTGCCTCTAGGCTTGACATTTTTCTGAATAGTTAAGTGCTTTTTCCATCCTCGTTTTACTCTTTTTGTGGCCATACAAGTAGCGAAATTATCAAATGAAACAAAGTTGTAGAAAATCATGTTAGTAAATTGTGGTCTTAAATTTGAAGATTGCATCGAAACTAAAAACGTGGTTGAAATATTGGATTTTCAGAATTTCAGTTCCACCAAAGGAAACGCACCATTTGGTAGGAATACCACCTGCCTATCAATTATAGATAAAAGGTAGGAGGCTTTTTTAAAACAAAGTTTGTCAGTATACTGTTCCTTTAAGCTGCTTGCAGTCTTTCCCTGGTGCAGTTACATATCTGCTTGTGCCATTTATGCTGATATTTTAATCTTGCAGAATCAGAAACATAGGAATTATGGCTCATATTGATGCAGGAAAGACAACTACCACAGAGAGAATGCTCTATTACTCTGGATACATCAGGGCACTGGGAGGTAAATTCATTTCATTATGTGGGTGTATGTGTAAATGATTTGGCATTAAAAAAAACTTTTCATTGATGGAAGTCTATAACTTTAGTGTAAATGAAAACAGTAAAGAATTGTTTCTTACTTTTATGCTTTAATATTTATCATAATGGCATTTCCTGTCATGATCAGTGAGTGTAGGACTGCTATATGGAATGCAATACAAACATTAAATAGAAAACAAAAGAATTCAATACAAATCATTACCCAGTATTGTCAGCCCTTCAGATCATTAGCCACTGTTATAAGCTCTCTACATCATTAGGCAGTCAGCCCTCTAGTTTATTAGTCTGTTAGTTATCTTAACCACATCATACACTTGAAAATGTTGCAGGCGACCATGTAAAATGAGAACAGTAGTCTTAAAAATGGGCGTAACTTGAACAAGTGTGTGTGACCTTAGCAAAAGTGGGTATGGTCAAACATTTTGTAATTGACCTTGAAAGGGACATTTGGTTGTATTTGCCCCCCAGGCCAAAAGGTCCCAGTCCTTCCTGCGCGCACACACACACACACAAACCACACACACACACACACACACACACACACACACACACACACACACACGCACGAAGCAAGAGAGTTACAAAGGTAAATGGTTTAAAGTGGGAGGAAGCAGTGTTCGGTGGGAGTTTGTGGAAAAGATAACCTTGCGAGGAACAGAGGGCACGACCAAGAGAGAAGATAGGTAAGGGGGGTGCATCATATTGTAGAGATTTAAAGAAGGTGAAAAGAAGGGTATTGAATATTATTCTTTGCTTGAAGGGTGTATCTTGGCAATATTGCGAAGGAAAAAACTAAACGTCTTGGTGACAGAAGTTCTGACAGAAGGAAAAAGAGGAGTCAAAGATTACTCCAAGACAGTGAGCAGATTCAACAGGGTTAATAACCACGTTATCAATAGAAATAAGGAAGGGTGGGCTAGGTCCAGGTTTTTTTTTAAACTCGTTTTATTTATACCTTTAAATACAGCAAGATCCCAAACTTTTTTCAGATTTTAAATCTGGGCTGTAGATCCTGAGAAATCATAATTTTTATTCACTGCATTTACAGGGAAAGGCCTGTCACTGCAGGGTCAGAAATTGTAATATGTAACCCATGCTTGACCTCTATCTAGGATCTTTAGTTGCCTGCCAGCACACTTTCTGCAACAATTAAGAGGATCAGCAGAGAAAAGAAGGCAGGGGGAGAGAGGAGGAGATGTGTAAACAGAGCAGTGTCTATGGTGAGGCTGTGCAGAACTTAAAGTGTCGCAGACACTACAAGGAGGCAAGTGAGTAAGGGAGGGTGGGGACAATTAGGAGCACTCACTAAACATTAATAATTTTATAACAAAGCAAGCACAGATAAATATGTGAGTACCACCATTTTATTTCTCTCAAATTGTAGTTTCAGATAATGTAAAGTTGTTTGAGTATAGTGACCCTTTAACCTGTTTGGTCACAGAATATAATAAAAAGAAAATATGTAACATAAGGAACGAAACGTAAAATAAAATAACTTCTGAACATTTACCGCTGTCTATTATTATCTTTTTTAACATAATTTGTTAGAATTGTTATATGTCCTTTAAGGTTAGCATTTATATTTTGGTAATCGGTAACTCACATTATATTTTCTTTATTGATTTGGTCAGTGTTTTCAAGCCGTTGTGGTTTCTTAGTTAATCATCATTAATCATTGAAAGCCACATTTGTATTTCAGGGGTCTCTCGAGCCATCCATTTAATTACAACACACTTTCTTGCATAAAATAAAGCACAGTGTATTAGCATTGTCTGATATTTTTACCACATTCCATCAATCATTAGTTCAAAGAGACATAGCGGTGGGTTCAGAGGTATGGAGGAGCTCATCAATTTACCAAGAGAATCAGTGACATTTTCCCAAAAAGTCCCCACTGCTGGGTACTCCCAAATTAGGTGTATAAAATCAGCATTCGATGTACCACACCTGGGGCAGTCTCCGGCTTGAGATCTTTGCATTCTGCACAACCTGATTGGAGGGAGGAAAATATTAACATAAATCATTAGCCAATTACAGTATCTTCTCACTAATGGCTAACACAGTATAAACATATAATAACAGGTAATAGAACTGCATTAGTTACATATATCCTTAACCATTCTGCTAAATTCAACCCATAATTCTACCATTGGTCTATGGTATAAATTCTGTATTTTTGTCCAACAGGCAATAATGGGATTTTTTTTTAAACTTATAGTCCAGAAACTGCCAAAAACCTCTCCAGTCACTTTTGGCTCCTTCATGCCCTAGACTACAGGACACATACCTGCACAGTTTGCTTTACCTGGTATTTTCTTCTTTACACAGATGTTGATGATGGTGACACAGTGACAGATTATATGGCACAAGAAAGGGAGCGAGGAATCACCATTCAGTCTGCAGCTGTCACATTTGATTGGAATGGACACAGAATCAATTTGATTGATACTCCAGGTCACCACTCTGCTGTTCATCTATAATTCTAAACATGCCTGTGCTGATTTACTATATGTGCCTTGTTTTGTTGGCTGGTGGTATGAAGGGGGAAGGCCAAATTACACTGGTATGAGACCTAACCCCAAGACCTAACAAACAGATCAAGTAGGAAATCATGAATTAAACAGGCACATTTTACCATATTTTCCAGATTATTAGCTAAAGGACCCTCAAACTAAACAGCAAGCCTTTTCACATCATTAAGATAAATGCCAGTTTAATCTAATATAGCATTGTTTTTTTCCATTAGGTCATGTGGATTTTACTGTTGAGGTTGAGCGTTCCTTGAGGGTGCTTGATGGGGCAATTGCCGTGTTTGATACGTCAGCTGGAGTGGAGGTAAAGACTGAATACAATGGCTGTAATGGGGACACTAGAGCACACATGGGACAAGCTAGTTCTTTATTATTACCATTGTCACTCAGCACCCAGGTAATTTCTAGTAGTACTTTAAGGGTATAACCACCCCGAAAGAAACATTTGTTTATGGCATAATTGTCCCTAAAACCTTGAGTTTGTGAGGTTTAAAGTTCTCAAAATTAATTCTAATGCACTTACCAGCCCTCATTCCCTCGTCTGCCTAGCTTCCGAGTACTTTTGATAACTTTAAACTTCACAAAGTCAAGGTTTTTGGGGGACAAGTACTCAATACACAAAAGTTTTTTGGGGGGTTGGACATACCCCAACATGTCCCTTTAATTGGAGGTCTTATGCCTTGAATACTAAGCATTGGATGAGAGGCCTCTTCCCTCCAGTAGGCGGGGGGAAGTGATAGCCTTTAATACTAATTAAATGCAAGGTCAGGGAGACGACCTTCCCAAGAAAATGCAACCAAGCAGGGAGTGTCAGCCCAGATAAATGACTCAAGGTAAATTGTAAGAACCATACTGGGGTTACCTTGACGTGGTTGGAAGGCTTTTCACTTTTATGCATAAAATTGTAACTAAAACCCCCCATGTTTTTACTGTTTGCACTGGCATCGATATTATGATATATGGGGCTCAGGAATGTGCATTGATCATCTCTTTTCTTGTTTGTTCTAATGTTTTGGTCAGATCAGTAGCACTTCCACTATTTGTTATAAAGTAATTTTGCCACAGGAGTGCTCCCACAGCCCCTCTTTTGTGGACATACCCTTTAAAACCTAGAGAAACCCCCCCCCCCAAAAAAAAACTGAAGCCTTCCCCAGATTGCCCCAGAAAGTTTTGTATAGGAGGGAATGAAATAAACTGCTGCGTTTTAACTTAAACACCCTAACACTAAATACTACCTAAGATTGAGGCTAATAATTCAGTTTCCAATCTTCACTTTGGCTGGTTACGTTTATTTGGCACCATCCCTGTTTTAATAGCATTGATTTTCTTTTTACTGTCCAATGCTTTTCTTTTACAGTGGTAGGTAGAAATATGATAACTTATCTCCAAATATTAAATCCTACATCATGATGCTTAGTTGACCTCTTTCTGCAGCTTGGTCAGTCATTTCCATGTGCCGTGCATAACATGCAATAATACTTTACCGAGTCATTACTATAGAGGATAAATTCAATTGATGACCTTTTGTAGGCTAATATAAAGGGTTCCCTGGCAGATGTAGATAATAATTATGATAATTCAATACTACTTTACCCTATATCCTAAATGTAAATAGCTTTTCTAACGTACACACATTTCAATATTGAAAGAATACGTTTTAGAATGGAAATATCTGGGGCAGGTTAATGCTTTGTAATTTCACCTTGTAAGTAAAGTATTTTTAAAGCTGGATTGTGTTGCTTGTTTTCCAGGCACAAACACTGACTGTGTGGAGACAGGCAGACAGACACTCAGTTCCTCGTCTGTGTTTCCTAAACAAGATGGATAAAGCAGGAGCCAGGTACAGGAATCAAACTGTCAAAACAACTCTTATTCCTTTATATTCATTTGCTTTTCAGTGCTGTTAAATAATGCGTTGCCATATGGTAACAGTAATGGTTACATATATATACAAATAGATAACTGCACACAGTCTCCCAAATGTAACTCTGGTGCAGGTGTCTGGACACTCGGTCAAATACAAAACAAAAAACAGACCATTTATTACTAGAACCAGTCCATGTGGCCGTGTATCAGGGAGATCAACCATCTAAAATGACTAGAAGGTTAATGCTTCTTTTAAATGCCGCATGGGTAGAAGATGACAAGTCCATTGCCTGAGGAGAACATGGCTTACACTCTATTCTTTATTGTCTTTAAACAAAAAACAGAAGGGAGACATTAAACTGTATCAACTGCAAAAAAACATTTAATTCATGCGCTGGTTCTACATGTTTCATGCTTGATAAAGGACCCATGCAGATCCGAAGCATGTAGCACCAAGCACACAAATTCATTGTTAAATTGTTTGTTTGCAGTTGATACACTGTGTAGTGCCTCCCTTCTGGTTTGCAGTTAGTCAATTGCCTGCTTGGACAGGAGGCAGGTGAGACCAGGAAAGGATATATATGTGTGGAGATCACGCACAAACCTTTTTTGTCTGTTCTGCATTGTTCAGGTGTTCTTACATTTTAATTTTATTCTTTGTTCTTTTACAATTTAGTTTTCAATATGCAATTGAAAGCATAAAGGAAAAGTTGAAAGTGAAGCCTTTGCTCATACAGGTAAATTTTACAGAAAAACCCCAAACATTTCTCTATAGTTTAATCTGAAAATAAAACCCATCCAGTTTGTGTATCGTTGGGGGGACTTACCCCTTCCACTTCCAACTAAACATCCCCTGCTTCCCCTCACTTTCAGCTCCTGATGGCCTATACAAAGATCCTTTTCATCTCTTTATCACTACTCTTTACATTTAAACATTGATTTTTATGAACTGTTCAGCCTTATACAACCACAGGCAATTGTGCCTTATTTCCTGAAAATTAAAATATGTGCAAATGTTATCTGCAAATTCATCCATATGATTTTAAAGAAACCATTCAATTCCAAGAAATTCTATTGGAGTTGATGTAAGATGTAGTGATGTGGGATAATGTCTCATACCTTATCCTGCTGTAGGAGCCAAAGTAATAGATTGCCATCATTTTTAGTCCAATAAAATTGCTTTCTCTTTATAATGGCTTTCCGTGTCAGATGTTTTTTGGGCAGTTGGTGATGTTAACGCATTGTTCTTCCTGTTTTTATTTATGTTAACAATGTACTGGTTTGTTCAGGCAGAAAGATCGTACTAAACCGTTGCTAAAACGCCACTCTCTTCTGTATTCTCTAGTAAGAGATGTTGCACACTGTCTGTTACAGCAGTTAATGAAAATAAGATCAGTCTCTAGTTAATTTAGAAATATACTCTACATACTGTAGGATTAATAAACATTATAGTAAGTTGGTGATCTGTAAGTGAATTCATGTCACCGTAAGTCATAAAGAGCTGTACAAATCATTTTTTGTTTGCTTTAAGTCACCATTAGGAGAAGGCAAATCATTCAAAGGAGTGGTTGACTTGGTCAACATGGAAACCATTATCTGGAGTCCAAGAGGCCAGGAAGATGATGGGAGACACTATGAGCGGAAAGCTGTAAAGGAGATGAATGATCCGGATCTACTGAGCAGTGCTAAGGATGCAAGGAATACCTTAATAGAACAAGTAAATTGTTCAAGTAAATATGTTTAAACCTACAGATAATTCTTTATCATATTAATATTGATAATATTAATCCTCTATTGTACAATTATAACAATAAGTAGGGCCTGTAGGGAGTGTTTGCTACACATTCATCCTTTAGAGGTAACTTGTGGCTTCAACATGTAAAGCAGCCTATTATAATGATCTAACATGGAGGAGGTGAGCAGGGAAGGCTGAGTGTGTAGTAAATACATTTACACAGATTTGAAATGGTCTCTACACTGGAGTATGGTCTCTACACAGCAGTATTTTAATAAAATCTATGGTGCATTCTTCACCAATAGTTATTTTCAGAGGACTTGTGGACATCCGTTAAAGGGTATGTCCAGCCTAAGAAAAACTTTTTATATAAATGCACAGCAACCCCACAAACACCAGTTTAGCATTATACATATTTCCCAAAGATGCCCCTGAAGGGACTTAACTAACCTGGTCACTTGCCACTCCGCCGCGTTACTCCACTGCTCTGCGGCAATACTTCCTGGTCGCAGCTGTCAATCAAGGTGCGACACAACATCATGGCAAATTACCTGGAAGTGCCTCACTGCTCGTGTTCTTGCTCAAAACGAGTTTGCAACAGGAGCAGGGGGCGGCATACAGGCAGCAAGGGACAGGGTCAGGTAAGTCCCTTCAGGGGCATCTTTTGGCAATTATGTATAATGTGAAACTGGGGTTTGGGGGGGTGCTGTACATTACTATAAAAAAATGGATGATGGACATGCCCTTTAAGATTAGAGGAAAAGAAGTTTAATTTTCAGGTTAGGAAAGGTTTCTTTACAGTGAGAACGGTGAAACTGTGGAACTGTCTTCCAGCAGATGTGGTAATGGCAAGTTCATTAAATAGCTTTAAAAGTGGGCTGGATAAGTTTGTACTAAAAAAGTATATTACTTGTATTAATACATAATTAATACATATACTTTAGCTCTGATTGGTACGGAAATACAATATAATATTGAGAATTACTGGTATTAATACATATACTGTAGTTCTGGTTGGTACGTGGATACTAATATAATATTGAGAACTACTGGTATTAATACATATACTGTAGTTCTGGTTGGTACGGGGATACTATATAATATTGAGAATAACTGGTATTAATAAATATACTGTAGTTCTGGTTGGTACGGGGATACTATATAATATTGAGAATTACTGGTATTAATACATATACTGTAGTTCTGGTTAGTACGAGGATACTATATAATATTGAGAATTACTGGTATTAAAGGGTATCCTCCACTGATGGAAAAACGTTTTTTTTTTTTCCCCTTATGAAAGTTCACCTTCCCCAACCCCCTCCTACCTTTTTTCCCCCAAAAATCAGCTCTGTTTCTTTGCAGCAGCCTCTGCAAGCTGTGTAGCTCCTGGGATGTGTCTGCTACTGTGCTGGGCAGCTGTCAGTCAATGTGCATCATCACATGCATATTCATGATTTCTGCCACACCCACTTGACCCCAGTGATGCCTGATGTAAACAAAGCCTTTCCTTCCTGTCTCTGTGATCTATTCACAGCTGATAGTGCAGGGAGAGACAGAGGGGGGGGGGATTTATAAGGTTCAGACACACAGCTTTATGTAAGGAGACTTTATTTAACAATTGCAAAAGTAATAGAATTTATAGAATCAAATAGGGTGAGGTGTGTGTGTTTGTAGGGAGACAGAAGGTGTATTTCAGAGGGGATGCTGGGAGTGTCACTAGATGTATTGCAGGGGGGCCTGGGAGACAGAGGTGTATTTCAGAGGGGATGCTGGGAGTGTCACAAGCTGTATTGCAGGGGGGCCTGGGAGATAGAAGGTGTATTTCAGAGGCATGCTGGGATTGTCACTAGCTGTTTGCAGGGGGCCTGGGAGACAGAAGGTGTATTTCAGAGGGGTGCTGGATTTTCACTAGTTGTATTGCAGGGGGGCCTGGGGACAGAAGGTGTATTTCAGAGGGGATGCTGGGATTGTCACAAGTTGTATTGCAGGGGCCTGGGAGACAGAATGTGTATTTCAGAGGGTGCTGGGATTGTCACAGTTGTATTGCAGGGGGCCTGGGGGACAGAAGGTGTATTTTAGAGGGGATGCTGGGATTGTCACAAGCTGTATTGCAGGGGGGCCTGGGGACAGAATGTGTATTTTAGAGGGGATGCTGGGAGTGTCACAAGTTGTATTGCAGGGGAGCCTGGGGGACAGAAGGTTTATTTCAGAAGGGATCTGGGAGTGTCACAAGCTGTATTACGGGGCCTGGAGAACAGAAGGTGTATTTCAGAGGGCATGCTGGGATTGTCACTAGCTGTGTTGCAGGGGGGCCTGGGAGACAGAAGGTGTATTTCAAAGATGCTGGGATTGTCATTAGTTGTATTGCAGGGGGGCCTGGGAGAAGAAGGTGTATTTCAGAGGGGATGCTGGCATTGTCACTATTGTATTGAAGGGGGCCTGGGAGACAGAAGGTGTATTTCAGAGGGGATGCTGGGATTGTCACAGTTGTATTGCAGGGGGGCCTGGGAGACAGATGGTATTTTAGAGGGATGCTGGGATTGTCACAAGTTGTATTGCAGGGGGGCCTGGGAGACAGAAGGTGTATTTCAGAGGATGCTGGGAGTGTCACAAGCTGTGTTGCGAGGGGGCCTGGGAGACAGAAGGTGTATTTCAGAGGGCATGCTGGGATTGTCACTAGCTGTGTTGCAGGGGGGCCTGGGAGACAGAAGGTGTATTTCAGAGGGGATGCTGGGAGTGTCACAAGCTGTATTGCGGGGGGCCTGGGAGACCGAATGTGTATTTCAGAGGGGATGCTGGAGTGTCACAAGCTGTATTGCAGGGGGGCCTGGGAGACAGAAGTGTATTTCAGAGGGGATGCTGGGAGTGTCACAAGCTGTGTTGCAGGGGGGGCATGGAGACAGAAGGTGTATTTCAGAGGGCATGCTGGGATTGTCACTATCTGTGTTGCAGGGGGGCCTGGGAGACAGAAGGTGTATTTCAGAGGGGATGCTGGGAGTGTCACAAGCTGTATTGCAGGGGGGCCTGGGAGACAGAAGGTGTATTTCAGAGGGCATGCTGGGATTGTCACTAGCTGTATTGCGGGGGGCCTGGGAGACAGAAGGTGTATTTCAGAGGGGATGCTGGGAGTGTCACAAGCTGTATTGCAGGGGGGCCTGGGAGACAGAAGGTGTATTTCAGAGGGCATGCTGGGATTGTCACTAGCTGTGTTGCAGGGGGGCCTGGGGGACAGAAGGTGTATTTCAGAGGGGATGCTGGGATTTTCACAAGTTGTATTGCAGGGGGGCCTGGGAGACAGAAGGTGTATTTCAGAGGGGATGCTGGGATTGTCAACAGTTGTATGGCAGGGGGGCCTGGGAGACAGAAGGTGTATTTCAGAGGGGATGCTGGGAGTGTCACTTGCTGTACTGCAGGGGGGCCTGGGGAAAGAAGGTGTATTTCAGAGGGATGCTGGGATTGTCACTAGTTGTATGTAGGGGGCCTGGGGGACAGAAGGTGTATTTTAGAGGGGATGCTGGGAGTGTCACAAGTTGTATTGCAAGGGGGCCTGGGGGACAGAAGGTGTATTTCAGAGGGGATGCTGGGAGTGTCACAAGCTGTATTGCAGGGGGGCCTGGGAGACAGAAGGTGTATTTCAGGGGGGATGCTGGAGTGTCCCAAACTGTATTGCAGGGGGGCCTGGGAGACAGAAGGTGTATTTCAGAGGGCATGCTGGGAGTGTCACAAGTTGTATTGCAGGGGGGCCTGGGAGACAGAAGGTGTATTTCAGAGGGCATGCTGGGAGTGTCACTACTGCGTATTGCAGGGGGGCCTGGATACAGAGGGTGTTTTCAGAGGGCATGCTGGGATTGTCACTAGCTGTGGTTGCAGGGGGCCTGGGAGACAGAAGGTGTATTTCAGAGGGGATGCTGGGATTGTCACTAGCTGTGTTGCGGGGGCCTGGGAGACAGAAGGTGTATTTCAGAGGGCATGCTGGGAGTGTCACTAGCTGTGTTGCAGGGGCCTGGGAGACAGAAGGTGTATTTCAAGGGGGATGCTGGGATTGTCACTAGTTGTATTGCAGGGGCCTGGGAGACAAAGGTGTATTTCAGAGGGGATGCTGGGATTGTCACTAGTTGTATTGCAGGGGGGCCTGGGAGACAGAAGGTGTATTTCAGAGGGGATGCTGGGAGTGTCACTAGCTGTATTGGAAAACAAAAAAATAAAAAAAACAAAAAACCACGTACCAATCTATCTATCAATCATCCATCTATCTTCTGTGGGGAACACGCACACACACACACACTCCCCCCCTCTCTCTCCCCCCTCTCAACCAGAACTGTAGTTCTGGTTGGTACTTACTGTATTAATAATATACTGTAGTTCTGGTTGGTACGAAGATACTATTAATATTGAGAATTACTGGTATTAATACATATACTGTAGTTCTGATGGTACGGGGATTATATAATATTGAGAATTACTGGTATTAATACATATACTGTAGTTCTGGTTCATACGGGTACTATATAATATTGAGAATTACTGGTATTAATACATATACTGTAGTTCTGGTTGGTACAGGGATACTATATAATATTGAGAATTCTGGTATTAATACATACTGTAGTTCTGGTTGGTACAGGGATACTATATAATGAGAATTACTGGTATTAATACATATCCTTTAGTTGGTAGGACTTATACTTAGTATTGGAATGTGATAATTTGGTTTTTATAAAAAATTACTGTTTTACTATTATACATTACTTTGGTCTGATTGGTACGGGAATACTAATATAATAATGAGAATTACTGGTATAATACATATACTGTAGTTCTGGTTGGTACGGATGCTATATTAATTGAGAATTCTGGTATTATACATATACTGTAGTTCTGGTTGGTACAGGCATACTATATAATATTGAGAATTACTGGTATTAATACATATACTGTAGTTATGGTTGGTACAGGGATACTATATAATAATGAGAATTATGGTAATAATAACTATACTTAATTGGTTGGTACGGGGATACTTATAATATTGAAATTCCTGGTATTAATACCTATACTTAGTTTCTTGTTGGTACAGGGATACTGTATAATATTAATAATTACTGGTATTATACATTAACAGTTATTCAATAAAAGTTCTTATTGTTTAAAATGGTGCTAATTTTGCCCCAACTAATCAGATGTTAGCTTTCAAATGTTAATAAGATCTGTTGTGGGGCTAAATTAGCACCATTTTAAACGATAAGACCTTTATTAATTCCCTGAAAGTGTAGTTCTGGTTGATCCAGGCATACTTTATAATATTGAGAATTACTGGTATTAATACATATACTGTAGTTCTGGTTGGTGCAGGGATACATATAATATTGAGAACTTCTGGTATTAATACATATCTGTAGTTCTGGTTGGTACAGGGATACTATATAATATTGAGAATTACCGGTATTAATACATATATTGTATTTCTGGTTGGTACAGGGATACTATATAATATTGAGAATTACTGGTATTAATACATATACTGTAGTTCTGGTTGGTACACGGATACTATATACATTGAAAATTACTGGTATTAATACATATACTGTAGTTCTGGTTGTACAGGGATACTATATATATTGAGAAATACTGGTATTAATACATATACTGTATTTCTGGTTGTACAGGATACTATATAATATTGCAAATACTGGTATTAATACATATACTGTAGTTTCTGGTTGGTGCAGGGTACTATATAATATTGAGAATTACTGGTATTAATACTATACTGTAGTTCTGGTTCGTACAGGGATACTATATAATATTGCGAAATACTGGTATTATACATATCCTGTAGTTCTGGTTGGTACAGGATACTATATAATAATGAGAATTACTGGTATTAATACATATCTGTATTTTCTGGTTCGTACAGGGATACTAATAATATTGCGAAATACTGGTATTAATACATATACTGTGTTCTGGTTGGTGCAGGGATACTTTCCGATTGCCATCTGGAGTCAGGAAGGAATACCCACCCCCCATTCAACTTTACTCTGCATCATCTTAGGTAGGGAACACAGGTAGGCTATAATGTTGGATTGGATTGACGTATGTCTTTATTTAACCTTCATTACTAATACTATGCGCTGTATGTAAAACAAAAAAACTGTTCTTTCCATTTCATGTATTATATGAGAATTCTATAAGCTTTAGCATACATTTACTATAACTCTATGAGTTTGTTTGCAGGTTGCGGATCTCGTGATGATTTTTGCTGGGTTAATTCTGGACAAATACAGTGAACATTTAACTTGGTCCCAAGGGAGGTACACGGATCATTCATGCTCTTCCTGTTATAAAATGATTGTAATCTGCTAGTATTAAACAAAATATACTTGGTAAAAGATTAATGTGGATGGTGATGTTTTTTTTGTTCACAAAAAGAATCTGGAAATTTATATGAGTTTTTAGTAAATCAAGTTTAAAATACCATAAAGTTGAATTGTAGTGAAAAGGACTGTACCATGTAAATGCCAGTGTTCAGGTTATTCTAATATGTTAGAGACGATTCACACTTAACTTTTTGAATATGGTTTCTGATAGCGACAACCTGGATTTTAATTAAATGCCCATTTACCTCTGTATGCAGTTACAAATGGCCATACGGCGCATAACACTATCACGCTTGGCAGTTCCTGTTCTATGCGGAAGTGCTTTGAAGAATAAGGGGTTCAGCCCCTGTTGGATGCTGTTGCTTTATATTTACCATCTCCAGATTGTGACTATGATTTTGTGTAAGTAAGACAAGACTGTGTCAGTTTTATGTAAGGTGGAAATTTGGCAGGAATATTTTAGAATTCTGTCCGTCTGGATATGGAGTTCTGGAAAACTAAAGTTTAATGGGATTTCCCATATAATTAGAACTTCTGCTTAAAGATGCTATGGTGCATTTCTGGTGCTACTTCTGCTTTATTTCAAGCTCCATTACTACTGGTAACACCTTTTTCGCTGGACAAATTTTGATTTGACACACACCTAAAGACTTGAATATAACCGATATCAACAGCCACAGAGGGCCAGGGAAATAGGAAGAGAGGCAGCATCAGTGATCAGATTGCTGCAAACATGTTTATTCTATTATTGTTTTCTGTACAAACCCTAGGCTAGACCAGTGCCAAGACTTGCTCATGTCTGTTCCATGGACAGAAGTTTTCTTCTATTTTGACTGCTCTGGGCAATTGTATTAACCAAATAATAGTTCAGAAAACATTTGGTGTTGTCCCCATTACAAAGTAAAGGAGAAATGTGATGTTTGGTTATTTATTTATTTATGTTAGCAGATACTAGTAGGTGTAAACCTTCTATTTTATTTATACCAGTGGTGGTTTGGCAATATGGCCGCTTACATTTATAGTAACAGCAGCAACACTGCAGCAAAGAACTGTTCTGTTTATCCTTGTATATGTCTTACATTGGACACTTTTTTTCCTGGTCCAATTACTAATCGCATCCACTTGTTTGGCTTTATCTTAGTTAATGTTTTGGGGATTTTCTTTCATGTCTGTTTCACTGTCTTCCCCTCTCTCAGCCAGTGTACCAAGGTGACTTGTGTGCTCTGGCATTTAAGGTTCTACATGACAAGCAGCGAGGACCAATGGTCTTTGTTCGTATATACTCAGGAAATATGAAGTCTCAATCTGCAGTGTATAATGTGAATCAGAACTGCACTGGGGTACCACATCATTTCTTTTATTTTCTGTTTTTATTTCTGTAGCTCCAATGAGGAATTTAGTGTCTGTCTGTGTGTTGTATAGGGGAGAATGAGCCGATTGCTTTTGCCCTTTGCTGATCGCAAGTTGAAATCCCTTCCCTGACCCCAGGCAATATTGCACTAACTGTTGGACTGAAGCAGTTGATACTGTAGTTCTGGTTGGTACGGGGATACTATATAATATTGAGAATTACTGGTATTAATACATATACTGTAGTTCTGGTTAGTACGAGGATACTATATAATATTGAGAATTACTGGTATTAAAGGGTATCTCCACTGATGGAAAAACGTTTTTTTTTTTTCCCCTATATGAAAGTTCACCTTCCCCCAACCCCCTCCTACCTTTTTTCCCCCAAAAATCAGCTCTGTTTCTTTGCAGCAGCCTCTGCAAGCTGTGTAGCTCCTGGGGATGTGTCTGCTACTGTGCTGGGCAGGCTGTCAGTCAATGTGCATCATCACATGCATATTCATGATTTCTGCCACACCCACTTGACCCCAGTGATGCCTGATGTAAACAAAGCCTTTCCTTCCTGTCTCTGTGATCTATTCACAGCTGATAGTGCAGGGAGAGACAGAGGGGGGGGGGGATTTATAAGGTTCAGACACACAGCTTTATGTAAGGAGACTTTATTTAACAATTGCAAAAGTAATAGAATTTATAGGAATCAAATAGGGGTGAGGTGTGTGTGTTTGTAAGGGAGACAGAAGGTGTATTTCAGAGGGGATGCTGGGAGTGTCACTAGATGTATTGCAGGGGGGCCTGGGAGACAGAAGGTGTATTTCAGAGGGGATGCGGGGAGTGTCACAGGCTGTATGCAGGGGGGCCTGGGAGAAAAGGTGTATTTCAGAGGGCATGCTGGGATTGTCACTAGCTGTATTGCAGGGGGCCTGGGAGACAGAAGGTGTATTTCAGAGGGGATGCTGGGATTTTCACTAGTTGTATTGCAGGGGGGCCTGGGAGACAGGGTGTATTTCAGAGGGGATGCTGGGATTGTCACAAGTTGTATTGCAGGGGGGCCTGGGAGACAGAAGGTGTATTTCAGAGGGGATGCTGGGATTGTCACAAGTTGTATTGCAGGGGGCCTGGGGGACAGAAGGTGTATTTTAGAGGGGATGCTGGGATTGTCACAAGCTGTATTGCAGGGGGGCCTGGGGACAGAATGTGTATTTTAGGAGGGATGCTGGGAGTGTCACAAGTGTGTTGCAGGGGAGCCTGGGGGACGAAGGTGTATTTCAGAAGGGATGCTGGGAGTGTCACAAGCTGTATTACAGGGGGGCCTGGGAGACAGAAGGTGTATTTCAGAGGGCATGCTGGGATTGTCACTAGCTGTGTTTGCAGGGGGCCTGGGAGACGAAGGTTGTATTTCAAAGGGGATGCTGGGATTGTCATTAGTTGTATTGCAGGGGGGGCCTGGGAGAAGAAGGTGTATTTCAGAGGGATGCTGGCATTGTCACTAGTTGTTTGAAGGGGGCCTGGAGAACAGAAGGTGTATTTCAGAGGGGATGCTGGGATTGTCACAAGTTGTATTGCAGGGGGGCTGGGAGACAGAAGGTGTATTTTGAGGGGATGCTGGATTGTCACAAGTTGTATTGCAGGGGGGCCTGGGAGACAGAAGGTGTATTTCAGAGGGATGCTGGGAGTGTCACAGCTGTGTTGCAGGGGGCCTGGAGAACAGAAGGTGTATTTCAGAGGGCATGCTGGGATTGTCACTAGCTGTGTGGCAGGGGGCCTGGGAGACAGAAGGTGTATTTCAGAGGGGATGCTGGAAGTGTCACAAGCTGTATTGCAGGGGGGCCTGGGAGACCGAATGTGTATTTCAGAGGGGATGCTGGGAGTTGTCACAAGCTGTATTGCAGGGGGCCTGGGGCAGAAGGTGTATTTCGAGGGGATGCTGGGAGTGTCACAAGCTGTGTTGCAGGGGGCCTGGGAAGACGAAGGTGTATTTCAGAGGCATGCTGGGATTGTCACTATCTGTGTTGCAGGGGGGCCTGGGACAGAAGGTGTATTTCAGAGGGGATGCTGGGAGTGTCCAAGCTGTATTGCAGGGGGGCCTGGGAGACAGAAGGTGTATTTCAGAGGGCATGCTGGATTGTCACAGCTGTATTGCAGGGGGGCCTGGGAGACAGAAGGTGTATTTCAGAGGGGATGCTGGGAGTGTCCACGCTGTATTGCAGGGGGGCCTGGGAGACAGAAGGTGATTTCAAGCATGCTGGGATTGTCACTAGCTGTTTGCAGGGGGGCCTGGGGGACAGAAGGTGTATTTCGAAGGGGATGCTGGGATTTTCACAAGTTGTATTGCAGGGGGCCTGGGAGACAGAAGGTGTATTTCAGAGGGGATGCTGGGATTGTCACAAGTTGTATGGCAGGGGGCCTGGGAGACAGAAGGTGTATTTCAGAGGGGATGCTGGGAGTGTCACTTGCTGTACTGCAGGGGGGCCTGGGGAAAGAAGGTGTATTTCAGAGGGGATGCTGGGATTGTCACTAGTTGTATTGTAGGGGGGCCTGGGGGACAGAAGGTGTATTTTAGAGGGGATGCTGGGAGTGTCACAAGTTGTATTGCAAGGGGGCCGCCTGGGGCAGAAGGTGTATTTCAGAGGGGATGCTGGGAGTGTCACAAGCTGTATTGCAGGGGGGCCTGGGAGACAGAAGGTGTATTTCAGGGGGGATGCTGGGAGTGTCACAAACTGTATTGCAGGGGGGCCTGGGAGACAGAAGGTGTATTTCAGAGGGCATGCTGGGAGTGTCACAAGTTGTATTGCAGGGGGGCCTGGGAGACAGAAGGTGTATTTCAGAGGGCATGCTGGGAGTGTCACTAGCTGTATTGCAGGGGGGCCTGGGATACAGAAGGTGTATTTCAGAGGGCATGCTGGGATTGTCACTAGCTGTGTTGCAGGGGGGCCTGGGAGACAGAAGGTGTATTTCAGAGGGGATGCTGGGATTGTCACTAGCTGTGTTGCAGGGGGGCCTGGGAGACAGAAGGTGTATTTCAGAGGGCATGCTGGGAGTGTCACTAGCTGTGTTGCAGGGGGGCCTGGGAGACAGAAGGTGTATTTCAGAGGGGATGCTGGGATTGTCACTAGTTGTATTGCAGGGGCCTGGGAGACAGAAGGTGTATTTCAGAGGGGATGCTGGGATTGTCACTAGTTGTATTGCAGGGGGGCCTGGGAGACAGAAGGTGTATTTCAGAGGGGATGCTGGGAGTGTCACTAGCTGTATTGGAAAAACAAAAAAATAAAAAAACAAAAAAACCACGTACCAATCTATCTATCAATCATCCATCTATCTTCTGTGGGGAACACGCACACACACACACACTCCCCCCCCTCTCTCCCCCCCTCTCAACCAGAACTGTAGTTCTGGTTGGTACTTACTGGTATTAATAAATATACTGTAGTTCTGGTTGGTACGAAGATACTATATAATATTGAGAATTACTGGTATTAATACATATACTGTAGTTCTGAATGGTACGGGGATACTATATAATATTGAGAATTACTGGTATTAATACATATACTGTAGTTCTGGTTCATACAGGGATACTATATAATATTGAGAATTACTGGTATTAATACATATACTGTAGTTCTGGTTGGTACAGGGATACTATATAATATTGAGAATTACTGGTATTAATACATATACTGTAGTTCTGGTTGGTACAGGGATACTATATAATGAGAATTACTGGTATTAATACATATACTTTAGCTCTGATTGGTACGGGAATACTATATAATATTGACAATTACTGGTATTAATACATCTACTTTGGCTCTGATTGGTACGGGAATACTATATAATAATGAGAATTACTGGTATTAATACATATACTGTAGTTCTGGTTGGTACAGGGATGCTATATTATATTGAGAATTACTGGTATTAATACATATACTGTAGTTCTGGTTGGTACAGGCATACTATATAATATTGAGAATTACTGGTATTAATACATATACTGTAGTTATGGTTGGTACAGGGATACTATATAATAATGAGAATTAATGGTATTAATACATATACTATAATTCTGGTTGGTACGGGGATACTTTATAATATTGAAAATTCCTGGTATTAATACCTATACTATAGTTCTTGTTGGTACAGGGATACTGTATAATATTAATAATTACTGGTATTAATACATTAACAGGGTTATTCAATAAAAGTTCTTATTGTTTAAAATGGTGCTAATTTTGCCCCAACTAATCAGATGTTAGCTTTCAAATGTTAAATAAGATCTGATTGGTTGGGGCTAAATTAGCACCATTTTAAACGATAAGACCTTTTATTGAATCTCCCTGAAAGTGTAGTTCTGGTTGATCCAGGCATACTTTATAATATTGAGAATTACTGGTATTAATACATATACTGTAGTTCTGGTTGGTGCAGGGATACTATATAATATTGAGAACTTCTGGTATTAATACATATACTGTAGTTCTGGTTGGTACAGGGATACTATATAATATTGAGAATTACCGGTATTAATACATATATTGTAGTTCTGGTTGGTACAGGGATACTATATAATATTGAGAATTACTGGTATTAATACATATACTGTAGTTCTGGTTGGTACACGGATACTATATAACATTGAGAATTACTGGTATTAATACATATACTGTAGTTCTGGTTGGTACAGGGATACTATATAATATTGAGAAATACTGGTATTAATACATATACTGTAGTTCTGGTTGGTACAGGGATACTATATAATATTGCAAAATACTGGTATTAATACATATACTGTAGTTCTGGTTGGTGCAGGGATACTATATAATATTGAGAATTACTGGTATTAATACATATACTGTAGTTCTGGTTCGTACAGGGATACTATATAATATTGCGAAATACTGGTATTAATACATATACTGTAGTTCTGGTTGGTACAGGGATACTATATAATAATGAGAATTACTGGTATTAATACATATACTGTAGTTCTGGTTCGTACAGGGATACTAAATAATATTGCGAAATACTGGTATTAATACATATACTGTAGTTCTGGTTGGTGCAGGGATACTTTCCGATTGCCATCTGGAGTCAGGAAGGAATAACCCACCCCCCATTCAACTTTACTCTGCATCATCTTAGGTAGGGAACACAGGTAGGCTATAAATGTTGGATTGGATTGACGTATGTCTTTATTTAACCTTCATTACTATATAACTATGCGCTGTATGTAAAAACAAAAAAAACTGTTACTTTCCATTTCATGTATTATATGAGAATTCTATGAAGCTTTAGCATACATTTACTATAACTCTATGAGTTTGTTTGCAGGTTGCGGATCTCGATGATGAGTTTGCTGGGTTAATTCTGGACAAATACAGTGAACATTATAACTTGGTCCCAAGTGAGGAGGTACACGGATCATTCATGCTCTTCCTGTTATAAAATGATTGTAATCTGCTAGTATTAAACAAAATATACTTGGTAAAAGATTAATGTGGATGGTGATGTTTTTTGTTCACAAAAAGAATCTGGAAATTTATATAGAGTTTTTAGTAAATCAAGTTTAAAATACCATAAAGTTGAATTGTAGTGAAAAGGACTGTACCATGTAAATGCCAGTGTTCAGGTTATTCTAATATGTTAGAGACGATTCACACTTAACTTTTTGAATATGGTTTCTGATAGCGACAAACCTGTGATTTTAATTAAATGCCCATTTACCTCTGTATGCAGTTACAAATGGCCATACGGCGCATAACACTATCACGCTTGGCAGTTCCTGTTCTATGCGGAAGTGCTTTGAAGAATAAAGGGGTTCAGCCCCTGTTGGATGCTGTTGCTTTATATTTACCATCTCCAGAAGATTGTGACTATGATTTTGTGTAAGTAAGACAAGACTGTGTCAGTTTTATGTAAAGGTTGGAAATTTGGCAGGGATATTTTAGAATTCTGTCCGTCTGGATATGGGAGTTCTGGAAAACTAAAGTTTAATGGGATTTCCCATATAATTAGAACTTCTGCTTAAAGATGCTATGGTTGCATTTCTGGTGCTACTTCTGCTTTATTTTCAAGCTCCATTACTACTGGTAACACCTTTTTCGCTGGACAAATTTTGATTTGACACCACCCTAAAGACTTGAATATAACCGATATCAACAGCCACAGAGGGCCAGGGAAATAGGAAGAGAGGCAGCATCAGTGATCAGATTGCTGCAAACATGTTTATTCTATTATTGTTTTCTGGTACAAACCCTAGGCTAGACCAGTGCCAAGACTTGCTCATGTCTGTTCCATGGACAGAAGTTTTCTTCTATTTTGACTGCTCTGGGCAATTGTATTACCAAATAATAGTTCAGAAAACATTTGGTGTTGTCCCCATTACAAAGTAAAGGAGAAATGTGATGTTTGGTTATTTATTTATTTATGTTAGCAGATACTAGTAGGTGTAAACCTTCTATTTATTTATACCAGTGGTGGTTTGGCAATATGGCCGCTTACATTTATAGTAACAGGCAAACATGCAGCAAAGAACTGTTCTGTTTATCCTGTAATATGTCTTACATTGGACACTTTTTTTCCTGGTCCAATTACTAATCGCATCCACTTGTTTGGCTTTATCTTAGTTAAATGTTTTGGGGATTTTCTTTCATGTCTGTTTCACTGTCTTCCCCTCTCTTCAGCCAGTGGTACCAAGGTGACTTGTGTGCTCTGGCATTTAAGGTTCTACATGACAAGCAGCGAGGACCAATGGTCTTTGTTCGTATATACTCAGGAAATATGAAGTCTCAATCTGCAGTGTATAATGTGAATCAGAACTGCACGTGGGTACACTACACTTTCTTTTATTTTCTGTTTTATTTCTGTAGCTCCAATGAGGAATTTAGTGTCTGTCTGTGTGTTGTATAGGGAGAGAATGAGCCGATTGCTTTTGCCCTTTGCTGATCAGCAAGTTGAAATCCCTTCCCTGACCCCAGGCAATATTGCACTAACTGTTGGACTGAAGCAGGTAAGAATATATTGTATAAAATGTTAATTATAACTGAGCTAAATGTAAATGGTTTCTTCTTCCATTACTACCAGTTTAAGTCTAGAATCCTCAATGTTTTCCTTCCACAGCTAGAAAATGTCATGTATATTTATTTTTCAGACAGCTACAGGAGACACCATTGTTTCTTCTAAGGCAGCAGTAGCCGCTGCTTCTCGTAGAGCTGGTCGGGATGGGGACAAGAAGGACAGAGATGGGAAGACACAGGGAAGCCTTGTCCTAGCTGCTGTGCAGATTCCAGAACCTGTCTTCTTTTGTACCATTGAACCTCCATCTGCAGCCAGACAGCCAGGTATATGTAGTATGCTGTACTACCAAGGGAAATGTTACCAAGCACAGGAAAACCAGTTTAACTTATTATAATTCCATAAATGTTCTCTGGGTTCATTTTCTCATATATTCTGTTTAAACTTTAATCAAATTCATTTTGTAATTTTAAAGGAGAATAGGTAATAACTCTAGTAGATGGAGATATGCCACCTCTTACCGAGTCCATTGGGTTAAATGAAACGCGCCTGGTGCGATGTTTTAATCTGCTTCTCCCCACTGATGATTGACATGGGAGTGATCTATTGGTTATATGTTATTTCTACTGTTCAGGTTATTTACATTGCAGCATTATCTATTTGGGGTATTACCTATTCCTGCTTTTCTTACTGTGTGCAGACTTCTTACTCTGATATATATGCCTATGTCCTTGCGTTTGAATATTTTGACTTTTGTTTGCTATACCGTTACATCATTTTGAACTATGGTTGTCTTATGATGTGTTGTAACTTGCTTGCTTATTTCAGCTCTCCATTGTCTATATGTAGTAAAAGAATGTTTTATATACTTGTTAGATTAGATAGGGTGTCCTGTTATCCGATTTTCTGTGTATGATAGCCCATGGAGTGGTAGAGCAGAAGAGCATAGCTAAACTCGGCAATGTGAGAAGAATAAGACAGTGATACAGGGTGCTGGGCTGCTATTGTGTTTTATTAGAAAATGACCTATTTTGCCTTTAGTTATACTTGAAATGTTTACTAGATTTGGAAAATGCTTTAAAGTGTCTCCAGCGGGAAGATCCCAGCCTGAAAGTAAGGATGGATACCGACTCTGGTCAGGTAAGTTGAGTTGTGTGGGATTGTTTTCCATGATCATATGGTGTGTAACATATCTGGTCATGTTTAATGTGTGTGGTGATTTCACTAGACAGTAATGTGTGGAATGGGTGAACTGCACATTGAGATCATCCACGAGCGGATCAGACGGGAGTACGGATTAGACACTTACCTTGGACCATTACAGATTGCGTACAGGGAAACTATACAGAGTTCATCTAGTGCTTCAGGTAAGAATGGGGCGGATTGATTTGCTGGTTGGTACCGCTGTTTGGTATAAATGAAGGTGGAATAACTAGCTGTGCCAGCATATCTATTTTCATATTCATGGATGTGCGGCCTTTAAGAAGGAATTCTTTAAATCACATAATTTAAAGGGACACTAAACCTTTTAAACTTTCTGCAAACAAAATCTAATTTTTGTAGGGAGGTGGGAGCCATTATACTTATTTCCTGAAAGGGAGGCACACTCAAAAGTGCTTTACAGCATACCGTATATACTCGAGGTACCTATTTTTACCTCAAAAATTAGTAAAAACTGGTTGACTCGAATGTAAGTCGAGGGTAGAAAATATGACCCTTCCAGTCACTCACTTGATGGAGGAATCCGGCTGCCGCATTCACTGATGGTCGCATCCACCATTAGTACCTCAGCGCCGAGTAGTGACGTCAGTGGATGGGTCCATAGTGAATGCGGCAGCCGGATTCTCCATCAAGTGAGTGACTGACCGAGTATAAGTCGAGGTTCAGTTTTCAGGCTGTTTTTTTACAGCCTGAAAACCTCGACTTATACTCGAGTATATACGGTAAATAACACCTGGTGTGTACCTGGTTGTTTCAGCACTTAATAAATTAATAAGTTGTTACTCCAACCATCCACACTACTAACAAACCATAATGAGTACAGCTTCAGGATCGTTCACCACCTCCACTGACTGCTCCTCATAATACTCACAACTGGGACCTTATGCACTAGGGGCAATTACAGTGTTGTGGCCCTATTATAGAAGGCCACATATATATACTTATAATAGCCAAGCATATTTACACAATTTATTGCCAACTGGGCCTCTATTATAAAAAAAAATGTCCAATTTCAATATGTCATCATGTAAATACATTTATAGAAAGATGTAGGAATAATGTCCCTTCAGCTTGTAAATATATACGAAGAGAAATGGCTTTAGCAACAGGGATCATTCTGCTTCCGATTATTATTAGCTGGTAGTGTATCTTTTTATCGCAATACACAGTTGCATATGTAATGTTCTACTCTTTGGACAATATGGTGGTGGTTTTTATTTTTTTATTATATACTTCAGTAATTCTGGGCATACTGGATTTTTATCAAACATTTTCTTTGTAGTGTTCAACGTTTCAGTGCTACACAGAGCACCTTCATCAATGTGCTAAACTGTGACAATTTATACTAATTGCTACATCACTCCCCCCTTCTGTGCTGACATCAAAACTATTATTTATATAACTATTTATTTTTTATTATTAACTAAAGGCCAGCTAGGTAAATAAGACTCGATTTGTTTTAGAAAACACGTTTTATTTTGTTTGTGAAATATTGGAGAGCACAGGACACTGTCCCTTTCGTCTCATTGCACTGACTATAAACAGTTGTTACTCCTGGTTTTGATTTGGAACTGCTGTTTTTTCTAAGATTTCAATAGGAACTTTTCATTGATTATGTAGAAAGTTTCTGAAAAGTGAAGTTTTTCAGTTTCTTTCATCTCTGTTGGTTACATGGGATATAGTGAGAAATCCATGACCAGATCCATCATGCACTGTATAGACAGATTATATCCATCTGTAAACACAGCTAGTAAAAACAATAGAGAGAACGCTGTCATTATGGTTTCTTATAGTTATGTGTTATTATATTGAATGTATCGGCTGTAAATAAAACAATGTGGTTTGCAGATACTCTTGATAGAACAATTGGGGATACCCGTCACTTGGTGACAGTGGAATTAGAAGTGTATCCTTGGACTGCTGATTCCCACGGGACAAGTCCAGTTATTCAATATGCCAGTGAAATTTCAGAACAGCAGCTGAAGGACTTTAAAGAAGCAGTGGAAAATGGCATTAGCAGCTCTTACCTGCAAGGTGAGTGTGTGGTCAGGTAAGTGTACAGTAAGAGAATTGGACATCACTGGGATTATCCATGGGTTATAGAAAAGTCCAAATACATGGGAGCTAAAAGGCAGTAGGCTGGTAAACAGGCAGGTGGAATATATCACCCCAGAAACCTCCTACTTTTGTGTTGGTTAATAATAAACCATTTCTGCACATTGAGCGTCATGTGCCTCTGCTACGTGCTTAGCAAACAAGTGAAACACAATAGGCAGACAAAGCACTTGACAGACAAGTGTAGTGTGGGAAAATAGGCCATGAAACCCAAGGGTCCATGGGTGGATGTCTATTGGGGTGGATCCCTAACTAAAGACAGAAGGTCTAATTATCTTTGACAGAAGTGAAACAAGAGTGACCAGCTACATCTACACAGCAGGTACTAGCAACCAAGATTAGTACCTCTTCACAGGCCAAGTCAATAGAAATAGATATAAAGTTAAACTGACTGGGGGGTTTATGGACAAAAAAACTATAAGAGTTGCTGGTAACCAAGGTCACAGGAAAAGTCCGTTCCTATGAGAGACAAGATATTTGACATTGAAACCTATTAATTCTTAGCTGTGTCAGTTAGTATCCTATTTTAATATGATCTGCAGTTCACATTTCCTCTGGATCAACTGTTAGGCAGGAAATGTGGGTATTGCTGGATGGACATATGACTATTCAAACTCAAATACTATACATTTCATTTAAAGTATGTGTAATACAACTAAACAGGAGCAGCTTTTAACTTGCCTACAAGCATTGCACCGCAGCTTCTAAACAGCCGTCCCGATGATCAGAAGCTGCAGCGCTTCACTCGAAAGGCAAGTTTAGATTTCCTTTAAGGTTTTTCTACATACCTACCCTGTGGAATGGGTAGCATTAACTTTACCAGTACTGTTCTGCACAGTCACCATTTTATTATACTACCATTGGCTATAGAAAAAGCTTCTTGACTGACCCCCACAGTAAATCATTAGAGGAGAATTTCCATCTAACAAACAAGTTTTTTTTTTTGTAATATAAGAAAGTAGCTGAGTAAACATTAGATCTGTTTGACTTTAGGTCCTATTCTGGGTTTCCCTTTGGTAGATGTTGGAGTCACTGTAAATGTGATCAGTGTTCACCAAGGTACCTCCATGACAATGGTGTCTGCTTGTGTTTCACGTTGTATGCACAAGGTGAGTATGTAACGTTTATCGATTCCTGAGTAACTTACTACACAAGGAACATATCTTTGTCTGTAAGAGACAGATTCATTACTGCACTGTCCCAGGTGTGTCAGGTTTCACATGAATTTTAGAACATTAAAATAAGGGTGTGTTGAGGTTATTATAAGAGATAATACGCTACCTACAGTGTAATATAAGGAGATTACGCCACAGAGGAGTTCTCTGACCATATAAAAACACGATGCTGTTGGGCAAAGTGCTTTTATACAGGTCTGGGAACTCCAAGGTGAAGTAACATCCATATATTATTTTGTAGGTAGCGTATTATTCCATATAATAAATAAGAAAAATCCAGCACAGACACGGTCTCTCCCCCCTCCCTGTATTAGTAATGTAGACAACAAGCCCATTTTTGTACATACAAATAGTTAACTGCCGTTTCTATCTCAAACTAAAAGAAGAAAAGAAGACAAACATTGGCTCTCACCCAGAAATGCCAGAGCCTTCTGTATTATAACGTTATAATGGTGTAACTGTTTAATTATAACAATGGAATAGAGCATGGTGAGATGAAACCATGTAATAAATTGTATATATGCTGGGTGCTAGAAGTGACTGCAGTGGTAAAAAGGCAGTAATCCTAGGGGGAAAAAATAATGTTGCAAAGCAGACATCATGAGGCAAATGTGTTTACGCTGAAGAAAGGAAGACTGTTGCCACCTAGTGGACAAACACAAAATAGTGCTGAATGAATGCTGATCGCATGTGATGTGAAAAGCAGATCACAGCGCACCTTGTGTGGCCAGACTAATTGGCCAACTCTAGCGTGTGGCCTAGCCCTAACTGTGCTTTTCCCATCTCTGATGCAATTGTTTGTTTCATTGAATAGAACACCATGGTATCCATACACTTTAATGCCTCCTCTAAGGGCTAGGCCACATCAGGCCATTTTAACATGCAATCCCAATTGGAGTGGCCACACTAGGTGCGCTGCGATCCGTTGATTGGAGCACATGTGATCACCTTTTTTGCATGTTCTCCAACCCCCGAAAAATGACAGGGATTACAGAGCAAGCTGGCACCAACCAACACTTAATGTGGCCTCGTCCTAAATCTTTTACTACGATATATGGATTGTACCATTGTATACAAATGAATTAGTCATTAAATAAAACTGATTGGGACAATTATTGTATATTTCTCAAATTAAATTGTGATATGCAGTATGGCATCTCTGTTCTTTACAAACAAGTGTGCTGCTGTGAAAAGTAATGAATGAGTTTCACCTTTTCCTGTTGTGTTTTCCAGGCATTAAAGAAATCAGAGAAACAGTTGCTGGAACCGTTAATGAAACTGGAGATAACCCTGGGCGAAGACCATCTTAGCTCTGTGTTGGCGGACCTTGCACAAAGGAGAGGCAACATACAGGAAATACTGACTCGCTCAGATAACAAAGTTGTGGTTGCACTTGTTCCTTTAGCAGAAATGATGGTGATTGTCTTTTAAGTTAATGCATTTCTTAAAGGAATATTAAAGCTAAATTAGAAAGGACCCAGCGTAGATTCTATAGTTACTAATTAATACATAGTGGATTGTCTGTCCTGAAATTGGCAGCATTGCTGAAAAATCATCCCTTCCATTCTGCAGGCTCCTGACTTTTCCCAGAGTGGGTCAAACACCCAGATATAAGGTGCACATGCTCAGAAAATCCATTAGCTCCTCTCTTCTCTGCTAGAGCGGTCAAGTAACTACAGAGAAGCCCGACTGAGTTCCTTGAATGGTGTGTGTGGCCTATCAAATTGGCATTTTCTAGTAGATACCCTTTAAAGGGCCACTAAAAGGAATATACTGCTGGAAGGTGAATCTATAATTCTCAGGGAGGTAGGATAGTGTATGCCTTCCTTCCTCCCTGTGTGCAATACAACTAAACCACAGCAGCTTTCAACTTTTGAGAGCTGTGTTGCTGCCTGTAAACAGCTGATTGGCCACCTGTCCTGCCATCTTTCACTATAGGTCATATGTGCAAAAGATACAAGGGACTGTACCGTTTGCTTGTTTGTTTAAAATACATACACTGTGACCAATTTACCAATGTATAAATAGAATACAAATCATTCATTGTAATGATTTCCATCTGTGGATGTTAGAATGTAACGTAGATTTCCATTTCAGTATTAGAAATTACAAACCTCTATTCTGTTTACATTTGTCTTGCAGGGATATTCCACCCATCTACGCTCCTTGACATCAGGCTCAGCCACTTTTACCCTGGAATTGTCTAATTATGAAGCAATGAGCCTCCATGATCAGAAGACTTTACTGAAGAAAAAAGGATTTGCATAATGCAGTAACAGTCATTCCTTGTGTTCCATAGCAATGTTACTGGCATAGCAACTCTATGGAAACACTAACAGGGATCACATTATTATTAGTTTGTCACATTGACATTTAGAGAATTATCCTTTGTACTTTGAATTCAAATAAATCTTGGCCAGCTATTGTTGTGATTTTGGAAAGGAAAACTGCTTATTCCTCTACGGGTTATTGTCATAGGGTATTATTGATTGTTAAAATATACTTGTTGTGTTTTACATTTAAACCAGGGATGCCAACCTGGCCCATGCTGGGGCCACACTAGCTCTGTTCGGGCTGCAGGCTTAGACATGCCACAACACAACCCATACCATGCTTACCCCTGGGTCTGTGGGTTGGGCACCACTGCTTTAGACAGTCTGAGCTGAGGGAGAGAGAGACAAAAAGAAAAGCAGAAACAGAAGCTCTCAGACTCTACAGAACCTGGAGTTTCTGTAGAAAAGGGGGTGTACCTATGGACCAGTGGCTTAACTAGAAATCAACTGTCCCCCTACAAAACTACTATGGTGCCCCCTTCCTAAGAAAGAAGTTGGCCCCCCCTGTGGTCACAGTGGCTGCCTCTGTAGTAGTTATACCACTATATGGAGAGTTCCACAAGGGATGTTTATAGCACTTTGCAGTGCTAAATTACTGAGGTTAGTTTTTTCCCTTCTTAAAAAAAAAAAAGAAAAAAAAAAAAAAAAGATGAGAGATGAACTTCCTACTATACAGAAGACACATAGAACAATCTCATATGTGACACCAATGGTTAGTGGGATGTTTAAAAAGAAATTGCAGTGGTTGCACCTATAAAAAATCTGAGACGCAGTCACTATTTTGCAGGCAGTATAATAAAATAGAGACCAACAAAAGCAGTTCAATGCTTATCATTAAGATTACAAATAATTTTTTTCTTAGAAGAGATTTTATTTAAGAAAATTGTTTAAACTTTTCAAAATCGAGAAAACAGTTGATTCATATTTATTTCAAACCTTATAACACCCCCTCCTACTGTTTTAATATTCTTAAGATCCTCCGGTTGGTGACCTGTTGACAGCTCGAGGTCCCTGGTTAGATATCCGTTCATTGCAAAGTAATTGTCAGAGCTTTATTTGGCCCCTGAATTCAGCACCCATTTTCTTGTTCCCAGGCTTTATCTACACATTCAGTTCATGGTCACAGTATCCTACATATAATGGTTCAGCAGCGATTCCTCTCCTACAAGGGGGAAAAGGAGAAAATAAATGGATTAGGTATTGAAAACATTTACCAGGCCCCAAACTGCTGCCCTAATTTTAAGTACACCTATCGGCATTCTTTAGAATACATTCACACTAGACAATGCACAGGAAATAAACATATCCTTATTCAAAAGTAACGCACTGCTGTGCTTTTGTAACACTACATTGCAAGGCACAAGAGGCCCCGCTGCAACGCACCAAATCGGGCATAGTTATTGTACACGATTGCGTGTGAGATTTTGGTGCGTTGTTTGTACATGCAATTTTGTAATTTACAATGATAGAAACGCATGAGTTTGCGTAAAAAATAGTGCACACAAAACGCAAACGGACGTGCAATCACATGCGCGTTCTAACCAAAATCGCGTGCGCAAACGCGCTAGTGTGGCCTAGCCCTAACAGCATTCCTATGGGCAATTAGCTAAGGTGCAACTTTTCGGTATGTAATAGTTCTAAATACACACCGAATTGCCTGGTAGTGTGAGTGAAGCCGTAGCAGTTTAAAGTGCACTGGCAGCTAATGTGTATTAACTAGATAGCTAGGCCTTGGTGGAATTAAAAGTGCTCCCCTTCTCTTTCTAAATGTTTTGATTAGCGAAAAAAAAATATATAAAATCATAAATCTTAAAGGAAATGGTAAGAACAATGGCAACTTCCTAGGCCATCTTGACCTAACTGCTTCAAGTACCCATCACCTGAATCGGTATAATTTTGTCAACCAGGCACATGATCAGAGCCTGTTGTGTGTGCAGTCTATATCCTGATACATAAAAGGTTTATCCTTTGTTAGGAGCAGAGCCAATCAAAACTGCTGATCTTAGAGATGCTTTTACCTGACCATGCGGCATCGATGTTTGATTAATCTGTCATAAGCATCTCCTACTGACGTCACATCTTTGCTGCTCCATAATCTTTCAGCTACAGCACTTGCTCGAGGCCTACATAATAACGAGAAATGATAAAGATTTACACTCTTGCCTTATAACAGATCAGAAACACAGGAAGTGTCATTTAGATTTCTCGTATACAGGTTTGAGACCATATTAACATAGTAGTCTGCAAAACCTGCTGTATCTGGTGTGTCCTACATACCACAGTCGAGGAGTAAGGTTAGTGGCATCCACAAATTCACCCCACAAACAGGCTTCACCCCCAATCACCAGCTGCTTCTGTTTAACCGTTCCTATAAATAAAATTCCAAGAGGTATTGTTTATTAAAAGGGATTAGTCACAGTGAAATCTACTTTACCATTTAGTTAATATCTGAACACTAGTGCTGTTAAAAAATGCTCAAAACATTGCAATTATTACAGTGCTCACTGTATGTAAAGTGAAATAGCTTAGATACGTAGATTCCATTATCACTTGCATAATACATACAAAATGTATTGGGTGGCAAAGTTTTACATTGGACATTCCCTTTATTTTTTTTGTTAAATATACAGCAATTTTGTATGTTTTTCATTTCAAAGAAGGTGGTCACTTAAGATACAGGAAACTGCCCAGAACCAGATCTTTAATGAAAAATTATAAATTGCTAAATTACCCCCCCCCCTCCAGAACTACAATATTAATATTTAAAAAGCCGATTGACATATGGGTAATCTGTTATGCAGAAATGCTTTCCCCATTTAATTTGCCTCTCAAAAGATTTCTTTTTTTACATGCTCAGGAGGCCGCTAGGGGAATAGCTTTTAATCATTGGCTGTAATGTCATCCATGACTGACAGCTGCTAAGTGGAAGAACCAGGAAGCAGAGAGAGAAGAACAGACCATAAGGCAGCATTTCATTTAAGACTTCTCAGATTTCTTACCATTCCAGTTTTGGGGCTTGGCAATGATTCACCTATGTACAATTTTTCATTTACGTAAGGGGTGGACTTTTCCCTATATTACTATTCTACTAAAATCACAGTGGGCATATGATATAATATTTCTAAATAGTACCGTTAGTATAGTAACAGTATTACATTGGCGACACTACATTTCTATGTGCTAAACTATATACATTTAAAGGGTATCTCCACTGATTATAAAATTTTTTGCTATTCAGTTTTATTGAAGAATGGGAGGTAAAGGAGCTGTGGCTTACCTCCCATTCTTCAATAAAGCAGGAGCTGGGGGAGAAGGTAAGGTACTTACCCGATTGCTAGCTCCTCTGACAGGTCCCGATGGACTCTGTACTCTATGCGCATAGAACACGAGTCGATCTGGACCACATGGTCAGACTACGCGGCGGAGGAAGCAAGTTCCTTACTTTCTCTCCCGGCTGCTGCAGGTTTTATTGAAGAAGTGAAGTAAGACACAGCTCCTTTACCTCCCATTCTTCGATAAAATGGAATAGCAAAATGCCATTTAATATCTGTTACATT
Organism: Hymenochirus boettgeri; assembly: GCA_019447015.1. Taxonomy (NCBI): domain Eukaryota; kingdom Metazoa; phylum Chordata; class Amphibia; order Anura; family Pipidae; genus Hymenochirus; species Hymenochirus boettgeri. Next base: position 356,070,875 of record CM033469.1, on the reverse strand, counting down.
AAAGGATATCTCCACTGCTTAAAAACAAAGAGAAAGACAAATGTAATTTGCAGTTGCACTAAGAGCTGGTATCGCGTCTGCAAGGTTAAATGCAGATTATGGCTCTCACCACGTTATCCATTGTGGAACCTCACAGCCATAAGCTGATATTAAAAAGTCACGCAATGAGTAAATGATATCTGAATATAACAAAATTGCTTGCGCCGACTGTGTGGTTAACTTCCACTTTACCCACGGTGCCACCAAAAGAAGTCATGATGATCTTACATTTAAGAGCATTGCACCTCTTGGTGTTAACTCTGGAAGATAAACCACAAACCTTTTTAGTAACTGGGCCATCTGCACAGTATACATATAAGTGGGCTTTCCATTACACAAATTGCCTAGTAACCAAATGTTGCACTAATGTAACTAGAAGGTTTTCCTTTCTAATATTTCCCTCTCAAACAAATTTTCAATGTAAGCTGGACCAGCTGTAAATTACAGCAGACAGACAGGCTCTCTAATCCCATTCATCTAGTGCTGAACCATTTCATTTTTATTTCAAAATGAGTTTTTATTCAATGAGTTTATTACCCTTCCCAGTTTGTCACACCACTTGCTCCCCTGTTGGCCTTATTCAAAAAAAATCATATTCAAATCTAAAAAAAGGTGTCTATACACAATCCCACAAGGAAGAGTCCGCAAACAAGGGAATTGTTATATAGGCAAGTATACCACATTTAAAAGGCCATGTCCACCCTCTTAAAGCGCTGGTCACTTGGTTTTTTGCCTGCAACCCAACTGCTATTTTACCAGTTTATTACATGTATTTGTAACCAGATATTTAATGAAAAGTTCTATTCCATTATGGCAAATTTATCTGCCTCCTCCCTCTGCTCAATGAGATTTCAGGAGCTTGAACGTTTGCAGAGGAGGCAGCAAAGCAAGAGCAGTCAATTATTGGCTTTGATGTCTGTAGTCATAGCCTTTACTGTACGCATGGAGGGATGCATGAATGCAGAATGCAGGCAATAATTATCCTTAAAGGGCATGTCCACCCCCAAAACTATAATCCCCCCCACTACTGGCCCCATCATGTAGTGTAGTTTAATCCTTACCTCACATCCCAGCTCCATAGGGTTCTCCTGTAGTCCCCCCCCAAAGTCCCAAAAACTGCCCACCAGGAGGATAGCAGAGTCCATATAGGACTCTGCCTCCTACCTGGCCTCCGGGAGAAGTTTGGCATGCGTACTGCAGCCCTTCTCCCCCTCCCTCTCCCTCCCGATTTGGATTCCCCCCCCTAGTGTAAAACCCTTTTTAGCAAACATTGCCCCTGTCCCCCCCCAGCCCCAACCGCTATGTTTGTAATATCAGAAAATGCCCAGAACATTACTTACCTTCCCCTCTTCCCTCCGCCGCACTGAACTCCCGGCAGCCACGTCCGTGATTGGTCCCGCCCCTCTGCTTGCATTTTCTCGCAAGCAGAGGGCCGGCAGCGCGGCGTAGGCAAGAGGGAAGGTAAGTAAAGTTCTGGGCATTTTCTGATATTACAAACATAGCGGTTGGGGCTGGGGGGACAGGGGCAATGTTTGCTAAAAAAAATTTCTGAAGGGTGGACATACCCTTTAACCATTTGGTTAGTAATATATAAGATAATGTGCTGAATATATCCGTTGAAATTAGGGGCAGGTAACCAACAAGTGACCAGTATTTTTGGTTTTAAGGATGGACGTGCCCTTTAGGGTCTGTAGGAATTTGGTAGTAGTACCACACACCCCAAACTCATGAAATTTGGTTAAAACGTGCCATTAAAATGTACTTAGGTCACAATGCATAGAAATATCATAGGCAGATGGGGAACTAGCAAACTGACAATCCACAAAAATACTATATGAACCATCTGGGAGAAAGACTAAATTTCACAGCAAATCTTCAGTCATTTCTTTTGAAAGATAGACTCATGAAATACCAAAATAGCCCCAGTCATTAAAAAGTGATGCAATTAAGAAATGGCACATATGCAAAGACCCTCTTATTACCTACAAATGCCGGTAACTAAGTTCAGGACAATTACTTTAAAAATGGGGGTCAGCTTGACATTCAAGGGATTGCGCCAAAGAATTAGGTCATGAGCTCCGAAAGTAATGTGCTACCAAGAGCATGCTTATTCCCATTATTGAAGGGGATGGTGCAGACCCATCAGCACAGGAAGGAGTGGCCATTTATTTGGTCTTTAGATTTCCAGATGCCAATCCCTAATGCCAGAATGCTCAACAAGGGATCATCTGCGAGTAAGACAAAGGACAGTTTTTTAAAAAGTCCTTTGTTATTTAGATCACAATTCATGGCTTTAGTTGCTGCAGACTAGAATGGTTTCCTACCGATTTTATTATAGTACCGTATATACTCGAGTATAAACCGACCCGAGTATAAACCGAGGTACCCAATTTCAGCTAAAAATCCTAATAAAAGTTGTTGACTCGAGTATAAACCGAGGGTAGAAACTTGGCATTCAAGATGTTTGGGAAAACTACAACTCCCACTAATAAAGCATCTGGGAGTTTGTAGTTTCAAACATCTTGAATGCCACCCTGACTTGCCATTCAAGATGTTTTGAAACTACAACTCCCAGCATGCTTTATTAGCTGGAGTTGTAGTTTCCAAACATCTTGATGCCACCCTGACTTGGCATTCAAGATGTTTGGAAACTACAACTCCCGCTAATAAAGCATGCTGAGTTGTAGTTCCCAAACATCTTGAATGCCCCCCTATCCTCCCACCCAGTTCAGTTTGTACCTGTGGGCTCTTCTCCTGTGGGCTCTCCTCCATCCAAGGGCTTCCTCCATCCAAGGGCTTCCTCCATCCAAGGGCTTCCTGGCAGGTACGGTATCCTGAGCATTCCGGCAGCCGAGCGCTCATTCTAGTACTGGCCGCGGCTGACGTCACTCGCCGCGCCAGGCATGGCGCCGGGAAGTGACGTCAGGCCGGCGCGCCAGTACACAGAAAGATTGTGCGGCTGCCGGAATGCTCAGGTAAGCTACTGACTCGAGTATAAACCGAGTCCGAGTTTTTCAGGCCGATTTTTCAGCCTGAAAAACTGTTTATACTCGAGTATATACGGTACTTAGCATGCGTGGATCTTTTTCTAAAGAAACATGCTAAACCAAAATTACTTAAAGGGGAACTGTGGTCTCCAAAATTAGTTGAGTTTAAATGAAAGGCCAGCTTCCTACCTTTAAAATGAGCCATCAATCACCTCTCTACGTGCTCCACAGCCCAAGATATAAAGAAATGACTGACCAGAAAGTTAATGGGTGGAAGGCTGACATGTGACATTCCTAAGGATTCTCCTGCAGTGCCGCTGGCGAGCACAGCCTCAGACTCCCTCAGTGTGTGAGGGAGACAGGAAGTCCCTCCTCCTCTCTGCTGTGTGAAGGACCAGAAGCTGCAGAGAAGGTAGCTACAGCCATTCTCTCTCACTATGTGAAAACAGCCTTTTCAGGCAAAGTTCTCACTTTGTCTGAAAAGGCTGTTTCCACAGAGTTTTCTGTAGGGGGGGTGTCCAAGTGGCCCTTTGCACCTGTGAGTGGGCAGGGCTTATGCACTTGCAAGTGGGCGTAGCTTATGCTCCCGTGCGTGGGGGCCTTATGGGCCCGCGAGTAGGCGAAGCATAGGCGACAGCAGGTGGGCAGGGCCACGACACCTACGGGTGGGCGGAGCCACACAGGGCTGTAAGAATGGGCTAAGGGGGGCCTGCAACTGGAGGGACCATGGGGTCCATGATTGGGAGGAACCAGGGGGGCTGCAAAGGGGATGAAAATAAATTGTAAAAATTCTCAGTAGAGCAATTCCTATCAATTTACCTAAAGTCATTTTTGGACCACAGTTCCCCTTTAATAGATTCATCTTAACTGAACTTATACCTTAGATGCCTCAGTCATTAAAATACCACATCTTCCATCCATTTCCTGCTCTACATAACTTGGCAAACAGAGTGACATTGCTTTCAATAAACTCCTCTAAGATGCTCTCCCAAAACCAAACATTGTCTCTTGAGAACTACTCTCTGTAGACACTCTTCAGCCAATTCACTATCCCTGTGCAAATTGTTTCACCATCAACTAGATAATTTCAAAATCTATACTACAAATCTCAACGTCTACCAGTCTTAAAGCTACAATAGCACTACTTAACTTTTTTTGTTATCCTGAATATAAATTAAAGCTATGTAGACACCATGCAATATTTCGGCCCGATCAACCGATAATTCAGTGTATAGGTTGAATGGGCTGCGACGACTGACCAGAAGTTTGAAAACCAAGGGTGATTGTGCAGCCCTCTTTGGCCTAAGGCCACTATTGCTGCAACTGAAAGTCCTTACCACTGCCTGACCAGTTGGAAGTGCTGAACAGTCGGTCAGGAGAAAGTATATGATCTTCTTCACCACACAAGCAAGTTACTGCTCTTCTGGTCTGATCCATTCTTACACATCTTACTTACTGATCCATTCTTACACAGCTTAATTCTAGCCATACACGGATGTTGAATGACGAATTGACCTGAATATTGGGCAGGCCTGTGGACTTACCAGCTGAGGGTCCCCAACCTGGACCATTTATTTTGCAATCAAATATCTATTGCAAAATGACTGTTCCGGTCAACTGACCCAACATTGCAAGAATGTGTGTTGGTAAGCCTACTAGTGTATAGCCAACACATCATAATGACATTTATAGGTCTTTTGTTTTAAAAGCGTTTTAAAGGAGAAGCTTCAAATTAAACTCATTCTACTACCGTGTATTTCAAAAGTTCAGGCACTGGGTAAAAATATGGAAGGCCACATATCTACATTTAACATAATTTGCTCTCCTCTCCATAGTAAGGTTTATAAGAGAAGAGATACTTCATGCATAGCAATCCTGCTGATGCGTAGCCATGCTAAGCCATTCAGACACAACTATGAATCTGCAGAGCAGGCAGCAGAACGCACCATTAAAGTTTGTTGGCTCAATGCGGTAGATCTGGATCCAGTCCTGACCATATGAGATGCGATTTAGATACCAGGGAGAAGAAAGGAGGGCTTGGAACCCAGCAGCTGTAACAGCCGCCATTTCCTCTTGATACTGTTTTTCCTTCCAAACTTCAATTACGGTGTCTGGCTTCAACTAGGGAATTTAAACATACACCTTCATTTAAATCATTACTTTTGAAACCGTATGGAAATGTTTAAATGATTAAAAGAAAACCTGCAAAAACAAATTGTCTAGTTATTGCAGTGGGTTAAATAGGTTCTTCTTGGACTTGGAGCAAATCCATCAACCATCTGTACATGGAAAGAACAGGTTAATCAAATGATGGGATACAGTTCCTAAAGCTAAAAACAGATGCATGATTTCATTATGATGATCAAGTTCAAATGTGAGGTAAGTATATGTGCAACATATCAACAAAGACCCCTGATGTCTGCCCCCTCCCCCTTGTTATGACTTGGGCATGCTCAGTAACCCTCTGTGCTAAGGGATGGGGAGAGTAAGGGTTAGGCCATGCTAGCACGCTTCTCATATGCTTAAAATTGTGGTTTGCTCTCTCATGCATGAGTAAAGCATGTCAGTGTATCACAGTGTGGGTGAGATTTGAGATTCACATACAACAAATTTTAGACTATCACCAGCAAAAAATGACTTACACTTGTAAAACGTGCTGCATTGAGCGCTCACTTTTCACACACTTTACCATCCAATGTGGCTGCAGCCCAAGGTGTTAAACAGAGAAAACACACAAATTTTTTCGTACATCACTTTATATCTGCATTAAATACAAGGGGGAACACTTTCTGGTCTGTGTGTTATTTCCTTTTTTAATATTGCCATTAATGATGCTATTTATTCTCATTTTGGAATTTACTTGGTAGCCACATTACTCAAACCATATTTGAAGTTAGCTGTAAAAAGGATGTAAGATAAAAAGATGAGATGACACAAGGTGTTAAACAGGTATTTTCTAACAGAGAAAACACAACATTTCCCCCCCAGTACACATCTTGATTACTTATTATTGTCTTTCAAGTTCAAGTTCAATTGGGATTAGTCCATTCCTAATGTACAGACAGTTGTCTGTTATCCCAATATGTGGGCCTTTATTTCGATACTATAGAGGTGCTATCATCAGGGGAAATAACCTGATTACTTTAGAGGATTTTGTATATTGTAATTTTATATTATTTTTGTAAAAAAAATTTATGTTTGAAATACATAAAAATAATGAGGGGCAATGCACAGTGTAATAAGTATATTACGTCAACTTGGACGAGTGCTTTTATACAGGGCAGGAAATTCCTCGATGACGTAATTTCCATATATTACACTGTGAAGGAATACTGACCAGAGTTAAAAATGGCAGAAGTTCCAGTTTTTCAACTTCATTTGCAGGGCCAAATTCAGGAAAGTATCGGTAAAAGTCAAAGGTTCCGGATTGTTTAACTTGAAAGCAAATACCAAATCCATGAAAACAAATCTATCCGTCTTCAGTAAGAACACACCGCACACGACTGCTTTTTACCTCTAACTAAATTTGGCTCAGCAAATTGACTTAAAGAACATCTGCCCTTTTTAACCAGGTAAGTTCTTTTTAAGAGGGCTCAGTGGTACCATATATATTCTCATAAAAAAGCCGAGAGGTTTTTAATAAGAAAATATTCCACTTTTGCCCCTCAACCCTCATTTCAAAGTCCAGAGCCTTATATACAATAGATTTATAAAGCATGGACCTAGATCTTATTAATGATCTTAAAAATAAAATTAAATTGTGTTATGAAAGATCTTGGAGAATTTTAGCCTATAAACGCCTGTGAAATACATTCATAACACTGAACCTTTTCTTTTTCCTCCCATTTTGTTCTGGGGGAAAAAAAAATTTCTCTGTTAGAAAAAAAATGTTTTCTCGGTTAGAAAATACTTGTTTAACACCTTGTGTCATCTCATCTTTTTATCTTATATCCTTTTTACAGCTAACTTCAAATATGGTTTGAGTAATGCGGTTACCAAGTAAATTCCAAAATGAGAATAAATTGCATCATTAATGGCAATATTAAAAAAGGAAATAACACACAGACCAGAAAGTGTTCCCCCTTGTATTTAATGCAGATATAAAGTGATGTACGTAAAAGAAATACCTGCTCACCCAGCACTCCCTGGTGCCAAAAAAATAAAAAAAATATCTGTTTTGCGTCCGGGGGAGAAAATATCTCTGTGCTGTTATACGGCTGGCTGTCAGCTGCTAGGAAGCAATGCTTGTTTTGATCTGTTAAAGGAGAACTAAAGTCCCCAGACAACATTGTCCCAATAGAAGGAGCACATTCAGAAACACACAACAAGCTTGGTCTCATCTCTCCCTTTGATGTGGATGCTGGGTGATTTATGAAAATAACCTGCGAGTACAAGGGGTCAGCTCCCATAATTCTCCGTATCTGGGAACACCCCGCTAAGTGTACGCAGTACACATTTACAGGAAACTGCAGTCTTGCTTCCTGGAAGCTGACAGCCAATCATGTTACAGCTCAGAGATCCCTTTTTGTAAACACATTACAAATGCTCCTGTCCCAAACAATGATAAATTCCTTTGCTTTTCATACAAAAAGTAATCTTTGCAGTGTATGTCTTTGCTAGCACGGATGAAAGAAACAGAACATTTAACATTTCAGCAAAAAATAAAAGTAAGTATGGGGAAATTGAACCAGCAACCTTCTATACCGTGTCTTTCTAAAAACAAAGCTTTTTACCACTAAGCCACAAGGGCTAATAAGTAATTATGTGGTACATGTGGAGTCTTTATCTTTTGCTAGACACATAAAAACCAAGAACAAATTCCCAGTAAAATCAGTTCACTATTTTGTATTGCTACTGGAAGACTGTCAGCAATTCATGCTGGTTGGTGAATAAATAACAAAGCTGCTATATATAAAGTTTGTAAACAAGTAGAAACTTTATATTTTTCTAGAAACATGGAAACAAAAACAAAAAAGCAATAAACCCAGGCAGTAGACTAAGTTATATTGATTCATAAGTAAACAAGGGGATTAGAACTTGTGACTTTTTGGTCTGTTTGTTCCTAAAACCACAGCATTTACATGGTGCGCTACCAGCAACTCAACTGTGCTCGCAGGCACATTTAGAAGCTATAAAGTGAAGCTAGAAATTTTGTGCACAGAGACCGTGAATCCTGGGGTCAGGGGGCTTGGCTCTTTGAAACCAACATGGGCTATGAGTTGTACTGGCAACAACATGGAAGCCTCCTTTGTTACAGTATCTATTACTTATCTACTAAATGTAAATAACTAGAGAAGAATCTTTCAAAGTATAGGTGTTCTGGGGAGAAAAGCTTTCACATTAGGATTTTTAAAAATTAAGTTTAGTTCTCCTTTAAGCACTACACGGAATGTTGCATGGATAGAGAAATGGATATTGGTTCGCAAACAGAGTGGTGGTCAATGGAGCAACATCTATGTGGGATACAGTTCTAAGTGGAATGCCTCAGGGTTCTGTACTGGGGCCACTTTTTAATCTGTTTATAAATGACTTAGAAGGGGCATTGAGAGCAAGGTCTCTGTTTGCCGATGACATTAAACTATGCAGAGCTTTGGAAACTTCCAATGATGTGCAATTGCTGCAAGTTGACCTAGATAGATTATCAAAATGGGCAGCAGAATGACACAGGAGATTCAATGTTGATAAATGTTTAACAATCCTTGTGCCACCTACATCATAAATAACTATGTGTTAACTAAATCTATAATGGAAAAAAGATTTGTGGGTTCTGGTAGATAACAGACTTAGCTATAGCAAATAATGCCAGACAGCAATGGCTAGAGCTAGTAAGACATTGTCTTGTATAAAGAGGGGAATAGATTCAAGAGAGAAAAATATTATTCTCCCTCTTTACAAGGCACTGGTAAGACCTCATTTGGAATATGCGGTGCAGTTTTAGAATCCCATATACAAAAAGGGACATCTTGGAAATGGAAGAAGTTCAGAGAAGGGCAACTAAATTAATAAGGGGAATGGAGGGGCTTGACTATGCAGGCAGATTAGACAAGTTAGGGCTCTTCACATTAGAGAAGCGGCGTTTGCGTGAGGATATGATCCCTTTATACAAATATATTAATAGGCCATACAATAACCTCTCTGGTGCATTGTTCACTTATAGGTCATATGAGAGGATTGGAAGAAAAGAAGTTTCATCTTCAGGTTAGGAAAGGTTTCTTTACAGTGACTATGGAGAAACTGTGGAAATGTCTTCCAGCAGATGTGGAAATAGCTTTATAAGTGGGCTGGTTAAGGTTCTAAAAAAAAAAAAAAAAAATGAGAATTACTGGTATTAATACATATACTACAATTCTGGTTGATCCAGGGATAATTTTTGAATCCCCCCCATTTTTAACTGGATCAACTGTTAGGTAGGGTTAAAAAGGAGGGTGAAAGGTTGGACCTGATGGCTGTATGTCTTAATTCAATTACTATGTTGTTACCCAGCTACTGTGGTTTATGGGAGCTGACCCCTAGTAGCCACAGGTTAATTTCATAAAATCACCTAGCAGCCACAGCAAAGGGAGAGGCAAGAAACTGCTTGTTGTATGTTTGTGAATGTTCTATTGAAAAAAAAAATTGTCTGGAGACCTTAGTTCCCCTTTAAGACAGATTACCTATGCGATCGACAATTATGTATACCATTTATGTTCCTGAAAATGTATATAGACTCCAAATGCTACGCTTTCGAGTTCTATTAGTCATTTATGCAATAAACAAGCCCAACTAATAACCTTATTGCCTTCAATTTGACTGTTAAACCATGTATTTATATAATACCAATGGTGGATAGTAAAAAAAGAAAATGTAATTCATAACTGTACTTAAGTAGCTTTTTCCTGTATCTATACTCGTTTTTATTAAGTACTTTAAAGGGCATGTCCACCCCCAAAACTATAATCCCCCCAACTACTGCCCCCATCATGTAGTGTAGTTTAATCCTTACCTCACATCCCAGCTCCATAGGGTTCTCCTGTAGTCCCCCCCCCAAAGTCCCCAAAACTGCCCACCAGGAGGATAGCAGAGTCCATATAAGACTCTGCCTCCTACCTGGCCTCCGGGAGAAGTTTGGATGCGTTAGCAGCCCTTCTCCCCCCCTCTCCGGATTCCTCCCCCTAGCATTTATCCCCTTTAATAGCCTTCCCCCTGGTCCCCCAGCCCCAACGGCATAATTTTTATTTTTAGAAAGCTCCCCAAACTCTTACTTACCTCCCCTCTTTCCTCCGCTGCACTGAATGACCGGCAGCCGCGTCCGTGATTGGCTGCCGCTCAGCCAATCACAGACGCGACTGCCAGTCCCGCCCCTCTGCTTGCATTTTCTCGCAAGCAGAGGGCCGGGAGCGCGGCGGAGGAAAGAGGGGAGGTAAGTAAAAGTTTGGGGCACTTTCTAAAGATAATAATGATGCGGTTGGGGCTGGGGCACCAGGGGGAAGGCTATATTAAAAATTAGATTTAAGGGTGGACATACCCTTTAACTGCACTACATTTCAAAGTTAAATATCTTTTTATTACTCCCTACATTATGCAAAACCTTTTTTTTTACCAATGAGCAAGTTAGATAAAAAAAAATAATGTATCAGGTGAAAACTAATCAGCAGTAACACCAGTCAGTATACAGCGCAACAACGGTTAATAAAGGGTATGTGCACCCTAAAATTTAAGATGTTCTGTAGTGTAGCTTCCCCCCTCCCAACCCTAAACACATTGTCGGTTTGTAAACAAACCATGCGGTTAAGGTTGGGAGAGGGGAAACTACACTACAGCAAAAGGGTTTCATGTTAAAATTTAAGTGCAGCACTGATAGATCTGTATGGACAGAGGGAAGAATCAGCTCCACAGCACATGTCTGGCTGAAAACCTTCCCGGTGGACAGAGAAGAGGCAGAAACCTTTTACACACAGGAAGGCTCCAACTCTTCACTTTCCTACACTGTGACTAGACATCGCAGGAGAACCATTTGGAGCAGGAGAAAGGTAAGAATTTTTTTAACACTACACAGTGGGGCCACCATGGGGATAAATTTTAGTTTTGGGGGTGGACATGTCCTTTAAAAGATTGGTGTTTTAAGAGTGACGCCATATAATAAAATTGGACATTACAGCCATAGGAACTCTCAGTACTTTTACTGGAGTAATATTTTACTATAGATATCTCTACTTTATCTCAAGTTGATAGTTTTGTGTACTTTGTCCACCTCTGTTTTTTACAGATAACACAGTCATAAAACATCTCCCTTTATCAAGCTGCATGCAGGTATTACAACAAACCATACAGTGAATAGAAATAGAATTGAAGCTCCCACTGTAACTATATGAAGAAAAAAAAAAAGCTGCTAATCTTTTTTTCCTCCTGACACACACAAATGCATTTATGTCCACACAACAACAAAAAATTGTTTGCCCCTTAATGTATATAGATGTGTATACGATTATGCCCTTTCATTTCTTGTTTGCGCTAACAAGCAGACAGTTAATCAATGCATGGCCAACTTTACATATAAGCAGATAACGATTTTGGCATTTGAAGATCGATACCAAGGATGTCCGACTTGAGGCCCTCGAAATATTTGATAACTACAACTCCCAGAATTTCTTGGTATTCAAACGTTTGGAGAGCCACAGGTTGGACATCCTTATCCTACACAGTAAAACATATTATGGAGTCTTGTAATTTGCATCAATTTCTCATTTTACAGTCTCCTGTAATAACACTAATATACAGACCGTCCCCATGTGACAAATATCCCACTTACATCTCAATTGTACAGGGGCTAATTATAGCACTTATCCCACTTCATTTTCCCCCCAGTATTGTTATTAGGATCTTCAGCTTTCCCAATCGAACCCTTCCTGGAGAATTCCTGGTGGCAGCTGGACGTTGAAGGGGAGGGCAGAATGGGTGGACCTTCTGAAGCATTCTGGCAAAGGGAGGCCCTATGGATCCTTACTTGGCATGTCCAGTTGTGACAGAGAGGGGAAGATGGTCCTGACCACTGCACTTTTGTGTGTTGGGCATGAAAGAAACTTTTGGGCTTTTAAAAAAAAAAAAAAAAAAATATATGGAGGGGCAATTACTGTACAGCAAGAACAAACCTACAAAACCTTTCTGGTTCATAACCCCAGGACTTCCTGTATACTGTATCTTGCCTACTGGCAATGCAGATTTCTATCAGCAAAGTTGGATAATGGCTAGTATCTGTTGTATTCAATTAGATCAACTGGACTTGAAGTTTAGTTCTTGAAGACATTTTGCTAGTCATCCGACTGGCTTTCTCAATTCAGAATGACTTGTACAAGAATCTGTGGCAATTATGTACCCCGGAAAATCCCAATTAGCATATCACAGCCAGGTGTTAAGGGCGTGATTGGATAGTGGCTAAGAGGTGTTATAGGAACGCCCAGAGTAAGGTGTCAAAACAGCATTGTACATGGCGGACAATTGGTGTCAAACCCCCCCCACCTCTATTTAGGCTTGGTTTCTTTATTTTCACATAAATGGCCTCCTTGACACCTCTCTTGAACCAGTCACATTCCTTTGCCAATATGTTAACATTACAATCTTCAAAAGGTATGTCCTTTTGAAGATTGCAACAATTCTACTTAATTTCTCAGAGACCCCTGCTACATATGGGATGACCATGTTCTTTCTCCTGTCTTGCTTTTCCCGTTCACTGTTGGTATACCTGTTCTTTTCTTTCCTTTTACTTCTTTTGACAAATGCCCAGTCTGGATATCCACAAGTTTTAAGGGCTCCTCTGAGATGTTTCATTTCTTTAGCCTTCGCCACTGTGCTAGTGGGAATGTGATCAGCTCTGTGTTGCAGGGTTCTGATGACACCCAGCTTGGGATCTAAGGGGGTTTACCATTCTCCCTGACTTCTACCAAGCAGTCCAAGAAAGACAGTTTGTTATTTTGTACCTCTTCCCTTGTAAATTTGATGTTTTGGTCTACCGCATTAATGTGTTCTGTGAAAGCTTGTAGTTCCTTCTGGTGGATTTTAACCCAGGTTAAACCCAGAAACCAAGCCTAAATAGAGGTGGTGGTGGTGGGGGGTTTCGACACCAACTGTCTGCCATGTACAATGCCGTTTTGACACATTACTCTGGGCGTTCCTATAACATATAATATATTGACTAGTGGCTAAGTGTATTTCCTACTCCTTTGAATGGATAATTGATCAAAAGTTTTATCTACAGTTGGAAAAATACTGTAGAAGGAACAAATCCTGAAAGTTTGCTATTGTTGGCCAACACTGGACAAAAACGAGCCTCTCTCCAAAAAAGGTTGTGTACACACAAGGAGATACTTCCCCAACTGAGCTTTTCATCTGATTTTTTAGCCAAAATTTTGATCCAATTACGTGGATTTAAATGGGCCACGTGACTGGTCACGCTGAAATATTGGTAGCACCACTTTTTCCCAAGATGGGAATATTGGCTGGTGTGAACACTGACGTACAGTTTTGTCCAGCGATTTTCAGCTATTACAGTAATTTACTATTCCTTTAACTATTAAAATTAAATAAAATAAACTGTAAAATCTCTATTATAAATAGCAAATAAACCAACCATTGAAACTTAGTGGCTCAACCTTGTAGTATCGCTGCCAGTCCTGGCCATAACTAATGTAATCTAGGTACCAAGGAGCGGCCATAATAGCTGGAAAACCTGCAGCTGTCACTTTGTTAAGTTCTTCAAAACAGTTCTCCCCCTTCCACACTTCCACTATTGTGTCTGGATTAATCTAGAAAGATTGCAACAAAGATTTCAAAAAGTAAAAAAAAACCTTGTGTTAAATGTTAGTCACATTACAAATTAGTTAGAAAATAAGAAGGAATGGTAAGTTTTATCATAGAGCAAACAGACTTTACTATGTTTTAAGGAAGCACATAGGGGTTAGGAGAACCCTAAATTGGAAGAATTTACAGTCCAGAAACTGCCAACTTTAACAGCATATTGCCTAAATTTTAAGCAACTCCCAACAAAGAATTACCAGTTTTAAATAACCTAGTGTTTCACTAAAACAAGCCTTGCAGGTATGTTTGCCCCGCCCCTTATCACAGGGAGTTACAAAGTAATTTGTTCTCCATTCCTGAAACACACTGAACATGCCTAAATGTTTAGCGTAGAGGGGTTAGAAGTGCCTGGTGGTGGGCTTGACTACAGGTGGGTACACACAGTGACGATAAAGCAGTCCCGAGCATTATCCCTAAACTGTGTATAGGGAGAACACTCGGGACGGTGTTTAAACTGATCTTCAAAAAATGACAGACCGATCCTGTCTGTCATCTCAAATATCTGTACTGTGTGTACCCAGCTTTAAGCTCTTTACAAGATGGCAGACAGAATCTCAAAATGTTGCACAATTGCCCCAACTTCTTGGTTTTTGATTTAGCAACTGTCAGTTATGTCAGTTGACACCACAGCCAATAACTGTATACTAATCCTCTAGATAGCTCCACTGAGCATGCTCATAACCAGCTCTCTATATTGCTGGGGCAATGAACAAATATAGCTGTTAACATACACTACCCCTTTTTTTATCAGGACCACAGCAGGCATAAGGTAATGATTCCAGAGTACAAGGTAGAAATATTTTTAATCTAAAAAATGTCATATTGAGGGTTGAGAGGTCTTTTAAGGCAAAGATACACATTTGATTATCACTTCCTTAGTGATGACCAATGGCAATTTTCATATAAAACCAGATTAAGAAAGTCATTTGGTCATTCAGATGGGTATTTTTCTGTTATTCACTGTGGTATCTGTAGTTAAACGATTGTTGCCACGTTGGTACATCACTCGATGCTTTTACCAGAAGGGGAAACTCCATTAAAATGAAAACAACCTTATCTGACAAATAACAGCAACTCATCCAATTGCTCTTGCAACTTTGAGATTCTTCCAGAGAAAAATCTTACCGTGTATACACAATCTTGGGTTAAGATTAATTACTAAATGGTATCTCCACTCCTAAATTAAACGTTTTACTATGTGTAGCTCAAACCCTATCCCACCCCCAATCGCCAATTATTTTTCTGTGGCTTTTCTTGCAAAAGTAACTTACAGACCTTCGATCCCCCAGTGCGCTGTTCCCAGTGAATAACCAGAAACAGCAGAGAGGGGCGGGACCAGCAGCCTAGTCTAATTGGCTAGCCGGCAGGCAATCACAGATGCGGCTGCTGGCTATTCAGAACACCGTGGGGAACAAAGGTCTGTAAGTATCTTTCTGTGGCTTTTCTTGCAAAAGTAAATTGGTGGTTGGGGGTGGGATGGGGTGAGCATCACATAGTAAAAAGTTTATATTGCTAGGGGATGCAGCAGACAGAAGGGATCCAGAGGGAGGGAGAAAGGGTGGATCCCCTGCACGTTCCAGAAACCTCTTAAAGGAAGCAGGGACGGATGACTTGATAGAACCTACTGTTCACTTTTCTAAACTTTTCACAGGCAATGCAGGAGAACCATTTGGCGCAGAGATGTAAGGTAAGAATTTTTGAACACTACAGTGGGGCCAGTATGGGGTTAAATTTTAGTTTTGGGGGTGGACATGTCCTTTAAAACTAACAAAAGGGAGGGGGAAAGCCATACTTCATTCTCCCTTTAACCAGAATTCTGCTGGTTGTGCTTACACATTTTGTTTTTAGTAGAAATACAGAAAAATAAAAATGCATATTTGCAACTTTTGTAATGCACATTTTGAAAAAAAGAGTCAAGAATCAACATGGCCTTGAAAATTAAGCCATGGGAATAGCCCACAAATGATTAAGGAAACGAAGAACCACCCAAAAAGAAAAAAGTTAATGCAAAAAGTATCCCTACCTTAACATTGTTATCAAATACCTCCTGCCAGACCATGTAGCCTTTGCGGAGAGATGAAACGATGCTCAAGACTCTAAAAGAGAACCATTTACTAAAGTCACACATGATCTAATAATTCCATAATGTGTTAAAAAAAATAAGCAATTATTCTGCACAATTGTAGGCTAAATCTACTATTAATATGGTAAGCAGGATATTCTCAGTTTTATGTTGAGATAGCTGCCAGGCTGAGAGGCATAGGAGAGATTTTTTTGTTGGAATCTGTGACTCCACACAGATTGCACTAAAGTGATTATGGGAGGTAATTAACAGTAGCTAAAAGGTTCATTAAGAAAATTGACAAATTACAAAACTTTCTGTAGCTAGGAGAGGCTGTTTTTCTGTCTTCTGAAGGCTTCAGTTGTCCTTATTTACAAATATAAAAAAGGGCAGTGTTTTACCTTTCAAATGAACCCTCCTTTGCCACTCTGGCTGCCATCTAAAGATTTTCACTAAAGCAACACCCACAGTGCTATCCAGGCATCATGCACATTACACAGCAATTCCCAGAAGAGTTGTGAAGTGGGGAGATTTGTGAAAAGAAAAACAGAATAAAAAGTGGCTATATAGAGAACTATTGTAATGCCTATGAAGCTGGAGGGGTAAGGCCAACTTATTAACATTTTTGGACAAAAATATTTTAACTACAGTGCCCCTATAATTTAAAGGACAATTATACTCACCTCCCCCTTGTTCCTTTCCCCCCACTCCTGCAAAGTACCCAGGGTGAGGACCTAAAACGCCAAGTCCTCACCTCTGTGTACTTTACAAAAGTCCTGCACTACTGACTTGTAATCTCCCTCGTTGCTCCGGTCCGATCCTCCCCATTGGCACATTGAGTGACAGGTCGCGAGGCAGTCAATGGACTGACAGTGCCAGTGGGGAGGATCCAACTGGAGCGACGAGGGAGATTACAAGTAAGTAGTGCAGGACTTTTGTACTCACCCAGAGGTGAGGACTTACAGGGAGATTCAATAAAAGTTCTTATCGTTTAAAATGGTGCTAATTTTGCCCCAACCAATCAGATCTATTTAAAATTTGGAAGCTAACATCTGATTGGTTGGGGCAAAATTAGCACCATTTTAAACGATAAGAACTTTTATTGAATAACCCTGTTAGTGTTTTAGGTCCTCACCCTGGGCACTTTGCTGGAATGGATCGGGGAAATGGTAAGTATAATTGTCCTTTAACAAGTACTTTATTACATGACATACAATTTCCTTAGTAGAAATGGATTTCCCATATCTTGGTTGTCATTAAAAATATCATTAAATACAGCAGAGTCAGCCCTTTAGTTCATAAGTCACAATTTAAAAGCAACCCACACACAGAGACCTCTGACTTAGACTGAGAAAGCTACATCTTAGACTGTACACACGGGTGTGTGTAAGTGTGTGCAAGAGGAAGGGTGAGATTTCTGGCATAGTTCATTAGGGCTGTGTTATGTTGCTGGATACAGTATATCAACACATGCTGTATTCTAAAACCAAAATGTTCATTCACTTACTGTTGGATATAATAGGATTCTAGTTTGCAGTAATCCAGTCCAAATCCCTGTTCAACCATGAACTTGGCAATATCAGGATTGGATTTCCTACGAAAAAAACAGACAAGTTAGAGAAATTTTAAGGATTAGTAAAATGCCAACCTATTGTATTACAAAAATCTTTAGTACATGTATTTTCTAGGACTACATAAACATGAAACCACCAAGGAAAAGGGATTTTTTTACCTCACCCCTTCTTGGGGTATATACAGCCCAACACCGGAAGCCTCCTACAGTAAGTCCCAAAGATTGAGCGAAAGACCATAGATCTAGAAATAACAGGTCTAACAGAAAACAAAGGTAACAAGCCGAAACTTTAAAAGCAACATGCCAACCAGGGAGGGAAGTCCCTTGGTCCCCCTTATGGCTTCAGAGAAAAGGATTAAACTGGTGCGTACAAAATTCCCCTTTTCTCCCACAGCCTACAGGGGGACCAAGGAGATGTCCCAAATTTTTAGGGTGGGCAGAAGAGATCTATAACTCGAGTAGAATGGAGCTGTAACCCACAAGGGAGGAACAGCTCCCGCTACTAAATAGCAGCGGACAATCAACCTAGCAAGGGTCTGAGGCAAAGCCCTGGATCCCTGGCGGGGTCCGGCCAGGACGACAAAACGCTTGAGAGGAATGGAAATCTCGGGTACGATCAATGTAGATATTGAGAGCCCGCACCCCATACAGAGAGTGCAATTTGTGCTCTCTGTCAGAGGAAGGAACCACTATCTCCTGGTTAACATGAAAAGGAAGAGATCCCCTTTGGGAGAAAAGCAGAGTGAGGACGAAGAAGAGACTTGTCCGATTGGAAAGATAGGCAAGAAGATTCCACTGAAAAGGCTACCAGTTAAGAAGCTCTCATGATGGATGAAATGGCTAGCAGGAAAACAGTCTTCCAAGTAAGAAGGGATAGGGATATAGAATGCAAGGGTTTGAACAGATGATCTTGAAGGATCTTCAATACAAAGGAAAGATCCCACGGCTGAACCGGAAGACAAGAAGGAGGCCGAAGGTGGGCTACGCCCTGTAAGAAAGTTTGGATATCTTTCCTGGCTGCAAGTTTCCTGTGAAAGAAAACTGAAAGAGCAGATACTTGCCCTTTCAGCGCACTTGGTGATAGACCGTTTTTGTATCCTCTTTGAAGAAACCCCAGAATTCTAGAGAGAACGAAGCTAGAAGATGAGAGACCTCGCAACGAATACCACATTACATACTAATACCATACCCCATGATATACTCTTGAGGAAGAAGGTTTGCTGCCAACATTGTAGGGATTACGGAGCTGGGTATATATCGTTTTTTGAGGATAGGGGATTCAACCGCCACGTCATTAAATGAGGTCGTTTAAGGTCTGGGCGAATAGGTAGGGTCCAGGGGTCCCCAACCAACATGGCTCTGCAAACCAGGCTCTCCGAGGCCACCCAGGAGCGATGAATATCACTGGAACTTGTTCCATTTTTATCTTCTTTAGAATTCATGGGAAGTGAAGGAAAGGCGTATACGAGACGAAAACTGCCAAGGTACTACCAGTTTGTCTATCAGGGTCGCAAACGGATCCCGTGTCTTGGCACAAAAGTTGGGAACCGATTGGCGATTGAACCGTGAGGCCATTATGTCCACATCTGGTTTCCCCCATCTCTGGGATAATTCCTGGAAGATGTTTGGGTGAAGGGCCCATTCCCCTGGGTCAAAAGTGTGCCGACAGAGTCTGCTTTTTGGTTGAGGACTCCGGGAATATATATGGCTGACAAGGCAGGTAGAAATTGTTCTGCCCATGTTAAAATTCGATGAGCTTCTGCCATGGGCATGTCGCTGCGAGTACCCCCTTGATGATTTATGTACGCCACGGCAGTGGCGTTATCGGACTGAATCCGAAAATTTCTCACCTTTGAGAATGTTGGTCCAGTAAGAGAGGGCTAGGAAGATCACCCGTAGTTCTAGAATGTTGATTGGCAAGATGGATATCTTCCTTGAGGTTCTGTCCTCAGCGGCAAGAGTTGATAGCGAGCAGATTTTTTCCTGGGGAAGAAAAATTTTGGGAAAAGAGGTGTTGAAATTCATTCCTAAGAACGTCCTCTGACGAGATGGTTTGAAGGAAGATTTCTTTAGATTGATGAACTGCGCTAGCACCCAGGCACAGGAAGCTACACGTTGTGTTGCTAGTTCTAAAGATGCCGTCTTTATGAGTAAGTTGTCCAGGTATGGAAGAAATGCTGCCCGACAGGCCATCTTCGTAAATACACACAGAGCCAAGGCTATGCCGAAAGCGGTAAAGTGGAAATGTTGATGTTCTACTGCGAACCTCAAAAAAACGATGGTGATTGTGCAAGTAGGCGTCTTGGATATCCAAGGACGCCAGGAAATCCCCTGGTTCGATAGCCAAGGTTACCGTTCGTAAGGACACCATCTTGAAGTGTAGCTTTTGGACATGAAGATCGAGTGCCTTGAGGTCTAAGACTGGGCGGAACAAGCCGTCCTTCTTTGGTACTAGAAAAAGATTGTAAAAACCCCAAAATCTTTGAGATGTTGGCACAGGGAAAATGACCTGTGCTAGTAGTAAGGACAGGATGCAGGATTGAAGAGCTTTGCATCGCTTTGGGCATCTTGGAATGCGAGATGGGAGGAACCGAGGGGGGGTGGAAGCAAATTCTATTTTGTAGCCCTGGGATATGACGACATTTTGCGTCCCCCTACGTGGTCCCATTGGGGATAGTAATGCCTGCTTAGATTTTTCATCCCTCAACTGGAGACCTTCTCTTTTGGATGACCATGAGTGGAAGGGTCTCGGTCCTTGGTAAGATGGTGGAGGGATATTGGTATGACCCGGATGTGTTCTATGGGGAGGACAGGAGGATCGAGGGGGGTGAAAGGATGATGAGCGGTGAAAGGAGGGAAAACGTCGAGCTCGGTTTTGGGGAACCGACAGGGGGATGGTGGTAGCCCTCGAGAATATAGCCACAGGTGGGTCTACCACTGGAGGCATGGACCACCTATCCACATCTGACTGTGAAAATGGAAACATTTCTTTTCTGGAGAAGCCCCCTGTTGCAGGAAAATCCAGTCCAGCTGTTCGTAGGATGGAAAAGTCGCAGACTGCTTCTCGGTACGTGTGAATAGGGATTTAGGGGCATATTTATAAAGGTTCGTTAACTTTTCGCGCCGATACTTACCCGTTACCGCCGCTTCTATTTATAAAGCGGCGGTACTGGTTTCGCTCGGCTAGTATCGGCTGTTTTACTTCGCCACCTTGAAGGAGGCGAAGTCAGCCGATACTAACCTCCCGCGGCGGGGATGGGCAGGCAACCCGCGGCGGGTGGTCGCACCCGCCCCGGGAGACACGCCCACCCCGCCCACACCCCCCGCGGCGGCAGCGGCGACCACCCGCCGCCGCCGCCACTTCCCAGCAGCCCCCCCCAACCCGTCCCCCGTTCGCGGCATCGGCGGGGCGGGCTAGAAGGGGCTGCCGGGAAGGGGCCGCAGCAGGTGGTCGCGACCACCCGCCGCGCACCCCCTCCCCGGCAACCCCTCCAAGCCCCCCGCCCCGGCCGCTCCCGGGGAGGGGACGGGAGGGAGCCGCTGGGGGGGTGGAGGCTCCCTCCAGCGGGGCCCTGAGAAGGGCCTTTTGGGGCTTAGGGGGTCCCGCAGCCCGAACCGGGACCCCCCTCCCCGGCCCTTATGGCACTGACAAGTGCCTTTGGCGGGGGTCCCGCAGCTGAAACCGGGACCCCCCAGTGCGGCTCTTAAAAGAGCCCTTGGGCGACGTCTTCTTTCTTCCAGTCCCGGCGACACCAGCTCCGCCGAGGCCGCACCGGAAAACCGCCCCGATAGGTACTCCTGCGGCCGCCAGGGGTACCCCCGGCGGGCGCCGGCGACCTCAACGAGGCCGATGTTGCCGTTTCTGATTGGTCATTTTTAATACTTGCTTTACATAACCAATCAGATTTCGGAAAGTTCAGAAATCTGATTGGTTATGTAAAGCAAGTATTAAAAATTGACCAATCAGAAACGGATTATGGATTCTGCAAACCTATATAAAGAGGAGCTTTCCGCCGCGGAACTCAGATGCCATCGCAGTAGATGGCTGAAGAAAGAAGAAAGAAGCGGCTGGACAACATCGGTCCGCTGAGGCCGGCGGTGCCAGCGGGCTCACTGCGGGCCGCAGTGAGTCCCTGGCATCGGCGACCTGAGTGGGGTTGGTGTCGCCAGCCCGAAGACGTCGCGTGCGGATCAAGACCGCCGCAACATCGGCCTCGTTGAGGTCGCCGGCGCCCGCCGGGTCCCCCTGGCGGCCGCAGGGGTACCTCTCGGGGTCGGCGGCCTCGGCGGAGCTGGGTCGCCGGGACTGGAAGAAAGAAGACTTCGCCCAAGGGCTCTTTTAAGAGCCGCACTGGGGTTCCCGGTTTAGTCAGCTGCGGGACCCCCGCCAAAGGCACTTCTGCCGCAAGGGCCTTATAAGGGCCGGGAGGGGGGTCCCGGTTCGGGCTGCGGGACCCCCTAAGCCCCAAAAGGCCCTTCTCAGGCCCTGGAGGAGCCTCCACCCCCCCAGCGGCTCCCTCCCGTCCCCTCCCCGGAGCGGCCGGGCGGGGGGGCTTGGAGGGTTGCCGGGGAGGGGTGTGCGCGGCGGGTGGTCGCGACCACCTGCTGCGGCCCCTTCCCGCAGCCCCTTCTAGCCTCCCGTTCCGAGTTGCCGCGAACGGGGAACGGGTTGGGAGGGGCTGCTGGAAGTGGCGGCGGCGGCGGGTGGTCGCCGCTGCGCCGCGGGGGGTGTGGGCGGGGTGGGCGTATGCCCCGCCCCTTAGGAGCGGCGTCGGGAAGGGATTTTAAGTCCCTTCGCGGCGATACTATATAGTATCGCCGCGAAGGGGCTTAAAATTACCGCAGCACATTGCGGCCGCGATAGGTATCGCGGGAATAGCGCTCGCCGTTATAAATACGGCGATAGCGCTATTTTCGCGGCCGCGATGTGCGGCGGTAATTTTTTTGCGCTAACATCGTTCCTTTATAAATATGCCCCTTAGTCTGGTCTTTTGGTTCCTCTGGGTCCTGAATGTTAAGGGTCTGTAGGACCGACTTGATAAGGTCGTTGATTGCCTCTGGAGTGAACATGGTTTGTAGCTCTTGTTCAGAAGTGACGGATTCCAATTCTCCTTCTTCAGAGTTCTCTCCATCTTCCAGATACCCTTCCTCTGCAGGAGAAGTGGATAAGGTGTCAAGAGGTTTATTGATCTTTGAACCCTAGGATCCGTTTGCGGAATTACTGATTGGAGGACCTGGAAATGGAAGCCGATAAAACGGACATTGATGTTGTTAGAGATTTGGCCCAGGCTGGTTCGGAATCCTGGGGGATGTTGCCCTGAGTATCCACAGGTAACACCAACCCTGAAGGCGGATTCTTCAATCCAGAGGGTTTTGCCCACTCAGGTTCCTGACTGGCAATCGCAGTCTGTACAGGGGTCTTGGGTTGATCTGCATGGAGCACAAAGTGGCCCAGATACACCGGCAGGAAACTTTCCTTGGCACATACATAAGAAATGGCGTGGCAGACTTAGCTCTTTGGGCAGGATGAGGATTTCTCATGGAAGACCTGGAGAAGGAAGATCTCGAAATATGCAGAAGAAAAAAAAAAACAAAAAACACTTTTTTTATGAAGACCTCCAACCCCCAGATGGGGAAGAAAAGGGGAAAATGGTATAGTGATGTCCCCACAGAAAGATATTGGTTAGAAATAATAGGAAAGAACTTAGCGAGACAGGGAAGACTGGAAGGAAACGATGCGCGGAGCCAAGAGCTAGGAGAGGTCAGAGAGAGCCACGAGGTCTCAGCTGGGAATCACAGCAGGAGAGAGGAGAATGGATATAACCCCAAGGTCTCCTGTGTCCCCCTGTAGGCGAAAAATATGTAGCCTATTTTCCTACCACCTGCCTTTAACATCCCACATGCACAATGGAAATGTCAAAACGGGTAAAATGATTGCCCTGATTACATCTGCTGTTTCACTAGTAGTTTTTGAAGAAACCCATATTATATACCATTAAAATACTTAATGGAGGCTAAACCTACTTTTTTCCAACCCTTTAAATGTGAAGGTTTTCACAACTATTCACCACACCATGACAATGGTATTCACCAGCTATTTGAATTTGTTTTCTATACATATGTCTACACACCTACAGTGGTTTGCAAAAGTATTCGGGCCCCTTGAGTTTTCCACATTTTGTCACATTACTGCCACAACATGAATCAATTTTATTGGAAATTCCATGTGATAGAACCAATACAAAGTGGTGTACAGGTGAGAAGTGAACGAAAATCATATGATTCCAAGCATTTTTAACAAATCAATAACTGAAAGTGGGGTGTGCGTAATTATTCAGCCCCGAGTGCAGTCAGTTGCCCATAGACATTGCCTGATGAGTGCTAATGACTAAATAGAGTGCACCTGTGTGTTCTAATGTCAGTACAAATACAGCTGCTCTGTGACGGCCTTAGAGGTTGTCTAATAGAATCTTGGGAGCAACAACACCATGAAGTCCAGAACACACCAGACAGGTCAGGGATAAAGTTATTGAGAAATTTAAAGCAGGCTTAGGCTACAAAAAGATTCCAAAGCTTTGAACATCCCACAGAGCACTGTTCAAGCGATCATTCAGAAATGGAAGGAGTATGGCACAAGTGTAAACCTACCAACGACAAGGCCATCCACCTAAACTCACAGGCTGAACAAGAGAGCGCTGATAAGAAATGCAGTCAAGAGGCCCATGGTGACTCGGACGAGCTGCAGGGATCTACAGCTCAGGTGGGGGAATCGTCCATAGGACAACTATTAGTCGTGCACTGCACAAAGTTGCCCTTTATGGAAGGTGGCAAGAAGAAGCCATTGTTAACAGAAAAGCATAGAAGTCCCGTATGCAGTGTGCCACAAGACATGTGGGGTACAGAAAACATGTGGAAGAAGGTGCTCTGGTCAGATGAGACCAAAATGGAACTTTTGACCAAAATGCAAAACGCTACGTGTGATGAAAAAACTAACACTGCACTCACTCAGAACACACCATCCCCAGGTCAAATATGGCGGTGGCAGCATCATGCCCTGGGGGTGCTTCTCTTCAGCAGGGACAGGGAAGCTGGTCAGAGTTGATGGAAGATGGATGGAGCCAAATACAGGGCAATCTTGGAAGAAAACCTCTTGGAGTCAGCAAAAGACTTGAGACTGGGACGGAGGTTTGCCTTCCAGCAGGACAACGACCCTAAACAACCATGGCAACAATGGAATGGTTTTAAAACAAAACATATCCACGTGTTAGAATGGCCCAGTCAAAGTCCAGATCTAAATCCAATCGAGAATATGTGGCAAGATCTGAAAACTGCTGTTCACAAACACTGTCCCTCTAATCTGACTGAGCTGGAGCTGTTTTGCAAGAAGAGAATGGGCAAGGATTTCAGTCTCCAGATGTGCAAAGCTGGTAGAGACATACCCTAAAAGACTGGCAGCTGTAATTGCAGCAAAAGGTGGTTTCTACAAGTTGACTCAGGGGGCTGAATAATTACGTACACCCCACTTTGCAGTTTTGATTTGTTAAAAATGTTTGGAATCATGTATGATTTTCATTCCACTTCTCACGTGTACACCACTTTGTATTGGTCTTCACATGGAATTCTAATAAAATTGATTCATGTTTTGGCAGTAATGTGACAAAATGTGGAAAACTTCAAGGGGGCTGAATCTTTTGCAAACCTAGAAGTCCCTGACAAGATGTAACATTTATTTTGCCTCCATTCTGTTTCCTAGCAAATTTAAGATTTCTGAATGTATCTGTGAATATGTGAAGAAAAGAGATTCAGGGTTATTTATTAAAAGTTCTTATTGTTAAAAATGGTGCTAATTTTGCCCAACCAATCAGATGTTCGCTTTCAAATGTTAAATAAGAACTTTTATTGAATCTCTGTTAGTCTTCAAAAACATTGTAAACTGTAAAAGCTTTAAATAGGAAAGTTTATATAGAATAGAAAACAGTTATGTATGTTACAATAAACCAAAAGCTACACAGGACAACGTGCACTGAATCACAAAAAATGGATTTGGAAAAAATAACAGAGACAAAGTTGGTTATTTAGATTCTTTTTACAACGTACCACAGAAAAAACCACTTCATCTCCTCCTAGATGTATATATTGATCAGGAAAACTTTGCTGACTTCTCGAAAGAACAAATACATAAAACCGTAGGTGTCAT
Organism: Hymenochirus boettgeri; assembly: GCA_019447015.1. Taxonomy (NCBI): domain Eukaryota; kingdom Metazoa; phylum Chordata; class Amphibia; order Anura; family Pipidae; genus Hymenochirus; species Hymenochirus boettgeri. Next base: position 356,045,187 of record CM033469.1, on the reverse strand, counting down.
TCAGTTAGGGTTTACCGGACCAAAGTACCAGAAAGACGTCCTCCACTGAAGCACGGTTGTTAAGAGTTTTTTTTGCCCTGGAAATATCAAATAAGCAGTTACTTTTAAATATTATTATCAGATCTGTGTACCAGAAATATCTAATTTTGAGTCAAATTAATGGGCACTGTGGGTGTTTATCCTGATCTTGCTGCATTTGTAGAGCTATAGGGATTCAATAAAAGTTCTTATTGTTAAAAATGGTGCTAAATTTCCCCAGCCAATCAGATGTGATTTAACATTTGAAAGCTAAAATCTGATTGGTTGGAGCAAAATTTTTAACGATAAGAACTTTTATTGAATCAAATTCCTTAAAATCTCTCTCTTAAACCCATAACAATAAACCCAGAGAAGAAAGGGTGTTTTTGAAGGAATTGACCATTTAATATACACAAAACAAATATTCCAAGGAATTCACAGAGAACAGTGGTATTTCCATCTTGAAGTGACGTTAACAACACCATTCATCAAAGGTTAGCATCACTTTAGTTGCCTGTGTGAGTTCAACAAAAGAGATCCTTGCAACCACTGAAACTGCAAGTGACCCTATATCACTCCTGTGGCTCTATTACGGATGGTGACGTTTTAAAGGGTATCTCCACTGGAAATAAAAACTTTGGGCATCTAGTTTTATTGAAGAACGGGAGGTAAGAGCCGTGTCTTACCGTCTTCAATAAACCTGCAGGAGCCAGGAGAGAATGTAAGCTACTAACCCAATCTATCGCTCCCCGCCAAACTAAACGCCCAAAGTTTTTATTTCCAGTGGAGATACCCTTTAATACCACTTATAGTTTGCTGTTTAAGTCATGCAGATGGTGAATTAGGATTTACCAGGAGACGCAGTACAATATTGAATAATCATTAGCAAATTGCTTGCAGCTTTGGATAAAACTTCCCCATTGCTTATTGCGCTATTTCTGTTTATTTGCATGAGGGAAGCTCATGGTTGCTTTAGACCTCAGAGATTATCAAACACTTGCTATAACAAATGGAATATCTGAATCCACACTTCATTCTGAAGTGTAGTGATGTCAACTTAAACGTTTACAAGGAAAAAAGTCTTCAGTTACAATGCTTGTTTCTAACCGTTAGTAAATCAAGGTTCACTCTACTGTATCATGTGCACACTCCTATTAGAAAAGGGGACAAATTATTGAAAGACGAACAGAACAATTACTCACCTTCACCCCATGACTGTGTATGTCCTGGAGTATCGAACTCTGGAACCACACGATTCCTCTCATTCTGGCATATTCAATAACCAAATGGACATCAATAGGCGTGTACACATGTGTGAAGGGATGATAAGAACCCTAGGAGTACATATTAGAAATCATTCCATGTTCAAACAGCGTGGGAAAAGTAATAAGCAGCTTCGCAACTTAATCTGCTGAGTGTATATATGGATAAAAAGAATAAAACTTTTTATTAAGGATGCACACCAGTTTCAATCCAAGCCAATTTCAGACCATAACTTCCAAGAACTGAACGGTGAAATTAACCCTTGGGAAGATACAACATAACTTCATAGTGTTAATCTGTTTGCTGCTATATAATAGCAATACCTTAATGTTTACAGCACATTGGGCCACGGGTAACACACTCGTAGTAGGAGCTGCTGTGTGGGTTTAATAGAGAGAACAAACCCCTATCAATTTCTAATCATACGATAATGCACTCCGGAGCACACAATAAAGCAAACATATTTGGATCAGAGCGCAGTGCACCTAGTGTGGCCATAATCGCATAACCAAACCAACTCGGCTGACTAATTAAGTAGATCCCATTATGGATACATGGAAATAATTGCAGGCTGTTACAGTCTATATTAGGCAGGGCCATGTGACTGAACTTAGGAGGTGTGGCAAGACTGCATATCATCCAGTTTCTTCAGGGGATTACACGGATATTGCTTTTCTGGGGGGGGGGGGGGGGGGGGGGGGGGGGGTGGGGGGGTGTGTGCTTTCCTAACACAAGATAAAAATTTTGGTTTAGTTCTCCTTCAATTTCAATATTTCTTACACTTGTCACTTAAATCAGGAAAGGTTATACTCTGATAAGGGAAAGATGGATCATCAACAATGTGCCATGAAACACATTAAACTTGTTAAAGCCATTCATCCTGGAACAAAACAAATAAATTTAATTAAAAACCAGGATAAAATAATTCAACATAAAGCCAAATACAGATTAACTTGCCAGACTTCCCCAGAGCTAAATTTGAAAAGTAAATGAGAGCATTCAGCATTTCCGGGTGACAATAACAGAAAAACCTCAATATCAAAAAGAACATGCATTTGGACGATCCTGCCTAAAGATTTTCTGATCAATATACTAGCTGGAGCCTGTACATTGGAGAGTGCTAGTGCTGATATTTCAGCCCAACCATTACAGTCTATTAAAGACTGCAGGATCACAGCGATTTGCGGCTTGAAACAAAAGGATATAAGTTACAAAATGAGTGCCGATATTTTAGCCTGATCGACCAAAATATGGTTGGGGTGGTAAATCACCTACTAATTGGGCTGAGAGAAATCAGAAATTTACAGCCATTTCACCGAAAACATTTAATGTGACTTATAGCTCAGAAACTTTTAATTGAAACATTTCTAAGTGTAAACTGTAATTTTTTCAACACGTCAAAAAAAACAACTTACCAAGTTTATAAAAATAGTCTTTAATTGCAAGTAATGCCTGGAGGTGTCCAGCAGAACCCCTCTATGGGCAACCTGTGAAATCTACATTGCCTCTTGTTATTAAGAACTGTTAAGAGAAACCAAATCATATTTTAGCCACAGCAAAAATACAACTAATATAGCTTTATTACTTTAATACTAATAACTTTGATACTGGGATTCAAAAATGATAATTAACATGTACGCATTTAGATGTTAAAATAGCAACCATAAAGAGGACATATAACTCCAAATCCAAGAGCGTATTCAATTCCAGGACTGCAAGCGATCAGCGCTATCCACTGAGCCACGCGTGCGCATGCAACAAATGTCACAAATTCTTGCACAATTGCACTAGAATCCGTTGTGACTTTGTGCGGCAACTACTGTATAGGAAGTAATCACTGTGTGGCCCCACGCAGAACAATGATATTGGCTCCCTCTACTAGTAGTGAAGGGAGACAATGACAATTTCCATCCAGGCTGATTTGCCCCAGTACATGTTATGTCATATATAATTTACCATTAAGCATCCTCACCCTACTATAAAGATCTACTGAGTAAACACGAGTCCATATACCTGTGTTGTACAGTCAAGAGTATGGTAAAATGCAATGCAAGCCTACATTACTTTGTTTAATTTACATAATTTATAAGACAGTACACAAGATCAGATGCATCTTTTTCCCCCTTCGGTTTGATGGTAATCCTTTCCCCCCTGCCCAATTACTCTCCCCATCTTTGATTCTATTATCTCATCGCCAAGTTCTGTTTTGGGTTATGTTACTATTGGAAAAAATATATAGTAATCTACTTCTATTTTCATTGTTGGTGGAAGTCATGAACATAGCTGACATATACTGACTTTGGTTTATATAATAAAGTTAATAAAAAAAAAAAAAATGCCTGGTATGAATTTTCTATATGCCTGAATACAAACAGCAGCCTATTACAAGCTATTTCGTTATCGTTAAAGGGCATCTATAGTGGGAAAATGAAAATAGAAAAACTTTTTTCCTTCTTTCCATGTGTTCATAATCCTCTCTGTCCTAAGATACACCAGTTAAGCAAGGTACACACTAGCGATTTTTCCACCTGACCAACAGTTACTTTCGACGGTCGGCCAGGAGGAAGGATCGTCGGTCGCGCGCAAAAGCAGCCGCATGTTATCAAACAGTTACCGCGACCGTGGACCGCACTATGGTGCGTGGTTTTCCACCATGTCCGATTGTCCTTTCATCCGATTTGGACATGGCGCATATCGGATGCGATAATTTCGGTCCGATCGACCAATACACCTGAACTATCGGTCGATAGACTGAAATATTCTCGTGTGTGTACCCAGCTTAGAGAATACTGATTGCATTCCTCTACTCCTACTTGGATGTCAATCAAATCCCTGTGACGTGATCCCCCTTCCCTGCTCTGTAATAAACATAGAGATAACAGCATTAGCGGGGAGAGAGGTTGCTTTGATGGTAGATATAAGGCCCCCCCCTTCTCAATAGCTTTCATTGATTGATGATGGGTCACAAAGTGAAAGATCGTATTGCAGTAATAAACTACTGTTCTCCTTCCCTCCGTGTCTCAGGACAGCTTTTTTTTCGATGGCCACTGTGCGTGGGTGGTTTTCAGGATGTGAACTTTTAACTCCTACTGCACATGATAAGCTTGTCGGTTAGCGGAGTTTGAGACATGAAGGAGGTTACAGAGGGGAGGGGGAAGGGGGAGTGCTGCACAGAATCTGACACCATGGATAACAAAGTCACTGACATAGGTGATAGGATGAAGGCGCACAAAGTACATGAATTTAACTTTGCAAAGGGGCAATGTGTTTTTTTCACTAAGATGCCCTTTAATAATTATAGCAGAGATCATGCCTGAATGTCAGACAGCTCACATGCACCAAAACGAACATGTAGAAAAGGCTGGTGCTAATTTTAAGATACTATCATAGACTTGAAGGTCACTTACAATGCCAGTACTGTCTCATATAGTAATTGACTGAAAGTCTCTAAACCTGCAATAAAAGGATAAAACATATCAAGGCAAAACCAGAAGACATCCTCAAAGACATTTGAAGATTCCCAGGAAGTACAAGCAATGCTTCTGTAAATATTTACTATACAATCATGCTTAATCCATGCACGAGTTGTACCAAATTGTCACGTGTGTATCTGAGTCTCTTAATTAGGCTTACTGCCCCAGCCCTTATATCCAATTTTATAAACAAAAAATTGTAAGAGAAATCCAGCATAGGTTTAGTGAAGTGAGCATTTATTTCTCCATCAGAACAAAACAAAGGCTTTGTTTTTTCTGATGGAGAAATAAATGCTCACTTCACTAAACCATGCCTGGATTTCTCTTACAATTTTTTTGTTTATCTATCAAATCATGCTTAATGCTATATTTTAGAACAATTTAGAATAATTACTGCTTTTCACTGAAATCACTTCCAGTATGCATGCATTTACGTGAAGATATTAAACAATAGACACCTATACAATGTTAATTTTCAGTACAAGACACTAGACTGGAAATTAGATACAATTCTCTGCTTATGTATTAAGTTTAAAGCCCACTGAAAGAATTCTAGAACGGTTTAGCTATTAAATTACACTAAAGGCTGGCAAAATACACAGTGTTATTGAACTACACTGAATTCAAACTGTATGTGTATGGACAACCAGCACAAAACATACGCAAGCCTAGTCTTCACGTGAAAAAGTAGGAAGCTGCTGCCAAAAGAAGGACACTGAATAAAGCACACAATGTTTAAATCGAGCACCAGTTCTCTTATCCACGGGGCCAAATGATTAGAGAGTTCATGTATTTCAAATGTACTTTAAATAACTGTGTGTACAATGTATCCATAAATTCTCTATTAGACCAGACAAGTCAAACTTACTTTTATTTAAAATAAATTTCACACACCTCTTAGGGCACCCCAGACTTGATTTGCTTGAAGAACAGCCACATTCGCATCAACATTCAAATTATCTGCACACAAATAAAAGAAAGATAAGCTTTATAATCCAATTATAAGAAAACATTTCTGGTCATTTGAATCTGGCACTTAAAGGGTATGTCCACCCTTTATAAAAACTTTTATATATGAAAGTTCTAGCTCCCCCAGCCCCAACTGCATTAGTATAATTTCAAGAAAGTGCCCCGATAGTTACTTACCTTACCTCTCTCCTTTGCCACACAATCCCGCCCTCTGCTTGCATAGACTGCATGCAGGGACGGGATTACAGAACCATTTGGAGCTGGGATGTAAGGAGGATTTTTATGCACTACAGAGTGGGCCAGTAGCGGGGAGGGGGGGGGGGGGGATTATAGTTTTGGGGGGGTACATGCCCTTTAAGGGATACTGTTTGCTGTAACACATTATTAGTAGAGAACCCTCTGTATATATCTAAACTGAGTAAGTGGGTTCAGGAGCAGTAAATAGCCAGAACATTTCAGAAAGATACAATAAGTATGATCTATTCACAGCTCCTGATGTCAGCAGAGAGCCAGCACACAAGCCTAGTAATAGAACTATGTAATTAAACAGTGATGCCAACACACACAGGATGGCTGAGATTGTGTGTGGCCTGTGTGGGTCCACGGTGGGTGTGGAGTAAGCATATCGGGGACTTGACGTGGGTATAACCGTAAATGTAGTTTATAATCCATAAACATGATATGACTGTTTTAAAAAACCAGAAATTGTTTCAACTTACAGTAATTTCTGTTTTCTTGTCACTTTCCACAGCAGCATTCCCCAACTGGGAGGTCCCCACTGGATTTGACAGGAAGCGCACCAATAAAACCCCCCATACTCCGCCCCTTTCGTCTTTGTTTTATAGCTGTAAGAGATTAATGTATGATCTGTAAAAGGGAGGGGAGAATTCTGGTGAATGCTGCCGTGGAAAGTGACAAGAAACAGAAATTACTGGTAAGTTGAAACAATTTCTGGTTTTCTCTGTCACTCCTCATCGGCAGCTATTCACCAACTGGATTTACCAGAGCTAATAAAGGGAGGGACAAAAAAAATGTGCTAAACACAAATAAATTTATTAATGATCAAGAGTGTAAAACTGCTTCTAAAACTCTTCGACCAAATTGGTGTCTTTGGCTTGAAACCACATCTAGATGATAATGCCTGATAAAGGTTTTACAGGACAACCAATTTGCTGCCTTACAAATTTTCTCTAATGGCATCTTTGCCTGCAGCGCCCATGAAGTAGAAATCGATCTAGTCGAGTGAGCTTTAAGACCTTGCGGAACTGCCTCACCTCTGACCTCATAAGCTTTAACAATGGCTTGAACAATCCACTTGCTTAATGTTCTCTTTGTCGGAGCTTCTCCTCTTCTAACTCCTTTCGGAATCACGAAGAGCTTATCAGTTTTTCTCCAAGGATCGGAGATCTTTAAATAATAAGAAATCAACGACTAGGTCTAAAGTGTGCAGACACTCTTCTTTCTCATAGATGGTTGAGGGCAAAAGGATGGTAAATTGATTTCCCAATTTAAATGTTCCTGTGTTACCACTTTTGGAAGAAACTTAAAGGTAGGTTTCAAGGTAACTCTATCGTAAACACTGTCGTATTAGGTTCCCGTGCTACAATGATGACAATTCCGCCACCCGACATGCAGAGGTGATTGCTACCAGTAGAACAACCTTAATGTCAAGTTCCAGATAGAGCTTTTTCCAAAGGCTCAAATGGTTTACCCGTCAGTGCCGTAATACTATTGGTAACTCCAAGTAGGGCTGAGGACTTGACTTTGGATTAACCCTAACCAGGGCATTAAAAAATCTCCTTATTAATTTATCTTCCGCCCAAGGTTTGTCAGTTAATGCTGATATAGCAGAAACCTGCCCTCTCAATGTACTGTTGCTTAAACCTAGTTGAAATCCGGAAAAGAGAAATTTCACTATACAGGTTCCCTCTGGCTTAAATGGATTGGAACAGCAATCTCCACAAAGGAAAGAAATTTACTCCAGACTTTATAATACTGCTTAGATGTAGACAGCTTCCTGGAGCATAAAGCAAGTTTACAATTTCCTCCCGGAATCCTAAATTAGCTAGTTTATATCCTTTCAATCTCCAGGCCATCAAACTGAGATCGTTGAGTAACGGATAATTCACACTCAAGTTTTTATAAGGAAACCAAGGCCTCCTTGGCCAAAAGGTAGGATTGCTATTACATCCGCCTTTCTTCGTCTGATCTTTTTCAGAACTCTCCATATTAATGGGATTGGAGGGAAAATGTATAAAAAGGCGTTTCGACCAATCCTGAGACAGAGCATCCCTTTTTTAGTGCCTTGCATCCGACCATCTTGCGTAAAAGTTTTTGCATTTTGCGTTCTCCCGCTGTGGCCATAAGGTCCAACTGGGATGACCCCATTTTTGACATATGTCCTCGAATATATCTAAATGGAGACTCCACTCTCCTGGATCTATCCTCTTCCGACTTAGAAGTCTGCCACATTGTTTTGAACTCCTGGCATATGAATTGCCGAGAGACTTTGAAGGTTCTTTTCTGCCCACCTTAAGATTGGAGAAATCTCCTTTTGTAGGGTACGACTCTTTGTACCCCCTTGCCTCCGAACATAAGCTACGGCTGTAGGCGTTGTCTGAAACTACTCTTACATGTTTTCCTTGATTTTTTCTGCGAATGCCTTCATAGCTTCCCAAATGGCTCTTATCTCTAATACATTTGAATTTGACTCTTTTGAATTTTTCCCAGAGACCTTGAGCATACTGCTCTCCCAATGAGCTCCCCATCCCAAACTTGATGCGTCTGTTGTTATTAACGCCTCTACAGGATCCTCCAGGAGCCTTCCTTCTGATAAATTTTGCATCTTTGTCCACCATTTTAAGGAGTGTTTTTACCTCTAGGGTATTTTTACTTTTTTGTAGATTTAACTGAGGGTCTCTGACTGATCTTAGGAGGAAATTCTGCAGTGGTCTCATTCTCCATCTTGCCCATTCATCATAGGAATTGCAGCAGACATATATCCCAGCGTCTTTAGCCACCTTTTACTGAGATGGTAGAAGCCTTCCTTACACCGTAACATTCCGGATAATAGTGTGACACTTTTGGATAGGCAAGTGGACTCTGTTTTCTTTTGTATGAAAAGAGTCCCAAGAAATTAACTCCTGGGAAGGAACTAGTTGACTCTTTTCATGTTTATGATCCACCCAAAACTGGTTAGATTTGAATGACTTCTTTTACATTTGCAGAGCTGTTTGTTTCGTATCTGCCACTATTAGAATGTCGTCGAGGGTAATGATAAACCTGGACTCCTCTTTCCTTATCTCCGCCACCAGCGCTATAAGGACTTTTGTAAAAACTCTGGGGACTGTTAGTCCAAATGGTAGACAGTGAACTGGAAGTGTTGGCCTAGAGCGACAAATCTTAGATATTTCCAATGGTTCTTTATTATGGGAATATGAAAATAGGCATCTTGAAGATCTACCTTTGCCAACCAACAATCCTCGTACAGCTTGGATTATTGAGGCTAACGATTCCATTTTGAACTTCCTCACCTTCAGAAAATTTGTTCAAGGCTCTTAGTCTAAGACTGGGCGCCACCCGCCCGAAGCTTTTGGTACTAGAAAGATCTTGAATAAAATCCTTCCCTGTTTTGATGAACTGGAACACTTTGTATTGCTCCTAATTTTAGAGCTTTTTAATATACTGAGAAATAATCTCTTTCTCTTTTGAATTCTTTAGTTGTTCGGGAAACAAAACGATCTCTTCCGGCTTTTTTAAAAATCTAGGGGATAACCACTTGTCACTGTATTTTGAACCCAGACATCAGATATCCGATATACCATCATTGAGTATCACTTTGCTTCTGCATGAAGTTGGAACTTCTTTTAGGGAAGTTAACTTGTCTACCAACCTTCCATTGGCTGTCTGTATGCCTCTTTGCCTGGACGATACTGCCTGGGGTTACGAAAAAAGGTTTCTTTCCCTCTGAGTTGCTTGTCTCCAACCTCGGCCGTTTGAACTTTTATCTTGAGGAGAAAAGCACTTTTTCCCCAGAGATCTTCTTAATTATGTCGTCCAATCTGTCTCCAAATAACATACCACCTTCAAAAGGTAATTGACAAAGCGAAGCCTTGGAGGGGGTATCTGCGACCCAGCTTCTCAACCATAAGGCCCGTCTTGAAGCCCCGATAAGGCCATAGACCTAGCTGATAGCCTCACCAGATCCGTGGAGGCTTCTGAAATAAATTCCGCCGCCATTCTGCATTCCTCAACCATTCGTCTAAGTTTGACTTTTTAACTCTATTTCCATTGCCTCTTGCAGTTTCCAGCCAGATTCTCATGGCCCTAGAAACGGATGTTAACGCCATAGATGGCTTACATGTTGCACCTGCTGTAAGATATGATTTTTCAAATTACTCAATGCGTCTATCCATTGGGTCTTTAAATTTGCAGCGTCATCAATAGGTAGTAGTCCTTCTAGATAGACGAACCACTGGAGAGTCTACTTTTGGAGATGATTCCCTTTTACCGCGTCAGCTTCATCAAATGGGTACTTCTTCTAAACTTGGTACCAATATCAGGCCTTTTTTCCATTTTTCTTCACTCATTGTTTTTTTATTTGTCTCATAGACTCATGACAGGAAACGCAACTAATTTCTTTTTAATTGCAGGAAAAAATTTTCAGCCGAAGCCGATATCGTAGGCTCATTAGATAACGATAAGGTATCCCTAATAGCCTTAATAAGAGGATCTATATAAGAGACATCAAAAATATTCCCTTGATCCTCAGCCTCGTCCTCATCTGATATTTCTCCCGAAGATATACTTAACAGGGATGATTTTTCATCTTCGAACCTTCTGTCCAGAAACATCCAGTGTTTAGATTTTGACTTTCTTTTTTGACTCTTAGACTCTAACATAGTTTGAGACACTGTGTCTTTAATGAGACTTAGGAGTGAGTCCATTGAAATTTTTTCAGGCAATGCTAGTTGCACATCTGATTGCCTGCTTGTTCTTGAACAATTTTATCCTCTTCAACCTTCTTAGGTGACTTTTCAGAGGTTGAGGCACTATAACAAAACACAAGGGACAAAGAAAAAAATATTTAGAGTCTATACCTCAATATCCTTCTCTTTTAGCACAACTTACCTGAGGCTTACCTCATTTTTTTATGTCGGTGACCTTTCTTACTGACTCGCCTTCCATTGGATGGAGTCTAGACATAGAACCAGCAAAATAAGTACTCTGATTTAGTAAAAAAAAGAGTCTGCATACCCAGAAGAAAAGATACTTACAGAAATAGCAGTTGTACTAGCTTGGCAGCATAGGAGGCAGAAACCCCGCAAGAAAGTCTGTAGAAAAAAAACAGACTTGAAATCTTTGGACACAAGCTTAAACCTGGATTCGCCTAAAAACAACAGAGACCAAACCCAGAGGCGTCTGATGTCACTTCCGTTTTTTCGCGAAAACGGAAGTCCTTGTAGCGTGCAACCCTTATATCACATGATGGGGAGGGTTGTACTGATGTCATAGCAAAAAAAAACGCGCGCGAAAAACGGCACTCTGGGCCGCGAAATAGGCCGGAAAAGGTGACACATTCTGCCGCGATGTCACTTCCGTTCCGAAACCGGAAGTCAAGTCCGTTTTTCAATAAAATAGAAGGAGCAGAGCAACAGCTATAACCTCTCAAGCCTGGTCACTAGGCTCTCCCCTAGGCTACCAGAGGTGCAAACTAAAAGGGGAGCTGCAACAGGAGAGAAGGACGAGAACTCCCATTGGAAATAGCCACAATGGCAGGTAAGCCCACTGCATGCAATAAAGTGCTTCTTCATCCAGCAGGAAACGCACAAAGACGAAAGGGGCGGAGTATGGGAGGTTTTTTTATTGGTGCGCTTCCTGTCAAATCCAGTGGGGACCTCCCATTGGTGAATAGCTCCGATGGAGTGACAGAGAAAAGAAAATGATTTACAAGATTGTAATGCAACATGGGAAACTTTTTCTAGCCTCATTTACAATAGGTAAGTCACTTTTAAGCAGTAAAGGAAATAATTGGAGCCAGCAAAACAGTTTTTGCAATTAACTATAAAACCACTTCAATGTGAGTTTCATATCTTAACATCAGTCTTTTCAGTAATCTCAGGTTCATTGTCATGGAAGCTTATTATTTATCCCACACCATGGAAAATGAAAGCAAGGACCACTAAATTGTTTGGTAATCAGTTAGGTAAGATATAGTTGTAAGCATTTCCTAAGCTTTAAGTTGGGGGAAAACTCAGCTTAAACCTCAGCCACACCAAATGGTTTTAATACAAGATCTTAAAAAGCATATGCTAGGTTTGGCCAATTGGACTAGCTACACTTGTGCGCTGGAGCCTGTTGCGCTGCGTAAAGCTGGGCGCATCCTTCTGTTGGAATTGCCCTTTGATTGTTAAGTTGTGTACCGCAGTTCATACGTTTGAGGCCAACCAACGTCACCATCAGCCTCAGGATTGCTCGGAAATGCCCCCAAAATTTCCTCACCAAGGACAGCTCCCTGTACTAAGTATAGGGAGTAGCCCGCAGCTCAAGGTAATCAAATAATGTGCAGTCTGAAGAGAAATGCTCAGGACGTGTTTAGGGGGGATCTCAAAAAATGAATTTTAAATATCTGTCTCATCTCAAAGATTTTTAATGTGTGTATTGACCTTTAGGCAAACAAAAACATTTGAATATGATTCAAAAAAGGACAACAATAGCCTCCACTTCCTTCTTCCTCCCACTAAAAGTCCCCAGGGGTGAGACCTAAACTACTAGTCCCGCATCTGGGTTTTACCTAATTCAGTAAAGAAGCATGATAAAGTCAGCTTGTGAAGCAAGTTCTGGCCCGCCCTCACAACACTGATCAATGGGAAGGCATCTGCACTTTAGAGAAAATGGACTTACAAAGCTGACTTTAAAAGTCTTTTTCTACTGAATCAGGTAAGACCCAGGGGTAAGGACCTAGTGGTTTAAGTTCTCACCCTGGGTATGAGAAGAGGGCAATTTATAATGGTTTAAATGCCCTTTAATTAGTAAATGAAATAATAATAAAAAAAAAAAACACGTACAGGACTCATCTGAATTAACGGAGGGATATTTATAACATTCGTGGTCCTTAGTGAGATTACAATTTGAAGTTGTTAATAACTGCCCTCCGGCAATTTGTTGTTCCGGGCTATGCTGCCACATGGAGTATCCAACAGTAATCTAAATACCTATAGGAGAATAATAAAAATACTTAGAAAATGTTTCATAAAGCATGCGTTGTAGCGTGGCCTCAGCTTAAATGTAGCCATTTCATAGACATCAAGAGAAACCCATCTAGTGTAAGCACCTGTCATATAGGTATCTTCTAATAACAATTATAGAATGCATTATTTAATAACCCAAAAGGTAAATTTATATTATTGGGGAAAAGCTTATTGGGAAGAATGCCTGAAAAAATCAGGAAATAAAATTTCTCCCCCATTGCTGCTGTAAAAGTTACAGCAGTAGGAATTATAGAATTTGGGATCATTTACATTTTAGCTTTAGTTTTCCTTTAATAAACCAGAATAATTTTATAATCATTTTGGGATGGGTGAATTTATATTTTAGGGGAAAAAACGTTAATCTCAGAAAAGAAAAAAAAAACTGAGGTGGATGAATTTTCCACATATGACACACACGACCGTTCAATCGATTGTGCGGTTCCCTTTGGGAATTAGCCACGTCCGACTACATTTGTCCCGGCGAGCCCTCTGTGTACCCAGCCTTAGCAAAAGGTTGCAAGTTTAGAGAAAACAAGAAATGTGCATGTGTTGGAACAATAGTAACTTTAGGTCTGGGCATCTAGGGTGTCTGGATCAGAAATACAGTATGTCTCACCACAAGGCTGCCAATCTACAGGATCCAACAAACATTAATATAGTACAGGTGAAGCATACACAAAAACAACATGTCTAAGGGCTTGGCCACACTGGTGCGTTTTTTGCGATGCTTTGCACATTTAACCTGCATCAACATTTTTATTATAATGTAAATCATGGTAAGTAGAGACCCCCGGTATGCGCTACAACCTACGTGATTTGCAAAAGCATACAATCACCATTTTTGGTCTGTATTTGTCAATTGGACTTCATTCAAGTCTATAGAAGCGCATAGAAAAGCAGACACAACGAACATGACATGCAATAGTTTTTACCCATAATCCCCTGCAAAACACACAAACGCAGTAAAAGCAGACCCAATCGGATGGCAAAAGCGGACAGAAACGCACATCACTTTTTGTATGCTACATGACTTCACTCGTCCTTTAAGTGCTTGAGTAAGGACAAGTAAAGTCCAAAGCATTCCTACAGAGGTTAAATAAACCCGCACTATTCACAGCATTAGACCAGTGTTTTTTGGTATGCTTCACCTATACTATATTATCAGTTAGAAGAGATTCTATGGTTTTGCTACAAATCATATTTAATGGCAGCAGTTAGTTACAAAACAAACTGGAAATTCTTCTCTCCCCACCTAGGGCAACATAGTTCAAATCTTTATATTCAAGAGGCATGACTAAGGGCTTGTGCACACTAGGAACAGACAAAAATGCAACTTAAAAACGAAGTGCATTCCAGTGATGGTTTAATACGATTTGGTATCGGTTGCTAATCATTTGCGTGTGCGTTATATTCTTTTGTGTCAGTTTTTTCTAAGTTTCTTTTCTTTTGAGTTTAAGCTCGTTATTGAATGCATTTTTTGAATTTAAGGGGCAGGACCAAAGAACACTTGTCACTTCCTGGAGTGTGGACGTTTCAGGAGCTTTTTGGAGAGAGGTAGTAGTGTTGTGGAGAAGAGCTTGCAATTTTCTGGTGATTTTGCTATTATTCCTATAGCCCCGCGACCGGAAATGACTTACAGGAACACCGAGTTGATCCTTTGCGATAAATGGCCAGAAACACAAATGCATCGTTGTTATCCGTTTGTAACCGTGCTTTCATCGCATTTTAGAAAGAGAGAAATGCGTGCAGCAGGAATACAAGACTGGAAGGAATACATTCCAGCAAGTGTGAATGATATTGTGAAACCCTATGGGGTTTTACCGTCTTTTTTAAAACGCACCTACATATTTAAAACAGATACAACTGATGTAGTGTGAACTAGCCTAAGGAAGCCGGCTCTGTTCTGCATCTCTGCTAGAATGTTAAGTCCGATACATCTAAACCTTTTATTTTTAGCTCTAGCTACTAAGTGTATAAACCCTTCCCCACCCAATTTGTCTTCCTAGCCACACCTTCTCCATACTCTAATTTCTCCATTAAATCCTTCAGATTCACATGCAACTTTGTTCTAACCCCAAACAGCGGTTCACTGTGGTCCTGAATAAAAGTACTTTTCGTTTAACTAGGGTTTCTTTTTTATACGCACTAATTCTCCTTTAGATAAATATTCAATTGCATTTCCCTCCCTATCCAGTGGGACAGAAATTCTCAGTTCACCACGGAAAAGCAAGGTGCTGTCACGTGAGCTCCTTTATAGAAATAATGTATGGAAGGTCACGCACCAAAGGTATATATTGTGAACTATTTTATTAAACCATTACACATACGTTTTGGAGGGCTCTACCCCCCTTCTCAGCTGATCACCTATATACCTTTGGGGTGCGACCTTCCATACATTTTTCTAAATTGGATACCATTTACCCCGAGTGTAGGGGTTGGAAGTACATGGGATTCTTCTTACAGAGCTCCTTCATACCTTATGTTAAGGACAATTATAATCACCTTCCCTCCGCTCCTCTTCTGTGTCCATTAGCTTTTACCCAGGGTGAGGACCTGAACTGGCTGTTCTCCCCCCTGGGTTCGCGACGCTTACACACAGAGCTCTGCAACACGTGGCCTTCCCGATTGGCTTTGTGCCCGGAGGGAGGGGGGCGGAGCCTACCAGAGCAGCGTTGCTCCAAGGCTCTGGTGTAAGCTTCGCGAACCCAGGGTGAGGAACAGCGCGTTTCAGAGTCCTCACCCTGGGTAAAAGCTAACGGACACAGAAAGGAGCGCGAGGGAAGGTGAGTATAATTGTCCTTAAGATGCCAGGTGAGGAAGGGTTTATAGGAACTTCTGTAACTTGATACTGTCAATCATTTCTTAGGGCTCCGCCTACCACAGACCATAAACTAGGGTGATCCTCGCACCTCTCAACCAAACCACACGGGAAGCATAGTTCATCCCCATGGATCCCGCAGCTATCCGTTACTGGGAACTACAGAGAGTGCTAATGGGTCTCACCTCCGATATGCGTCCTCGAGCAGCACACAGCGGCCCATACAGTGGACCCCGGACGTGTACGATCCTGAAGGAGCCCGGGGGGACATTGAGAACCTCAGAGAGAACTTGACCGATTGTTGGCAGCGGCCACAGGGAACCGAACTGAGAATCCCCAGCACCTCCCGTTTGTCGTCTAAACCCGAGCGGGCGGAAAGACACAGGGAGAGGAGGGAAAGGAACCCCCCACTCGGACTGACACTGACTGCGACTCCATGCTCCCTGTCAACCGCAAATTGCCTCCACGGACTTCGGTGCGGGGCACAAGACAGGTTTGTCATGTGACCCAACCCGACCAGACGCCGCCCACGGATCACGTGACTTACAGACAAGCCGGCAGTTGCCATTGGTTACAGGGAGTGGAAGGAGGGGCGTTGGTGGTAAGTTCTTATTGTATGGGAGCCCATAGAGCAGGCGGTGATGGTGGATGGACTCTCCCAGAGTTCAGTGCGTGACCAAAATCCATCACATAAGAAATCCACAGCCAATAAATTAATATAGCCCCAGGATGGGATGGATACCATCCAGCTCAGTCCAGTTTATCTGCGTTTTTTCAGATTCACTTTTTCTGGTGATGTGGCGCTGGATTGGAAAAGCCGGTGTAAGGCAGAGGCCTCACTGACGCGTCGATTCGTGCGCAATTGATGTCCGCTTGCACTGCGTTCCCTGCCATTTCAGGTATCATAGCGCATGCGGGTGTGCGTAATTATTCACCCCTGAGTCAATACTTTGTAGAACCACCTTTTGCTGCAATTACAGCTGCCAGTCTTTAGGGTATGTCTCTCAGCTTTGCACATCTAGAGACTGATCCTTGCCCATTCTTCTTGTGCAAAAACAGCTCCAGCTCCAGTCAGATTAGATGGACAGTGTTTGTGAACAGCAGTTTTCAGATCTTGCCACAGATTCTCGATTGGATTTAGATCTGGACTTTGACTGGGCCATACTTACACATGGATATGTTTTGTTTTAAACCATTCCATTGTTGCCGCTGGCTTTATGTTTAGGGTCGTTGTCCTGCTGAAAGGTGAAACCGCCGTCCAGTCCAAGTCTTTTGCTGACTCCAGAGGTTTCTTCCAAGATTGCCCTGTATTTGGCTCCATCCATCTCCCATCAACTCTGACCAGCTTCCCTGTCCTGTGAAGCACCCCCAGAGCATGATGCTGCCACCACCATATTTGACCTTAGGGATGGTGTGTTCTGAGTGATGTGCAGTGTTATGTTTTCGCCACCATACGTTTGCATTTTGGCCAAAAAGTTCCATTTTGGTCTCATCTGACCAGAGCACCTTCTTCCACATGTTTGCTGTGTCCCCCACATGGCTGTGGCAAACTGCAAACGGGGACTTCTTATGCTTTTCTGTTAACAATGGCTTTCTTCTTGCCACTCTTCCACTTTGTGCAGTGCACGACTAATAGTTGTGCTATGGACAGATTCCCCACCTGAGCTGTAAATCCTGCAGCTCGTCCAGAGTCACCATGGGCCTCTTTACTGCGTTTCTGATCAGCGCTCTCCTTGTTCGGCCTGTGAGTTTAGGTGGACGGCCTTGTCTTGGTAGGTTTACAGTTGTGCCACACACACTATTTCTGAATGGTCGCTTGAACAGTACTCTGTGGGATGTTCAAGGCTTTGGAAATCGTTTTGTAGTCTAAGCCTGCTTTAAATTTCTCAATAACTTTATCCTGACTGTCTGGTGTGTTCTTTGGACTCATGGTGTTGTTGCTCCCAAGATTCTCTTAGACAACCTGAGGCCGTCACAGAGCAGCTGTTTTATCGTACGACATTAGATTACACCAGGTCACTCTAGTCATTAGCATCTCATCAGGCAATGTCTATGGGCAACTGACTGCCTCAGACTAAGGGGGCTGAAAATTACGCACACCCCACTTTGCATTATTGATTGTTAAAATTTTTTGGAATCATGTATGATTTGGTTCACCCTTCTCACGTGTACACCCACTTGTATTTGTCTTTCACGTGGAATTCCAATAAAATTGATTCATGTTTTGGCATAATTTGACAAAATGTGGAAAAACTTCAAGGGGGCTGAATAGTTTTTGCAAATCACTGTACTTATAGAGGACAAATGTAAGGTACGCAAGCTGGGAAATTTTGGCCATGCCTACTTCCCCAAAGCCACGCCAACCTTTGAGTACTCCCACTTTGATGTAATACCCACTAAAGACCACTATAGCCATTTTAAATACCCACTAAAGACCACTATAGCCATTTTACATTGTTGCAGCTGACAACCTGGCTAATAGAATGGAGGGCTGACTTAAAGGGTTCAGTATAAATACATATACATTAACCCTTTCACTGCCCACAGATCGTATATTCATGATCTGTGCAGTGAAGTACAAACTGCCACAGATCGTGAATACACGATCTGTGGCTTTCCCCTCCCAAAAAAATTTGCCCCCCCGCTAGGGGCAATTCGGGGGCAACCTTCAACTGCCCCCCCCTAGCCCCCTCGATCCCCCCCTCAGTGTGTCCAAATCCGAGGGTGGGACGGAGATAACCCCAGGTTTTGCACGTGACCGTAAAACAGGAGTTCGGTCCCTACGTGGAACTCTCTTCTAAGTCAGAAAGGAAGACCCCGGTGACTCACAGAACTTCCTCCTCCACTGGGGTCTTCTCTACAGAGGTTTAACATGCTTTGTCTGCCCCCCTGGTGGTCTATTTGGATACGCAGTGTGATCTCCTCTTCATTACGCTGCAGTACCTAGTTAGTACAAGCTGTCATGCTGACAGCCTTACTATACATTTTTGTGAATGATTCAAGTTCATTCACAAGTAGGATTTTTTCTAGTCCTTTGCTACTTAGCGAAGACTTAGAAAAAAAATGGGGACAGAGATCAAAATTTGGTGATCACTTCTGATCACCCAAATTATTGATCTTTGCCAATGAATGAAAAATCATTCCTGGAAAATGATTTCCGGGAAGTGATTTTTCCGATCGGATTTCGAATTGGAAATTCAAGTTCGGTATCATTCCCAGATGATTGGATGATCATCTTTGGGAATGATCCAAAAAAAGGGGAAATGCACAAAAAAAAAGTGATGCACACACTTTTTTTACCTTAAAAACTATAAATTAGCAAAAAAACTTTGTCTTCTCCAAGCTTCCCATGTCCCCGTGATATCGGTTAAAGTAAACGCAGATCATTTATTTGTGGATTTCAAGGGAAACAACTAAGCCTATTTAGTAGGAATTTTGCAGAAGGTACCAAAAAAGACCAGGATCAGTAGTGTTGCAAAAACTGTGTGATTCGCATACTAACTGGTTTTCACTAAAATACCACTAAAAGGGAAGTGGGGATAGGGTTGGGGGTGGGTTGTGGCGTTTTTTAAAATTTTTCTTGTAATTGCAATTGCGCATGGATCCCATTTGAGCTAGTTGGTGGCCCCGTCCTCTGTTTTGCACCCACCCATATGGCATACCGTTTGATTCGGAAACATGTGGGCGATTGCCATTTAGTGGGGTTTTTTTCTTGCCAAGTGGTTTAGGTAGGATTTCAACCATTGAGTCCTCTGTTTTTATTTTTCACAAAATCTCTAAAAGCACGGAGGTTCTATGAATAACAGCGTCTGGAATTCTTCATGTATATACGGAAAGGCATGATACCATCACGTAGCTGAAGGTGTGTAGCTTCCAAAAATATATAGTTTGTGGGGGGTATTTCCAAGTTGATTAGGCTGTTCAAATTACAGAACACTTTGATTTTTTTTCTTGTAATTGGACTTGTGGCCAATCGTCCCATTTGAGCTAGTTGGTGGCCACGTGCTCTGTGGGTTGCATCCCATATCATATGGCACTCCGTTGAGCAGGATTTGTGGGAGTTTGACATAGTGGGTTTTTTTGCTTGTCAGTTGGTTTAGGTAGGATTACAATCCTTGATGATCATTTTATTTTTTTTTTTTTTCACAAAAACCTCCTGTAAACATGGAGTTGGTTTGGATCACTTGGTCTGGAATTCTTCATGTATGTATGAAAGCAATGGCATGTAACGTAGCTGAAGGTGTGTAGATTCCAAAAATATATATGGTTTTGGGGGGAATTTCCATGTTTCGGGACTGTTTCCTTAGAAAAAGTGTAGGCTGTTCAACATACAGAGCACTTTGATTTTTTTTTTGTAATTGATTTGTGCATGCATCCCATTTTGAGCTAGATATGGTGGCCACGTTCTCTCGGTGCATCCAGCATATTGCATAACGTTTTGATTCAATCAAGAACATGGTGGGAGATTGATATTTTGTGGGGGGCAGTTCCAAGTTTTGGGGCTGTTTGAAATTTAACATAGCACTTTGATTTTTTTTTTGCAATTACACTTGTGCGCGTAGTCCTATTTGTGAGCTAGTTGGTGGCACGTCTCTGTGTACGTCTCTGTGTACATCCACGCATATGGCATACCGTTTGATTCACAACATGTGGGATAGGTGATATTTAGTGGGGGGGGGTTATTTGTGGGGGGTGGGGGGGGCATTCCAAGTTTTGGGGTCTGTTTGAAATTACAGAGCATTCTTTGATTTTTTTCTTGTAATTACACTTGTGCATGTGTCCCATTTGCAGCTAGTTGGTGGCCAGTCTCGTGTGTACAATCCACACATATGGCATACCTTTGATGTTGCAGGATATGTGGGAAATGACATTTAGTGGGTTTTTTGCTTGTCAAGTTTTGGTTAGGTAGTTTTCAATCCTTGAATCAACTTATTTATTTTTCACAAAACCTCTAAACCTCCTTTGGATCACTGGTCTGGAATTCTTCATGTATGTATGAAAGCATGGCACTGTAACGTAGCTGAAGTGTGTAGATTCCAAAAATATATAGTTTGTGGGGGGAATTTACATATTCTGCACTGTTTCTTAGAAAAGGGTAGGCTGTTCAAATTACAAGCACTTTGATTTTTCTGTAATTGCATTTGTGCGTCCCATTTGAGCTAGTTGGTGGCCACGTCTCTGTGTACATCCACCCATAGGGCATACCGTTTGATTCGAACATGTGGGGAGGATTGATATTTAGTTGTGGGTGTTTATTTGTGGGGGGCATTTCCAAGTTTTGGGGCTGTTTGAAATTACAGAGCACTTGATTTTTTTTTTCTTGTTAATTACACTATGCATGTGTCCCATTTGAGCTAGTTGGTGGCCATGTCCCTGTGCATCCAGCTATGGCATACCGTTTGATTCAGGGCATTTGGAAGATTGATAATTGACAAGTTTTTTTTACATGACATGGACATTGCATGATTTTTAACTTTGAATTGTATTTTATAAATTTTTCCTGAAATCTGGTAAAAAAGCGAAATTTTACATGAAACTGCGCCACACCCTTGGTGGTATGCATAAAGGAATCACACCCATTGTGTACTGAAGGTGGTAGATCCAAGAATATTAATGTTTGGGGGGTTTTTCTAATATGAGGAGGGGTTTTAGTAGTCTGACAATTGAAAAGTTGCTGAATTGGGCCATTGTTCATTGGCTAGTTATTCCACGGTTTGACGTGTGTAACCATACCTATAGGTATAATCCGTTGATTCAGGACATTTGGAGATTGATATTACTTGGATTTGGCATGGATTCTACCTTTTGAGAGTGTGTTTTTTTCAAATTTGTTAGCGAAATCCTAAAACTGTGACTTCTACTCGAACGAACTGTTGCCCACACCATTGCTGGTCGACATGAACAAACTACAGAATTTCATAGATAAGGTGTGTGGATTCGAGAAATATATGGTTTGGGGGGTGTTTGTGGGGAAAAAAATTGCAGAATGTTCAAATTCAGATGTTGGCTGAATAATGTTTGCTGATCTGAGCCTTGTGCATGTTTCACTTTGTGGCTTTTTGCTTCCACGTCCACGTGGTGAACCACACCATTTGCATACGTTTGGATTCAGAAATTTGGAGATATGATATTTAGTAACTTTGTTTTTACATTCCATACGGTTTTGGCATGATTTCTACATTTTGAAGTTTTTTTTGTTCATTTTTTTCAGACAAATGCGAACTCTAAGAAGAACATGCCGCCCACCCCATTAATGGTATGAATAACAAAACTACAGTGTACATAGTTTAAGGTGTGTACATTCAGGAATATTATAGTATGTGGGGTTACTTTCTAAGGCTTACGGGGTTGTGTTTTGGTGGAAAAAACTGCAGACTGTCTAAATTCAGAGTTGGCTAAATATTTTTGCCGGTTTCATGAGCAATCGTGCATTGTTCTCACTTTGTGGTTTTTTCGCTTCCACGTCGAGCGTGTGTAACAACACATATGCATAAACGTTTGATTCAGAACATTTGGGAGATTGATATTAGTAACTTTTTTTACATTCCAATCAGGCGTGTTGAGCATGATTTCTACTTTTGAGTTGTTTTTTGTTAATTTTTCAGACAAAATGCGAACTTACTACGAAGAACTGCGCCCACCCATTGATGGTAGAAATGAGACGAATACAAGGTTACATAGTCGACAGGTGTGTGTAGATTAGCGAAGATATATTAGTGGGGGGGAGTTTCTGAGTTGGGGGAGTTTGTGGGAAATAACTGCAGACTGTTCAAATATCAAATGGCTAATTTTTTTTTTTGTGCCTAACTGACATTTTGGGCATGTCACCTCGGGTTAGGTTGGTTAGCCATGCCTCTGGGTATACCTATGAATGTGGCATACCGGTTTATATCGGGAGGGTGTTAGCTTTCAGTTTGAGATGCGTTTGAACTTTTTTCCCCCCTCACAGTTTTAGCTGAAAATTGTGCATTTGATTATTAGTCTCTGATTTTACAGTTAAGGAACAAATTAAAATGTGATAAAATAACTTAACAATTGGACGAAGAGCTGCGTCGGGTATCGGCATTTGATCAAAACTAACCTCACTCATAAAATCTTGTGGGTGTGGGTAGTTTCTAAAAATATCTCACTTGGGTGATATTTTTAGTTAATTGGTAATATTCTATGTTAAAACTGTCAGTAGTGGTTATACATTTAATTTGGGTGTCTCTCTAAAGCTGCAGTTTTTAGTTTGGGGGGGTCTCCTGTACAGGAAAAGTGGGTACACCTATCATATATGTGGGTATCCGTTGTACTAGGAGTATCCAGAGCTTTTAGAAACGTAATATTTTTGTGTGTACCTTAAGATAACTATGAGTAAGAAAATGGAAAAATCCAGGAAATTTGCAAATTTTTTTATTTTTTTTACATATTTTACCATAATTCCAGTAACATTTTCCAGAAAAGTTACAAAACTCCTGTTACCAATGTTAAGTACCACTTTTGTGCTGACAAAAACAATGTATACTATCCCTGATTTACTGCAAGGTTTCCTACTGTAAAAAGTATCTAAAGCGATTAATGGCAAATCCTGAAATTCTTCTTGGCATTTAAAAAACATGAAATTCTTCTTCTGGCACTCAAGGTTAAAGAAGAACTTGTGGTCCAAAAATGACTTTAGGTAAATTGAGAGTTTTTGCAATTTATTTCTATGGTTTATTTTGCAATAGTTTTTGAGATATTTAAATTTTGTGTGTGATTATGGGCTGCAGCATCACCAGGTCCCCTTCACTTCTGGCTTCCTGCTCTGAAACCTGTCAGTCAATCTGCCCTGTGTCTCCTCCCCTTTGCGCCCCCCATGTCCCTCCCACTATGGACCCCATGGTCCCCTCCAGTTGCAGGCCACCCCTTGGCCCATTCCCTTCAGCCCCATGTGGTACCTCCCACTCCGCGGGTGCCTAATGCCTCCCTCGCCCACTCGCGGGTGCCTCAGCCTCGCCCACTCGCGGTTGCCTAAGCCTCTGCCCCCTCGCGGGTGCCTAAGCTTGCTCGCCCACTCGCGGGTGCCTAAGCCCCCCCACTTTCTCGGGTGCCTAAGCCCCTGCCCACTCGCGTGGCCTAAGCCCCACCCGCTCACAGTTGGCTGTGGGTCCACTCTGACTCCCCCCCTATGTAGACTAACTAGTCCTGTGTGTATATACCTGAGATTTTAAAAATAATTATATTTTTCCACCTGAACTTTCCGTTTATAACACTGACTGGTGAGCTGGAGGCTGACTACCATAGATTTAAATAATATAAGCATGCCCTGCCCACCTTGTAAATATGAACACCCTCATGTTCAGGCCGCCCACAGAACCGGTATATAAAGATGCCCCTTTCCCAAATAAGATGTGCCCAAGAACTGCCCACACATAGACACTTACCTGTGCAGGGCTTGAGTTGCTCATTTAAAGGACTCCTTTTAACAGACCGCACCATTCATAGGACCACAAGGGGCATGTGCCATTAGCAAACATTTTAGTTTGCTCCTGGTAGGCGTAACCTGCTCCTAAAGACACTCCACACCCTCTCACAAACAAAAAAAAAAACAAACACACACAAACAGACCAGGCACTCACACAGACAGACAGATAAAACACAAACATACATATATTACACCATACAGGCAAACAGTCATGCAACACGACTGACAGCCCAGTCTACCCCCCTCCCCCCATTTAGACAGGAATAGACAGGTGCTGCAGCAGGGACACTTTTTACTCCAGACAACCTTTGCCACAAATCGCCAGAGCCCCAGCCTCACGACACCCTTTTCCTCGGGAACGTGTGCGCCAGGTGTAGAGAAATATGAATCAAATGTCCAAACAAACAAACCTGCGTTGCCGCAAGTCCGGAGGAAGAGAGACCAACGTGCACACGAGCACACCCCCTCCGTGAACTTTAGTCACATGCTATAAGCAAATAGCTTCAAATGCTTAAAGATATCGGGATTAGGGGCAGAATTTAAAATCCTGCTGACCCGATCCGTGTCTCAAACGAGGACGAATCCAGTTAAAAGAGGAATGTTTGGATCCGCTACGTGTGTTAAGCGGGGCAGTGTGGCCTGGCCCTTGTACAATATTTATAAAAACAAAAGAGATAGTTTGAGGTCCCTGCTTCACCTAAACCACAAAAATGTTGTGGTTTAGGTGTTTTATTTATGTGGTGTTACTATTTTTATATATTACACTTTTATCACTATGTTAAGCACTTGCAACTTTAACATTTGCACTTTATTACTGATAGCCCTTCTTGTTAATGGCAACATTAATTTTGACCACTAGATGGCCATTCCTATTGTGTGATTAGTTTTACTGTTATAAAGAAGACTTGGTTCTGATGTTTGCTCATAAATTTGCTTGTCTAAGGGAGAAGCACCGGTCCGAAACGTTACAAAAAAAATGTGTGGTGATTTAAGACTGTAGTGCCCAGCTTTTGTTCCTTTTCTATATTCATAAAGGTAGCCGTTTCAAGCCCTGGTAACCGTAGACTATAAGTCCTAAACAGCAGGGGTAGGGGAAAGGGCTGGGAACGTGTTAGGATCACATCCTTTAGGTTTCTCCAGAACTCATCTTATTAGTAATCTTATAGCTGAAGGTATGAAGAAATAGATCTTGTCAGACTACTTACTTGTTAGAGGGGGAAGAATTTAGATCTGGCTAGAAGGATGAAGAAATACACGGTTTTGCTAAAGCTTTTTATACTTACTGTGCACATTGGCAACTAATGTATAACTGAGTCCTGTTTGCTAAGAAAACATTTCTACTGGATAAATATTGTTGCTGGATTGCGTGCAGAACGTAGTGGTCAATGAAGCTACTCTATTTCTAATTGGATGCCTCATGTTCTAAACTTGGGCCACCTGCCATTTAATCTTATAAATAAATGAAGTGGGGGCATTAAGAGCAAGGTCTCTGTTTGCTGATGGCTACAAAACTATGTCAGAGCTTTGGAAACTTCAATGATTTGCAATTGCTGCAACAGACCTAGATAGGTTATAAAAAATGGGCAGCAGAGTGGTCGAATTATATTCAAGTGTGATAAATGTATAGGTGCTGCAAAACGACTCCAAAAGACTGGGGGGTGCTAATAGATTAACAGACTTAGCTGTATGCAAACATGCCAGACAGCCACTGGTGACGTTCCTCAAACTAAAAAATATTGTGAATTACTAGTATTAATCCACTAATGTATTTCTGTTAATCCATGGATATTTTCTGAATCCATTTGAGTCATTAGATTCCTTTCATTTTTTTTTTTTTTTTGCCTTCTTCGGGTTAACAAGTAGGGTATAAACGTTGGACTAAGATGACATATGTCTTTTATTCATAACCCCATAGACAATATTAACTATGTAATGTGACTATGTGAATACTAAGTTAACTTGTTAATATGTACCATAAGTACCCTCCAACATTCCCCCTTTAATAGGGACACTTTACCCTTCAAACATTCCCCTTTAAATAGGGATTCTACCTGCCAACCATTCCCCGTGAATGGGGCACTTTTACCCTCCAACATTCCACTTTAAATTAGAGCACTATTCTCTCCAACATTCGTCTTTAATAGGGTAACTTACCCTCCAGCAAGTCTTCTCTTTAAATAGACACTCCTTATACCCTCAAACTAAACCTCCACATTTCTCTTTAATATACACTCTTATAACCCTTAAATTAAACCCTCCAACATTTCTCTTAATACACTCCCATATAGTGAGCCCTCAGATTAACCCTCAACATTTTTCTCTCTTTAAATAGGACATACTCCATATACCCTCAAACTAAATAACCCCTCCAACATTTCTCCTTTAAATAGGGACACTTTACCCTCCCACATTTCCCTTTAAAAAAAGGGCAACTATACTCTCCCAACATTCTTCTTTAATAGGGGCACTATACCCTCCAACATTTTCTTTAAATAGACCTCCCTATACCCCTCAAACTATACCCTCCAACATTTAGACTCCGCACGAGCCAGGGCCCGACCCGGCACCTGGGTCGTGTGGGGGCAGCACGTGAGGGAACCCCTGCGGCCGCCAGGGGTACCCCGGCGGGCGCCGGCGACCTCAACGAGCCGGTTGTTCCGCGTCTTGATCCGACGCGACTTGTCTGTCTGGCACACCAACCCCACTCAGGTCGCCGATGCCAGCAGACTCACTGCGGCCCCAGTGACCCGCTGGCACCGCCGGCCTCAGCGGACCGATGTTGCCCCCGCTCTTCTTTCTTCTTTCTTCACAGCCATCTACTGCGATGGCATCTGAGTTCCGCCGGCGGAAAGCTCCTCTTTATATAGGTTTGCAGAAATCCATAATCCGTTTCTGATTGGTCAATTTTTAATACTTGCTTTACATTAACCAATCAGATTTCTGGAAAGTTCTGAAATCTGATTGGTTAATGTAAAGCAAGTATTAAAAATGTAAAGCCTCCACCCCCCCAGCGGCTCCCTCCCGTCCCCTCCCCGGGAGCGGCCGGGGCGGGGGGCTTGGAGGGGTTGCCGGGGAGGGGGTGCGCGGCGGGTGGTCGCGACCACCTGCTGCGGCCACTTCCCGGCAGACCCTTCTAGCCTCCCGTTCCGAGATTGCCGCGAACGGGGAACGGGTTGGGAGGGGCTGCTGGGAAGTGGCGGCGGCGGCGGGTGGTCGCCGCTGCCGCCGCGGGGTGTGTGGGCGGGGTGGGCGTATGCCCCGCCCCCTTAGGAGCGGCGTCTGGAAGGGATTTTAAGTCCCTTCGCAGCTATACTATATAGTATCGCCGCGAAGGGGCTTAAAATTACCGCAGCACATCGCGGCCGCGATAGGTATCGCGGGAATAGCGCTCGCCGTTATAAATACGGCGATAGCGCTAGTTTCGCGGGCCGCGATGTGCGGCGGTAATTTTTTTGCGCTAACATCGTTCCTTTATAAATATGCCCCTATGACTAGGAAATATCACCGTCCATCTAGTGATAGATTATGTTCAATTAGAGAATGTTTAAGTTGGATCGCTGTAGATTGGAGCGCCCCCAATCTAGAGAAGGAATTTAATCTAATTCCCTGGGATTCCTCCTTATTAAGCTGTACCTGAAAAATGCCCTTTTATTGCACATTTGTTTATCTATCCTTAGCTAACCTCAACGTTATCCTACTTATTTTTTAACACTTGACGTTTATCCAAGTGGAGGGATGAAGATATTTCTACATTGCGATTAATTTCTCCTTTATAGATAAACAAGTCAAGATTTAGTATAGTCTGTCAAACCAAGAATATCTTCTATGGACATGCTACACACTCTGGACTAATGGGAACTCACGGTAATGGACAGTAAGGGGGACAGGTGTGTATTTTGTATGGAAACTGAACATATAGATCTGCGGATAAAGATTGATCGAGCCAAATTTTAGCATTTTCCAAGAAGCTGAGAAACATATTGAAGTCTGTGGAAGTTTTAACAAGATTTCAAGGCTGGGTAAACCTGTGAATATGAATATTTAGACTGTGGATAGGCCATGAACTACACTAGAGTCAGATGCCCAGTTTTCATACCCAGAAAGTGCCCAGAGAGATACGGGGAACCCAGTCTAGAACCAGTCCCGCACTTTCCACATTTTGCATCTTTTTATTGGTTTCTATGCAAATATAAAAGAACTTTCTTTCATGATTTTATTCTTTTTATAGTCCTTGGTATTGGGGTCCCATTATTGATCTGAAAAAAAAACCTAAAAACTGCCTATAATTCCTAAGGGTTGTTTGTGCTGTGTTAAGGACTGTGTCTTTCTTTCTTCCAGTTAAAGGGGTGTGCTGGGCTTCTATAGTCTAGTATTGCACCTGATGTAATCACAAACAGGCTGTGAAAGGGTTAATTAGTGTTTTGTTTTTTCCCTCTCTTCTTGGCACTAATTGGTGTGGGGGTTGGGGCCTATTAGTTAAATAGGATTCACATTGGTTGGACCTGTGGTTTGGACCTAACAAAAGGAAGTTTCCTGTAAGTGAAACAAACTAGAGTGGAACGTATATGTCCCTTGCTCTAAAGGACCTCAATCTCAAGGACATTGAAAGGGCAATTAAACAAGGTTTGTGCATCACTGTGTTGGTGTGGTGTATTAGAAGGGGCAGTTTTGTCAGTACCATGCAATGTGCATCGTGCCACATGTATAGGAACCTGGAGCAGACGTTCCGGGGAACCTATGTCTGTGTCAGGTGTGAGTGGGTTGCCCGTTTGGAAGCTGAGGTGGAGAGTCTAAGAGGGCAGCTTGCAGCATTGCAGGGATTGGCAGAACTGGGGGGTCAGCAGGCACTGGCTGGGGCCAGTAAGCGCTATTTTCGCGGCCGCGATGTGCGGCGGTAATTTTTTTGCGCTAACATCGTTCCTTTATAAATATGCCCCTTAGTCTGGTCTTTTGGTTCCTCTGGGTCCTGAATGTTAAGGGTCTGTAGGACCGACTTGATAAGGTCGTTGATTGCCTCTGGAGTGAACATGGTTTGTAGCTCTTGTTCAGAAGTGACGGATTCCAATTCTCCTTCTTCAGAGTTCTCTCCATCTTCCAGATACCCTTCCTCTGCAGGAGAAGTGGATAAGGTGTCAAGAGGTTTGATTGATCTTTGAACCCTAGGATCCGTTCCATGCGGAATTACTGATTGGAGGACCTGGGAAATGGAAGCCGATAAAACGGACATTGATGTTGTTAGAGATTTGGCCCAGGCTGGTTCGGAATCCTGGGGGATGTTGCCCTGAGTATCCACAGGTAACACCAACCCTGAAGGCGGATTCTTCAATCCAGAGGGTTTTGGCCCACTCAGGTTCCTGACTGGCAATCGCAGTCTGTACAGGGGGTCTTGGGTTGATCTGCATGGAGCACAAAGTGGCCCAGATACACCGGCAGGAAACTTTCCTTGGCACATACATAAGAAATGGCGTGGGCAGACTTAGCTGCCTTTGGGCAGGATGAGGATTTCTCCATGGAAGACCTGGAGAAGGAAGATCTCGAAATATGCAGAAGAAAAAAAAAAACAAAAAACACTTTTTTTATTGAAGGACCTCCAACCCCCAGATGGGGAAGAGAAAGGGGAAAAATTGGTATAGTGATGTCCCCACAGAAAGATATTGAGGTTAGAAATAATAGGAAAGAACTTAGCTGAGACAGGGGAAGACTGGAGGAGAACTGCGCGGGAGCCAAGAGCTAGGAGAGGTCAGAGAGAGCCACGAGGTCTCAGCTGGGAATCACAGCAGGAGAGAGGAGAATGGATATAACCCCAAGGTCTCCTGTGTCCCCCTGTAG
Source organism: Hymenochirus boettgeri (assembly GCA_019447015.1). Classification (NCBI taxonomy): domain Eukaryota; kingdom Metazoa; phylum Chordata; class Amphibia; order Anura; family Pipidae; genus Hymenochirus; species Hymenochirus boettgeri. The sequence goes on along the minus strand of CM033469.1, from coordinate 356,015,121 downwards.
GCGAAAAATATGTAGCCTATTTTCCTACCACCTGCCTTTAACATCTCCACATGCACAATGGAAATGTCAAAACGGGTAAAATGATTGCCCTGATTACATCTGCTGTTTCACTAGTAGTTTTTGAAGAAACCCATATTATATACCATTAAAATACTTAATGGAGGCTAAACCTACTTTTTTCCAACCCTTTAAATGTGAAGGTTTTCACAACTATTCACCACACCATATGACAATGGTATTCACCAGCTATTTGAATTTGTTTTCTATACATATGTCTACACACCTACAGTGGTTTGCAAAAGTATTCGGGCCCCTTGAAGTTTTCCACATTTTGTCACATTACTGCCACAAACATGAATCAATTTTATTGGAATTCCATGTGATAGACCAATACAAAGTGGTGTACAGGTGAGAAGTGGAACGAAAATCATACATGATTCCAAGCATTTTTAACAAATCAATAACTGAAAAGTGGGGTGTGCGTAATTATTCAGCCCCGAGGCAGTCAGTTGCCCATAGACATTGCCTGATGAGTGCTAATGACTAAATAGAGTGCACCTGTGTGTAATCTAATGTCAGTACAAATAAAGCTGTCTTGTGACGGCCTTAGAGGTTGTCTAATAGAATCTTGGGAGAGCAACAACACCGAAGTCCAGAACCACCAGACAGGTCAGGGATAAAGTTATTGAGAAATTTAAAGCAGGCTTAGGCTACAAAAAGATTCCAAGCTTGAACATCCCACAGAGCACTGTTCAAGCGATCATTCAGAAATGGAAGGAGTATGGCACAAGTGTAAACCTACCAAGACAAGGCCATCCACCTAAACTCACAGGCTGAACAAGGAGAGCGCTGATAAGAAATGCAGTCAAGAGGCCCATGGTGACTCTGGACGAGCTGCAGGGATCTACAGCTCAGGTGGGGGAATCGTCCATAGGACAACTATTAGTCGTGCACTGCACAAAGTTGCCCTTTATGGAAGAGTGGCAAGAAGAAAGCCATTGTTAACAGAAAAGCATAAGAAGTCCCGTATGCAGTGTGCCACAAGACATGTGGGGGATACAGAAAACATGTGGAAGAAGGTGCTCTGGTCAGATGAGACCAAAATGGAACTTTTTGACCAAAATGCAAAACGCTACGTGTGATGAAAAACTAACACTGCACATCACTCAGAACACACCATCCCCAAGGTCAAATATGGCGGTGGCAGCATCATGCCCTGGGGGTGCTTCTCTTCAGCAGGGACAGGGAAGCTGGTCAGAGTTGATGGGAAGATGGATGGAGCCAAATACAGGGCAATCTTGGAAGAAAACCTCTTGGAGTCAGCAAAAGACTTGAGACTGGGACGGAGGTTTGCCTTCCAGCAGGACAACGACCCTAAACATAAAACCATGGCAACAATGGAATGGTTTAAAACAAAACATATCCACGTGTTAGAATGGCCCAGTCAAAGTCCAGATCTAAATCCAATCGAGAATATGTGGCAAGATCTGAAAACTGCTGTTCACAAACACTGTCCATCTAATCTGACTGAGCTGGAGCTGTTTTGCAAAGAAGAATGGGCAAGGATTTCAGTCTCCAGATGTGCAAAGCTGGTAGAGACATACCCTAAAAGACTGGCAGCTGTAATTGCAGCAAAAGGTGGTTCTACAAAGTATTGACTCAGGGGGCTGAATAATTACGTACACCCCACTTTGCAGTTATTGATTTGTTAAAAATGTTTGGAATCATGTATGATTTTCATTCCACTTCTCACGTGTACACCACTTTGTATTGGTCTTTCACATGGAATTCTAATAAAATTGATTCATGTTTGTGGCAGTAATGTGACAAAATGTGGAAAACTTCAAGGGGGCTGAATACTTTTGCAAACCTAGAAGTCCCTGACAAGATGTATACATTTATTTTGCCTCCATTCTGTTCCTAGCAAAATTTAAGATTTCTGAATGTATCTGTGAATATGTGAAGGAAAAGAGATTCAGGGTTATTTATTAAAAGTTCTTATTGTTAAAAATGGTGCTAATTTTGCCCAACCAATCAGATGTTCGCTTTCAAATGTTAAATAAGAACTTTTATTGAATCTCTGTTAGTCTTCAAAAACAATTGTAAACTGTAAAAGCTTTTAAATAGGAAAGTTTATATAGAATAGAAAACAGTTATGTATGTTACAATAAACCAAAAGCTACACAGGACAACGTGCACTGGAATCACAAAAAATGGATTTGGAAAAAATAACAGAAGACAAAGTTGGTTTATTTAGATTCATTTTTACAACGTACCAGCAAGAAAAATCCACTTCATCTCCTCCTAGATGTATATATTGATCAGGAAAAACTTTGCTGACTTCTCGAAAGAACAAATACATAAAACCGTAGGTGTCATTCAGTATAGGGTTTACCGGACCAAATGTACCAGAAAGACGTCCTCCACTGAAGCACGGTGTTAAGAGATTTTTTTGCCCTGGAAATATCAAATAAGCAGTATACTTTTAAATATATATTATCAGATCTGTGTACCAGAAATATCTAATTTTGAGTCAAATTAATGGGCACTGTGGGTGTTTATCCTGATCTTGCTGCATTTGTAGAGCTATAGGGAGATTCAATAAAAGTTCTTATTGTTAAAAATGGTGCTAAATTTTGCCCCAGCCAATCAGATGTGATTTAACATTTGAAAGCTAAAATCTGATTGGTTGGAGCAAAAATTTTTAACGATAAGAACTTTTATTGAATCAAATTCCTTAAAATCTCTCTCTTAAACCCATAACAATAAACCCAGAGAAGAAAGGGTGTTTTTGAAGGAATTGACCATTTATATACACAAAACAAATATTCCAAGGAATTCACAGAGAACAGTGGTATTTCCATCTTGAAGTGACGTTACACCATTCATCAAAGGTTAGCATCACTTTAGGTGCCTGTGTGAGTTCAACAAAAGAGATCCTTGCAACCACTGAAACTGCAAGTGACCCTATATCACTCCTGTGGCTCTATTACGGATGGTGACGTTTTAAAGGGTATCTCCACTGGAAATAAAAACTTTGGGCATCTAGTTTTATTGAAGAACGGGAGGTAAAGGAGCCGTGTCTTACCGTTCTTCAATAAACCTGCAGGAGCCAGGAGAGAATGTAAGCTACTAACCCAATCTATCGCTCCCTCGCCAAACTAAACGCCCAAAGTTTTTATTTCCAGTGGAGATACCCTTTAATACCAGCTTATAGTTTGCTGTTTAAGTCATGCAGATGGTGAATTAGGATTTACCAGGAGACGCAGGTACAATATTGAATAATCATTAGCAAATTGCTTGCAGCTTTGGATAAAACTTCCCCATTGCTTATTGCGCTATTTCTGTTTATTTGCATGAGGGAAGCTCATGGTTGCTTTAGACCTCAGAGATTATCAAACACTTGCTATAACAAATGGAATATCTGAATCCACACTTCATATCTGGAAGTGTAGTGATGTCAACTTAAAACGTTTACAAGGAAAAAAAGTCTTCAGTTACAATGCTTGTTTCTAACCGTTAGTAAATCAAGGTTCACTCTACTGTATTCATGTGCACACTCCTATTAGAAAAGGGGACAAATTATTGAAAGACGATACAGAACAATTACTCACCTTCACCCCATGACTGTGTATGTCCTGGAGTATCGAACTCTGGAACCACACGGATTCCTCTCATTCTGGCATATTCAATAACCAAATGGACATCAATAGGCGTGTACACATGTGTGAAGGGATGATAAGAACCCTAGGAGTACATATTAAGAAATCATTCCATGTTCAAACAGCGTGGGAAAGAGTAATAAGCAGCTTCGCAACTTAATCTGCTGAGGTGTATATATGGATAAAAAGAATAAAACTTTTTATTAAGGATGCACACCAGTTTCAATCCAAGCCTAATTTCAGACCATAACTTCCAAGAACTGAACGGTGAAATTAACCCTTGGGAAGATACAACATAACTTCATAGTGTTAATCTGTTTGCTGCTATATAATAGCAATACCTTAATGTTTACAGCACATTGGGCCACGGGTAACAGCACTCTGGAGTAGGAGCTGCTGTGTGGGTTTAATAGAGAGGAACAAACCCCTATCAATTTCTAATCATACGATAATGCACTCCGGAGCACACAATAAAGCAAACATATTTGGATCAGAGCGCAGTGCACCTAGTGTGGCCATAATCGCATAACCAACCAACTGGCTGACTAATTAAGTAGATCCCATTATGGATACATGGAAATAATTGGCAGGCTGTTACAGTCTATATTAGGCAGGGGAGCATGTGACTGAACTTAGGAGGTGTGGCAAGACTGCATATACATCCAGTTCTTCAGGGGATTACACGGATTATTGCTTTTCTGGGGGGGGGGGGGGGGGGGGGGGGTGGGGGGGGGGGGGGGGGGGGGGAGTGCTTTCACATAACACAATATAAAAATTTTGGTTTAGTTCTCCTTCAATTTCAATATTTCTTACCTTGTCACTTAAATCAGGAAAGGTTATACTCTGATAAGGGAAAGATGGATCATCAACAATGTGCCAATGAAACACATTAAACTTGTTAAAAGCCATTGCATCCTGGAACAAAACAAATAAATTTAATTAAAAACCAGGATAAATAAATTCAACATAAAGCCAAATACAGATTAACTTGCCAGACTTCCCCAGAGCTAAATTTGAAAAGTAAATGAGAGCATTCAGCATTTCCGGGTGACAATAACAGAAAACCTCAATATCAAAAAGAACATGCATTTTGGACGATCCTGCCTAAAGATTTTCTGATCAATATACTAGCTGGTAGCCTGTACATTGGAGAGTGCTAGTGCTGATATTTCAGCCCAACCAATTTTACAGTCTATTAAAGACTGCAGGATCAGCAGCGATTTGCGGCTTGAAACAAAAGGATAGATAAGTTACAAATGAGTGCCGATATTTTAGCCTGATCGACCAAAATATTGGTTGGGGTGGTAAATCAGCCTAAACTATTGGGCTGAGAGAATCAGAAATTTACAGCCATTTCACCGAAAACATTTAATGTGACTTATAGCTCAGAAACTTTTAATTGAAACATTTCTAAGTGTAAACTGTAATTTTTTCAACACGTCAAAAAAACAACTTACCAAGTTTATAAAAATAGTCTTTAATGGCAAGTAATGCCTGGAGGTGTCCAGCAGAACCCCTCTATGGGCAAACCTTGGGAAATCTACAATTGCCGTCTTGTTTATTAAGAACTGTTAAGAGAAACACAAATTCATATTTTAGCCACAGTGCAAAAATACAACTAATATAGCTTTATTACTTTAATACTAATAACTTTGATACTGGGATTCAAAAATGATAATTATACATGTACGCATTTTAGATGTTAAAATAGCAACCATAAAGAGGACATATATACTCCAAATCCAAGAGCGTATTCAATTCCAGGACTGCAAGCGATCAGCGCTATCCACTGAGCCACCGCGCTGCGCATGCAACAAATGTCACAAATTCTTGCACAGATTGCACTAGAATCCGTTGTGACTTTTGTGCGGCAACTACTGTATAGGAAGTAATCACTGTGTGGCCCCACGCAGAACAATGATATTGGCTCCCTCTACTAGTAGTGAAGGGAGACAATGACAATTTCCATCCAGGCTGATTTGCCCCAAGTACATGTTATGTCATATATAATTTACCATTAAGCATCCTCACCCTACTATAAAGATCTACTGAGTAAACACGAGTCCATATTACCTGTGTTGTACAGGTCAAGAGGTATGGTAAAATAGCAATGCAAGCCTACATTACTTTGTTTAATTTTACATAATTTATAAGACAGTACACAAGATCAGATGCATCTTTTTCCCCCATTCGGTTTGATGGTAATCCTTTCCCCCCTTGCCCAATTACTCTCCCCATCTTTGATTCTATCCCTGCCAAGTTCTGTTTTGGGTTATGTTACATATTGGAAAAAAATATATATAGAATCTACTTCTATTTTCATTGTTGGTGGAAGTCATGAACATAGCTGACATATACTGACTTTGGTTTATATAATAAAGTTAATAAAAAAAAAAAAAATGCCTTGGTATAGAATTTTCTATATGCCTGAATACAAACAGCAGCCTATTACAAGCTTATTTCTGTTTATCGTTAAAGGGCATCTATAGTGGGAAAATGAAAATAGAAAAACTTTTTTCCTTCTTTCCATGTGTTCTATAATTCCTCTCTGTCCTAAGATACACCAGTTAAGCAAGGTACACACCTAGCGATTTTTCCACCTGACCAACAGTTACTTTCGATCGGTCGGCCAGGAGGAAGGATCGTCGGTCGCGGCAAAAGCAGCCGCATGTTACACAGTTACCGCGACCGTGGACCGCACTATTGGTGCGTGGTTTTCCACCATGTCCGATTGTCCTTTCATCCGATTTGGACATGGCCGCATTCGGATGCGATAATTTCGGTCCGATCGACCAATACACTGAACTATCGGTCGATAGAAACTGAAATATCTCATCGTGTGTACCCAGCTTAAGAAGAATACATGATTGCATTCCTCTACTCCTACTTGGACTGTCAATCAAATCCCTGTGACGTGATCCCCCTTCCCTGCTCTGTAATAAACATAGAGATAACAGCATTAGCAGGGGGAGAGAGGTTGCTTTGATGGTAGATATAAGGCCCCCCTTCTCAATAGCTTTCATTGATTGATGATGGGTCACAAAGTGAAAGATCGTATTGCAGTAATAAACTACTGTTCTCCCTTCTCCTCCGTGTCTCCAGGACAGCTTTTTTTCTATTGGCCACTGTGCGTGGGTGTGTTTTTCAGGATGTTGAACTTTTAACTCCTACTGCACATGATAAGCTTGTCGGTTAGCCGGAGTTGAGACATGAAGGAGGTTACAGAGGGGAGGGGGAAGGGGGGAGTGCTGCACAGAGATCTGACACCATGGATAAACAAAGTCACTGACATAGGTGATAGGATTAAGGCAGCACAAAGTACATGAATTTAACTTTGCAAAGGGGCAATGTGTTTTTTTCACTATAGATGCCCTTTAATAATTATAGCAGAGATATCATGCCTGAATCGTCAGACAGCTCACATGCACCAAAACGAACATGTAGAAAAAGGCTGGTGCTAATTTTAAGATACTATCATAGACTTGAAGGTCACTTACAATGCCAGTACTGTCTTCATATAGTAATTGACTGAAAGTCTCTAAACCTGCAATAAAAGGATAAAACATATCAAGGCAAAACCAGAAGACATCCTCAAAGACATTTGAAGATTCCCAGGAAGTACAAGCAATGCTTCTGTAAATATTTACTATACAAATCATGCTTAATCCAATGCACGAGTTGTACCAAATTGTCACGTGTGTATCTGGAGTTCTCTTAATTAGGCTTACTGCCCCAGCCCTTAATATCCAATTTATAAACAAAAAATTGTAAGAGAAATCCAGGCATAGGTTTAGTGAAGTGAGCATTTATTTCTCCATCAGAACAAAACAAAAAAAACAAAGGCTTGTTTTGTTCTGATGGAGAAATAAATGCTCACTTCACTAAACCTATGCCTGGATTCTCTTACAATTTTTTGTTTATCTATAAATCAGCTTAATGCTATATTTTAGAACAATTTAGAATAATTACTGCTTTTCACTGAAATCACTTCCAGTATGCATGCATTTACGTGAAGATATTAAACAATAGACACCTATACAATGTTAATTTTCAGTACAAGACACTAGACTGGAAATTAGATACAATTCTCTGCTTATGATATTAAGTTAAAGCACACTGAAAGAATTCTAGAACGGTTTAGCAATTAAATTACACTAAAAGGCTGGCAAAATACACAGTGTTATTGAACTACATGAATTCAAACTGTATGTGTATGGACAACCAGCACAAAACATACGCAAGCCTAGTCTTCACGTGAAAAAGTAGGAAGCTGCTGCCAAAAGAAGGACACTGAATAAAGCAACACATGTTTAAATCGAGCACCAGTTCTCTTTATCACGGGGCCAAATGATTAGAGAGTTCATGTATTTCAAATGTACTTTAAATAACTGTGTGTACATGTATCCATAAATTCTCTATTAGACCAGACAAGTCAAACTTACTTTTATTTAAAATAAATTTCACACACCTCTTAGGGCACCCCAGACTTGATTGCTTGAAGAACAGCCACATTCGCATCAACATTCAATTATCTGCAACACAATAAAAGAAAGATAAGCTTTATAATCCAATTATAGAAAACAATTTCTGGTCATTTGAATCTGGCACTTAAAGGGTATGTCCACCCTTTATAAAAACTTTTTATATATGAAAGTTCTAGCTCCCCCAGCCCCAACTGCATTAGTATAATTTCAAGAAAGTGCCCCGATAGTTACTTACCTTACCTCTCTCCTTTGCCACACAATCCCGGCCCTCTGCTTGCATAGACTTGCATGCAGGGGACGGGATTACAGAACCATTTGGAGCTGGGATGTAAGGTAAGGATTTTTATGCACTACAGAGTGGGGCCAGTAGCGGGGAGGGGGGGGGGGGGGGTTATAGTTTTGGGGGTGGACATGCCCTTTAAGGGATACTGTTTGCTGTAACACATTATTAGTAGAGAACCCTCTGTATATATCTAAACTGAGTAAGTGGGTTCAGGAGCAGTAAATAGCCAGAACATTTCAGAAAGATACAATAAGTATGATCTATTCACAGCTCCTGATGTCAGCAGAGAGCCAGCACACAAGCCTAGTAATAGAACTATGTAATTAAACAGTGATGCCCAACACACAGGATGGCTGAGATTGTGTGTGGCCTGTGTGGGTCCACGGGTGGGTGTGGAGTAAGCATATCGGGGACTTGACGTGGGTATAACCGTAAATGTAGTTTATAATCCATAAACATGATATGACTGTTTTAAAAAACCAGAAATTGTTTCAACTTACCAGTAATTTCTGTTTCTTGTCACTTTCCACAGCAGCATTCACCAACTGGGAGGTCCCCACTGGATTTGACAGGAAGCGCACCAAATAAAAACCCTCCCATACTCCGCCCCTTTCGTCTTTGTTTTATAGCTGTAAGGATTAATGTATGATCTGTAAAAGGGAGGGAGAATTCTGGTGAATGCTGCCGTGGAAAGTGACAAGAAACAGAAATTACTGGTAAGTTGAAACAATTTCTGGTTTTCTCTGTCACTCCATCGGCAGCTATTCACCAACTGGGATTTACCAGAGCTAATAAAGGGAGGGACAAAAAAAAATGTGCTAAACACAAATAAATTTATTAATGATCAAGAGTGTAAAACTGCTTCTAAAACTCTTCGACCAAATTGTGTCTTTTGGCTTGAAACCACATCTAGATGATAATGCCTGATAAAGGTTTTACAGGACAACCAATTTGCTGCCTTACAAATTTTCTCTAATGGCATCTTTGCCTGCAGCGCCCATGAAGTAGAAATCGATCTAGTCGAGTGAGCTTTAAGACCTTGCGGAACTGCCTCACCTCTGACCTCATAAGCTTTAACAATGGCTTGAACAATCCACTTGCTTAATGTTCTCTTTGTCGGAGCTTCTCCTCTTCTAACTCCTTTCGGAATCACGAAGAGCTTATCAGTTTTTCTCCAAGGATCGGAGATCTTTAAATAATAAGAAATCAACCTGACTAGGTCTAAAGTGTGCAGACACTCTTCTTTCTCATTAGATGGTTGAGGGCAAAAGGATGGTAAATTGATTTCCCAATTTAAATGTTCCTGTGTTACCACTTTTGGAAGAAACTTAAAGGTAGGTTTCAAGGTAACTCTATCGTGAAACACTGTCGTATTAGGTTCCCTGGCTGACAATGATGACAATTCCGCCACCCGACATGCAGAGGTGATTGCTACCAGTAGAACAACCTTTAATGTCAAGTTCCAGATAGAGGCTTTTTCCAAAGGCTCAAATGGTTTACCCGTCAGTGCCTGTAATACTATTGGTAAACTCCAAGTAGGGCATGAGGACTTGACTTGTGGATTAACCCTAACCAGGGCATTAAAAAATCTCCTTATTAATTTATCTTCCGCCCAAGGTTTGTCAGTTAATGCTGATATAGCAGAAACCTGCCCTCTCAAGGTACTGTTGCTTAAACCTAGTTGAAATCCGGAAAAGAGAAATTTCACTATACAGGTTCCCTCTGGCTTAAATGGATTGGAACCAGCAATCTCACAAAAGGAAAGAAATTTACTCCAGACTTTATAATACTGCTTAGATGTAGACAGCTTCCTGGAGCATAAAAGCAAGTTTACAATTTCCTCCCGGAATCCTAAATTAGCTAGTTTTATCCTTTCAATCTCCAGGCCATCAAACTGAGATCGTTGAGTAACGGATAATTCACACTCAAGTTTTTTAATAAAGGAAACCAAGGCCTCCTTGGCCAAAAGGGTAGGATTGCTATTACATCCGCCTTCTCTCGTCTGATCTTTTTCAGAACTCTCCATATTAATGGGATTGGAGGGAAAATGTATAAAAGGCGTTTCGACCAATCCTGAGACAGAGCATCCCTGTTTAGTGCCTTGGCATCCGACCATCTTGCGTAAAAGTTTTTGCATTTTGCGTTCTCCGCTGTGGCCATAAGGTCCAACTGGGGATGACCCCATTTTTGACATATGTCCTCGAATATATCTAAATGGAGACTCCACTCTCCTGGATCTATCCTCTTCCGACTTAAGAAGTCTGCCACATTGTTTTGAACTCCTGGCATATGAATTGCCGAGAGACTTTGAAGGTTCTTTTCTGCCCACCTTAAGATTGGAGAAATCTCCTTTTGTAGGGTACGACTCTTTGTACCCCCTTGCCTCCGAACATAAGCTACGGCTGTAGCGTTGTCTGAAACTACTCTTACATGTTTTCCTATGATTTTTTCTGCGAATGCCTTCATAGCTTCCCAAATGGCTCTTATCTCTAATACATTTGAATTTGACTCTTTTGAATTTTCCCAGAGACCTTGAGCATACTGCTCTCCGCAATGAGCTCCCCATCCCAAACTTGATGCGTCTGTTGTTATTAACGCCTCTACAGGATCCTCCAGGAGCCTTCCTTCTGATAAATTTTGCATCTTTGTCCACCATTTTAAGGAGGTTTTTACCTCTAGGGGTATTTTTAGCTTTTTTTGTAGATTTAACTGAGGGTCTCTGACTGATCTTAGGAGGAAATTCTGCAGTGGTCTCATTCTCCATCTTGCCCATTGCATCATAGGAATTGCAGCAGACATATATCCCAGCGTCTTTAGCCACTCTTTTACTGAGATGGTAGAAGCCTTCCTTACACCGGTAACATTCCGGATAATAGTGTGACACTTTTGGATAGGCAAGTGGACTCTGTTTTCTTTTGTATGAAAAAGAGCTCCCAAGAAAATTAACTCCTGGGAAGGAACTAGTTGACTCTTTTCCATGTTTATGATCCACCCAAAACTGGTTAGATATTGAATGACTTCTTTTACATGTTGCAGAGCTGTTTGTTTCGTATCTGCCACTATTAGAATGTCGTCGAGGTAATGATAAACCTGGACTCCTCTTTTCCTTATCTCCGCCACCAGCGCTATAAGGACTTTTGTAAAAACTCTTGGTGACTGGTTGAGTCCAAATGGTAGACAAGTGAACTGGAAGTGTTGGCCTAGAGCGACAAATCTTAGATATTTCCAATGGTTCTTTATTATGGGAATATGAAAATAGGCATCTTGAAGATCTACCTTTGCCAACCAACAATCCTTCTGTACAGCTTGGATTATTGAGGCTAACGATTCCATTTTGAACTTCCTCACCTTCAGAAATTTGTTCAAGGCTCTTAGGTCTAAGACTGGGCGCCACCCGCCCGAAGCTTTTGGTACTAGAAAGATTCTTGAATAAAATCCTTCCCTGTTTTGATGAACTGGAACACTTTGTATTGCTCCTAATTTTAAGAGCTTTTGAATATACTGAGAAATAATCTCTTTCTCTTTTGAATTCTTTAGTTGTTTCGGGGAAACAAAACGATCTCTTCCGGGCTTTTTTAAAAATTCTAGGGGATAACCACTTGTCACTGTATTTTGAACCCAGACATCAGATATCCGATATACCATCATTGAGTATCACTTTGCTTCTGCATGAAGTTGGAACTTCTTTTAGGGAAGTTAACTTGTCTACCAACCTTCCAGGTTGGCTGTCTGTATGCCTCTTTGCCTGGACGATACTGCCTGGGGTTACGAAAAAAGGTTTCTTTCCCTCTGAGGTTGCTTGTCTCCAACCTCGGCCGTTTGAACTTTCTATCTTGAGGAAGAAAAGCACTTTTTCCCCCAGAGATCTTCTTAATTATGTCGTCCAATCTGTCTCCAAATAACATACCACCTTCAAAAGGTAATTGACAAAGCGAAGCCTTGGAGGGGGTATCTGCGACCCAGCTTCTCAACCATAAGGCCCGTCTTGAAGCCACCGATAAGGCCATAGACCTAGCTGATAGCCTCACCAGATCCGTGGAGGCTTCTGAAATAAATTCCGCCGCCATTCTGCATTCCTCAACCATTCGTCTAAGATTTGACTTTTTAACTCTATTATCCATTGCCTCTTGCAAGTTTGCCAGCCAGATACTCATGGCCCTAGAAACGGATGTTAACGCCATAGATGGCTTACATGTTGCACCTGCTGTAAGATATGATTTTTTCAAATTAAACTCAATGCGTCTATCCATTGGGTCTTTAAAATTTGCAGCGTCATCAATAGGTAGAGTAGTCCTTCTAGATAGACGAACCACTGGAGAGTCTACTTTTGGAGATGATTCCCATTTTACCGCGTCAGCTTCATCAAATGGGTACTTCTTCATAAACTTGGTACCAATATCAGGCCTTTTTTCCACTTTCTTCCACTCATTGTTTATTATTTGTCTCATAGACTCATGAACAGGAAACGCAATTAATTTCTTTTTAATTGCAGGAAAAAATTTATCAGCCGAAGCCGATATCGTAGGCTCATTAGATAACGATAAGGTATCCCTAATAGCCTTAATAAGAGGATCTATGATAGAGACATCAAAAATATTCCCTTGATCCTCAGCCTCGTCCTCATCTGATATTTCTCCCGAAGATATACTTAACAGGGATGATTTTTCATCTTCTGAACCTTCTGTCTCAGAAACATCCAAGTGTTTAGATTTTGACTTTCTTTTTTGACTCTTAGACTCTAACATAGTTTGAGACACTGTGTCTTTAATGAGACTTAGGAGTGAGTCCATTGAAATTTTTTCAGGCAATGCTAGTTGCACATCTGATTTGCCTGCTTGTTCTTGAACAATTTTATCCTCTTCAACCTTCTTAGGTGACTTTTCAGAGGTTGAGGCACTATAACAAAACACAAGGGACAAAGAAAAAATATTTTCAGAGTCTATACCTCAATATCCTTCTCTTTTAGCACAACTTACCTGAGGCTTACCTCATTTTTTTATGTCGGTGACCTTTGCTTACTGACTCGCCTTCCATTATGGATGGAGTCTAGACATAGAACACAGCAAAATAAGTACTCTGATTTAGTAAAAAAAAGAGTCTGCATACCCAGAAGAAAAGATACTTACAGAAATAGCAGTTGTACTAGCTTGGCAGCAATAGGCAGAAACCCAGCAAGAAAGTCTGTAGAAAAAAAACAGACTTGAAATCTTTGGACACAAGCTTAAACCTGGATTCTGCCTAAAAACAACAGAGACACATACCCAGAGGCGTCTGATGTCACTTCCGTTTTTTCGCGAAAACGGAAGTCCTTGTAGCGTGCAACCCTTTATATCACATGATGGGGAGGGTGTACTGATGTCATAGCAAAAAAAAACGCGCGAAAAACGGCACTCTGGGCCGCGAAATAGGCCGGAAAAGGTGACACATTCTGCCGCGATGTCACTTCCGGTTCCGAAACCGGAAGTCAAAGTCCGTTTTTTCAATAACATAGAAGGAGCAGAGCAACAGCTATAACTCCTCAAGCCTGGTCACTAGGCTCTCCCCTAGGCTACCAGAGGTGCAACTAAAAGGGGAGCTGCAACAGGAGAGAGAGGACAGAGAACTCCCATTGGAAATGCCACAATGGCAGGTAAGCCCACTGCATGCAATAAAGTGCTTCTTCATCCAGCAGGAAACGCACAAAGACGAAAGGGGCGGAGTATGGGAGGGTTTTTATTTGGTGCGCTTCCTGTCAAATCCAGTGGGGACCTCCCAGTTGGTGAATAGCTGCCGATGGAGTGACAGAGAAAAGAAAATGATTTAACAAGATTGTAATGCAACATGGGAAACTTTTTCTAGCCTCATTTAACAATAGGTAAGTCACTTTTAAGCATGTAAAGGAAATAATTGGAGCCAGCAAAACAGTTTTTGCAATTAACTATAAAACCACTTCAATGTGAGTTTCATATCTTACAATCAGTCTTTTCAGTAATCTCAGGTTCAGTTGTCATGGAAGCTTATTATTTATCCCACACCATGGGAAAATGAAAGCAGAGGACCACTAAATTGTTTGGTAATCAGTTAGGTAAGATATAGTTTAGTAAGCAGTTCCTAAGCTTTAAGTTGGGGGAAAACTCAGCTTAAAGGCTCAGCCACACCAAAGTGTTTTAATACAAGATCTTAAAAAGCATATGCTAGTGTTGGCCAATTGGACTAGCTACACTATGTGCGCTGGAGCCTGTTGCGCTGCGTAAAGCTGGGCGCATCCTTCTGTTGGAATTGCCCTTTGATTGTTAAGTGTGTACCGCAGTTCATAGCGTTTGAGGCCAACCAACGTTCACCATCAGCCTCAGGATTGCTCGGAAATGCCCCCAAAATTTCCTCACCAAGGACAGCTCCCTGTACTAAAGTATAGGGAGTAGCCCGCAGCTCAAGGTAATCAAGATAATGTGCAGTCCTGAAGGAGAATGCTCAGGACTGTGTTTAGGGGGGATCTCAAAAAATGAATTTTAAATATTCTGTCTCATCTCAAAGATTTTTAATGTGTGTATTGACCTTTAGGCAAACAAAAACATTTGAATATGATTCAAAAAAGGACAACAATAGCCTCCACTTCCTTCTTCCTCCCACTAAAAGTCCCCAGGGGTGAGGACCTAAACTACTAGGTCCGCGCATCTGGGTTTTACCTAATTCAGTAAAGAAGCATGATAAAGTCAGCTTTGTGAAGCAAGTTCTGGCCCGCCCTCACAACACTTGATCAATGGGAAGGCACTCTGCACTTTAGAGAAAATGGACTTTACAAAGCTGACTTTAAAAGTCTTTTTCTACTGAATCAGGTAAGACCCAGGGGTAAGGACCTAGTGGTTTAAGTTCTCACCCTGGGTATGAGAAGAGGGCAATTTATAAGGTTTAAATGCCCTTTAATTTAGTAAATGAAATAATAATAAAAAAAAAAACACGTACAGGACTCATCTGAATTAACGGAGGGATATTTATAACATTCGTGGTCCTTAGTGAGAATTACAATTTGAAGTTGTAATAACTGCCCTCCGGCAATTTGTTGTTCCGGGCTATGCTGCCACATGGAGTATCCAAACATGTAATCATAATACCTATAAGGAGAATAATAAAAATACTTAGAAAATGTTTCATAAAGCATGCGTTGTAGCGTGGCCTCAGCTTAAATGTAGCCATTTCATAGACATCAAGAGAAACCCATCTAGTGTAAGCACCTGTCATATAGGTATCTTCTAATAACAATTATAGAATGCATTATTTAATAACCCAAAAGGTAAATTTATATTATTGGGGAAAAGCTTATTGGGAAGAATGCCTGAAAAAAATCAGGAAATAAAATTTCTCCCCATTGCTGCTGTAAAAGTTACAGCAGTAGGAATTATAGAATTTGGGATCATTTACATTTTAGCTTTAGTTTTCCTTTAATAAACCAGAATAATTTTATTTAATCATTTTGATGGGTGAATTTATATTTTAGGGGAAAAAACGTTAATCTCGGAAAAGAAAAAAAACATGAGGGTGGATGAATTTTCCACATATGACACACACGACCGTTCAATCGATTGTGCGGTTCCCTTTGGGAATTAGCCACGTCCGACATACATTTGTCCCGGCCGAGCCCTCTGTGTACCCAGCCTTAGGCAAAAGGTTGCAAGTTTATAGAAAACAAGAAATGTGCATTGTTATGGAACAATAGTAACTTTAAGGTCTGGGCATCTAGGGTGTCTGGATCAGAAATACAGTATGTCTCACCCAAGGCTGCCAATCTACAGGATCCAACAACATTAATATAGTACAGGTGAAGCATACACAAAAACACATGTCTAAGGGCTTGGCCACACTGGTGCGTTTTTTGCGATCTGTTTGCACATTTAACCTGCATCAACATTTTATTTATAATGTAAATCATGGTAAGTAGACCCCACGGTATGCGCTACAACCTACTGTGATTTGCAAAAGCATACAATCACCATTTTTGGTCTGTATTTGTCAAAATTGGACTTCATTCAAGTCTATAGAAGCGCATAGAAAAGCAGACACAACGAACATGACATGCAATAGTTTTTACCCATAATCCCCTGCAAAACACAAACGCATGTAAAAGCAGACCCAATCGGATGGCAAAAGCGGACAGAAACGCACATCACTTATTTTGTATGCTACATGACTTCACTCGTCCTTTAAGTGCTTGAGTAAGGACAAGTAAAGTCCAAAGCATGTATCCTACAAGAGGTTAAATAAACCCGCACTATTCACAGCATTAGACCAGTGTTTTTTGTATGCTTCACCTATACTATATTATCAGTTAGAAGAGATTCTATGGTTTGCTACAAATCATATTTAATGCAGCAGTTAGTTACAAAACAAGAACTGGAAATTCTTCTCTCCACCCTAGGGCAACATAGTTCAAATCTTTATATTCAAGAGGCATGACTAAGGGCTTGTGCACACTAGGAACAGACAAAAATGCAACTTAAAAACGAAGTGCATTCAGTGATGGTTTAATACGATTTGGTATCGGTTGCTAATCATTTGCGTGTGCGTTATTATTCGTTTGTGTCAGTTTTTTCTAAGTTTCTTTTCTTTTGAGTTTAAGCTCGTTATTGAATGCATTTTTTGAATTTAAGGGGCAGGACCAAAGAACACTTGTCACTTCCTGTGAGTGTGGACGTTTCAGGAGCTTTTTGGAGAGAGGTAGTAGTGTTGTGGAGAGAGATCTTGCAATTTTCTGGTGATTTTGCTATTATTCCTATAGCCCGCGGACCGGAAATGACATTACAGGAACACCGAGTGATCCTTTGCGATAAATGGCCAGAAACACAAATGCATGCGTTGTTATCCGTTGTACCGTGCTTTCATGCATTTTAGAAAGAGAGAAATGCGTGCAGCAGGAATACAAGGACTGGAAGGAATACATTCCAGCAAGTGTGAATGATATTGTGAAACCCTATGGGGGTTTTACCGTCTTTTTTAAAACGCACCTACATTTAAAAAACAGATACAAACTGATGTAGTGTGAACTAGCCCTAAGGAAGCCGGCTCTGTTCTGCATCTCTGCTAGAATGTTAAGTCCGATACATCTAACCTTTTATTTTTAGCTGCTAGCTACTAAGTGTATAAACCCTTCCCCACCCAATGTAGTCTTCCTAGCCACACCTTCTCCATACTCTAATTTCTCCATTAAATCCCTTCAGATTCACATGCAACTTTGTTCTAACCCCAAAGCAGCGGTCACTGTGGTCCTGATAAAAGTACTTTTCGTTTTAACTGGGTTTTCTTTTTTATACGCACTAATTCTCCTTTAGATAAATATATCAATTGCATTTCCCTCCCTATCCCAGTGGGACAGAAATTCTCAGTTCACCCAGGAAAAAGCAAGGTGCTGTCACGTGAGCTCCTTTATAGAAATAATGTATGGAAGGTCACGCACCAAAGGTATATATTGTGAACTATTTTATTAAACCATTACACATACGTTTTGGAGGGCTCTACCCCCCTTCATCAGCTGATCACCTATATACCTTTGGGGTGCGACCTTCCATACATTTTTCTAAATTGGATACCATTTACCCCGAGGTGTAGGGGTTGGAAGTACATGGGAATTCTTCTTACAGAGCTCCTTCATACCTTATGTTAAAGGACAATTATAATCACCTTCCCTCCGCTCCTCTTCTGTGTCCATTAGCTTTTACCCAGGGTGAGGACCTGAACTGGCTGTTCCTCACCCCTGGGTTCGCGACGCTTACACCAGAGCTCTGCAACAAGCGTGCCTTCCGATTGGCTTTGTCGCCGACTGGGAGGAGGGGGCGGAGCCTACCAGAGCAGCGTTGCTCCAAGGCTCTGGTGTAAGCTTCGCGAACCCAGGGGTGAGGAACAGCCGGTTCAGGTCCTCACCCTGGGTAAAAGCTAACGGACACAGAAGAGGAGCGGAGGGAAGGTGAGTATAATTGTCCTTTAAGATGCCAGGTGAGGAAGGGGTTAATAGGAACTTCTGTAACTTTGATACATGTCAATCATTTCTTAGGGCTCCGCCTACCACAGACCATAAACTAGGGTGATCCTCGCACCTCTCAACCAAACCACACGGGAAGCATAGTTCATCCCCATGGGATCCCGCAGCTTATCCGGTTACTGGGAACTACAGAGAGTGCTAATGGGTCTCACCTCCGATATGCGTCCTCGAGCAGCACACAGGCGGCCCCTACAGTGGACCCCGGACCGTGTACGATCCTGAAGGAGCCCGGGGGGACATTGAGAACCTCAGGAGAGAACTTGACCGATTGTGGCAGCGGCCACAGGGAACCGAACTGAGAATCCTCCAGCACCTCCCGTTTGTCGTCTAAACCCGAGCGGGCGGAAAGACACAGGGAGAGGAGGGAAAGGAACCCCCACACTCGGACTGACACTGACTGCGACTCCATAGCTCCCCTGTCAACCGCAAATTGCCTCACACGGACTTCGGTGCGGGTCACAAGACAGGTTTGTCATGTGACCAGCCCGACCAGACGCCGCCCACGGATCACGTGACTTACAGACAAGCCGGCAGTTGCCATTGGTTACAGGGAGTGGAAGGGAGGGGCGTTGTGTGGTAAGTTCTTATTGTATGGGAGCCCATAGAGCAGGGCGGTGATGGTGGATGGACTCTCCCAGAGTTCAGTGCGTGACCAAATCCATCACATAAGAAATCCACAGCCAATAAATTAATATAGCCCCAGGATGGGATGGATACATCCAGCTCAGTCCAGTTTATCTGCGTTTTTCAGATTCACTTTTGTCTGGTGATGTGGCGCTGGATTGGAAAAGCCGGTGTAAGGCAGAGGCCTCACTGACGCTCGTGATTCGTGCGCATTGATGTCCGCTTGCACTGCGTTCCCTGCCATGTTCAGGTATCATAGCGCATGCGGGTGTGCGTAATTATTCAGCCCCCTGAGTCAATACTTTGTAGAACCACCTTTTGCTGCAATTACAGCTGCCAGTCTTTTAGGGTATGTCTCTACCAGCTTTGCACATCTAGAGACTGAAATCCTTGCCCATTCTTCTTTGCAAAACAGCTCCAGCTCAGTCAGATTAGATGGACAGTGTTTGTGAACAGCAGTTTTCAGATCTTGCCACAGATTCTCGATTGGATTTAGATCTGGACTTTGACTGGGCCATACTTACACATGGATATGTTTTGTTTTAAACCATTCCATTGTTGCCCTGGCTTTATGTTTAGGGTCGTTGTCCTGCTGAAAGGTGAACCGCCGTCCCAGTCTCAAGTCTTTTGCTGACTCCAAGAGGTTTTCTTCCAAGATTGCCCTGTATTTGGCTCCATCCATCTTCCCATCAACTCTGACCAGCTTCCCTGTCCCTGCTGAAGCACCCCCAGAGCATGATGCTGCCACCACCATATTTGACCTTAGGGATGGTGTGTTCTGAGTGATGTGCAGTGTTAGTTTTTCGCCACACATAGCGTTTTGCATTTTGGCCAAAAAGTTCCATTTTGGTCTCATCTGACCAGAGCACCTTCTTCCACATGTTTGCTGTGTCCCCCACATGGCTTGTGGCAAACTGCAAACGGGACTTCTTATGCTTTTCTGTTAACAATGGCTTTCTTCTTGCCACTCTTCCACTTTGTGCAGTGCACGACTAATAGTTGTGCTATGGACAGATTCCCCCACCTGAGCTGTAAATCTCTGCAGCTCGTCCAGAGTCACCATGGGCCTCTTTACTGCGTTTCTGATCAGCGCTCTCCTTGTTCGGCCTGTGAGTTTAGGTGGACGGCCTTGTCTTGGTAGGTTTACAGTTGTGCCACACACACTATTTCTGAATGGTCGCTTGAACAGTACTCTGTGGGATGTTCAAGGCTTTGGAAATCGTTTTGTAGTCTAAGCCTGCTTTAAATTTCTCAATAACTTTATCCCTGACCTGTCTGGTGTGTTCTTTGGACTTCATGGTGTTGTTGCTCCCAAGATTCTCTTAGACAACCTCTGAGGCCGTCACAGAGCAGCTGTTTTTGTACTGACATTAGATTACACACAGGTGCACTCTAGTCATTAGCACTCATCAGGCAATGTCTATGGGCAACTGACTGCACTCAGACTAAAGGGGGCTGAATAATTACGCACACCCCACTTTGCAGTTATTGATTTGTTAAAAATGTTTGGAATCATGTATGATTTTGGTTCCACTTCTCACGTGTACACCACTTTGTATTTGTCTTTCACGTGGAATTCCAATAAAATTGATTCATGTTTGTGGCAGTAATTTGACAAAATGTGGAAAACTTCAAGGGGGCTGAATAGTTTTGCAAATCACTGTACTTAATAGAGGACAAATGTAAGGTACGCAAGCTGGAAAATTTTGGCCATGCCTACTTTCCCCAAAGCCACGCCAACCTTTGAGGTAACTCCCACTTTGATGTAATACCCACTAAAGACCACTATAGCCATTTTACATACCCACTAAAGACCACTATAGCCATTTTACATTGTTGAGCTGACAACACTGGCTAATAGAATGGAGGGCTGACTTAAAGGGTTCAGTATAAATACATATACATTAACCCTTTCACTGCCACAGATCGTATATTCATGATCTGTGCAGTGAATGTACAAACTGCCACAGATCGTGAATACACGATCTGTGGCTTTCCCCCTCCCAAAAAAAATTTGCCCCCCCGCTAGGGGCAATCGGGGGGCAACATTCAACTGCCCCCCTAGCCCCCTCGATCCCCCCTCAGTTGTGTCCAAATCCGAGGGGGGGATCGGGAGATAACTCACAGTTTTTGCCGTGACCGTATAACAGGAGTTCGGTCCTACGTGGAACTCTCTTCTAAGCAGAAAGGAAGACCCCGGTGACTCACAGAACTTCCTCCTCCACTGGGGTCTTCTCTAAGAGGTTTAACATGCTGCCCCTGGTGGTCTAGTGGAGGTACTGCAGTGTGATCTCCATTCAGATTACGCTGCAGTACCTAGTATAGTACAAGCTGTCATGCTGACAGCCTTACTATACATTTTGTGAATGGAATTCAAAGTTCCATTCACAAATAGGATTTTTTCTAAGTCTTTGCTACTTAGCGAAGACTTAGAAAAAAAATGGGGACAGAGATCAAAATTTGGTGATCACTTCTGATCACCAAATTATTGATCTTTGCCAATGAATGAAAAATCACTTCCTGGAAAATGATTTCCGGGAAGTGATTTTTCCGATCGGATTTCGAATTGGAAAATTCCAAGTTCGGTATCATTCCCTAAGATGATTTGATGATCATCTTTGGGAATGATCCAAAAAAAAAGGGGAAATGCACACAAAAAAAAGTGATGCACACACTTTTTTTACCTTAAAACTATAAATTAGCAAAAAACTTTGTCTTCTCCAAGCTTCCCAATGTCCCCGGTGATATCGGTAAAGTAAACGCAGATCATTTATTTGTTGGATTTCAAGGGAAACTAAGCCTATTTTAGTAGGAAATTTTGCAGAGGTACCAAAAAAAGACCAGGATCAGTAAAGTGTGCAAAAACTTGTGTGATTCGCCATACTAACTGGTTTTCACTAAAATACCACTAAAAGGGGAAGTGGGGATAGGGTTGGGGGGTGGGTTGTGGCGTTTTTTAAATTTTTTCTTGTAATTGCAATTGCGCATGGATCCCATTTGAGCTAGTTGGTGGCCCCGTCTCTGTTTGCACCCACCCATATGGCATACCGTTTGATTCCGGAACATGTGGGCGATTGCCATTTAGTGGGGTTTTTTTCTTGCCAAGTGGGTTTAGGTAGGATTTCAACCATTGAGTCCTCTTATTTATTTTTTCCACAAATCTCCTAAAAGCACGGGGTTCTATGAATAACAGCGTCTGAATTCTTCATGTATATACGAAAGCATGATACCATCACGTAGCTGAAGGTGTGTAGCTTCCAAAAATATATAGTTTGTGGGGGGTATTTCCAAGTTGATTAGGCTGTTCAAATTACAGAACACTTTGATTTTTTTTCTTGTAATTGGACTTGTGCATGCGTCCCATTTGAGCTAGTTGGTGGCCACGTCTCTGTGTGCACCCATACATATGGCACACCGTTGATGCAGGATATGTGGGAGATTGACATTTAGTGGGTTTTTTTGCTTGTCAAGTTGGTTTAGGTAGGATTTCAATCCTTGAATATCTATTTATTTTTTTTTCACAAAACCTCCTAAACATGGAGTTGTTTGGATCACTTGGTCTGGAATTCTTCATGTATGTATGAAAGCATGGCATCGTAACGTAGCTGAAGGTGTGTAGATTCCAAAAATATATAGTTTGTGGGGGGAATTTCCATGTTTCGGGACTGTTTCCTTAGAAAAAGTGTAGGCTGTTCAAATTACAGAGCACTTTGATTTTTTCTTGTATTGCATTTGTGCATGCATCCCATTTGAGCTGATGGTGGCCACGTCTCTGTGTGCATCCACGCATATGCATACGTTTGATTCAGAACAGGTGGGAGATTGATATTTTGTGGGGGGCATTCCAAGTTTTGGGGCTGTTTGAAATTTAACAGAGCACTTTGATTTTTTTTGCAATTACACTTGTGCATGCGTTCCATTTGAGCTAGTTGGTGGCCACGTCCTGTGTACGTCTCTGTGTACATCCACGCATATGGCATACCGTTTGATTCACAACATGTGGGAAGTGATATTTAGTGGGGGGGTTATTTGTGGGGGTGGGCATTTCCAAGTTTTGGGGCTGTTTGAAATTACAGAGCACTTTGATTTTTTTCTTGTAATTACACTTGTGCATGTGTCCCATTTGAGCTAGTTGGTGGCCACGTCTCTGTGTACATCCACACATATGGCATACCGTTTGATGCAGGATATGTGGGAAATTGACATTTAGTGGGTTTTTTTGCTTGTCAAGTTGGTTTAGGTAGGATTTCAATCCTTGAATCAACTTATTTTATTTTTCACAAAACCTCCTAAACCTCCTTTGGATCACTGGGTCTGGAATTCTTCATGTATGTATGAAAGCATGGCACTGTAACGTAGCTGAAGTGTGTAGATTCCAAAAATATATAGTTTGTGGGGGGAATTTACATATTTCTGCACTGTTTCCTTAGAAAAAGGGTAGGCTGTTCAAATTACAGAGCACTTTGATTTTTTCTTGTAATTGCATTTGTGCGTCCCATTTGAGCTAGTTGGTGGCCACGTCTCTGTGTACATCCACACATAGGGCATACCGTTTGATTCGAACATGTGGGAGATTGATATTTAGTTGGGGTTTTTATTTGTGGGGGGCATTTCCAAGTTTTGGGGCTGTTTGAAATTACAGAGCACTTTGATTTTTTTTCTTGTAATACACTATGCATGTGTCCCATTTGAGCTAGTTGGTGGCCATGTCCCTGTGCATCCATGCATATGGCATACCGTTTGATTCAGGGCATTTGGAAGATTGATAATTGACAAGTTTTTTTTACATGACATGGACATTTGCCATGATTTTAACTTTGAATTGTATTTTTATAAATTTTTCCTGAAATCTGGTAAAAAACGAAATTTTACATGAAACTGCGCCACACCCTTGGTGGTATGCATAAGGAATCACACCATTGTGTAGCTGAAGGTGTGTAGATCCAAGAATATTATGTTTGGGGGGTATTTCTAATGAGGGGTGTTTAGTCTGACAAATCTGAAAAGTTGCTGAATTGGGCCATTGTTCATTGGCTAGTTGATTCCACGTTTGCGTGTGTAACCATACATAGGGTATACCGTTTGATTCAGGACATTTGGGAGATTGATATTACTTGGGATTTTGGCATGATTTCTACCTTTTGAGAGTGTTTTTTTTCAAATTTTTTAGAAAATCTGCTAAAACTGTGAACTTCTACGAAGAACTGTGCCCACACCATTGATGGTACGAATGAACAAACTACAGAATTTCATAGATAAAGGTGTGTGGATTCGAGAAATATATGGTTTGTGGGGTTGTTTTGTGGGGAAAAATTGCAGACTGTTCAAATTCAGATTTGGCTGAAATTTTTTGCTGTATCTGAGCCATTGTGCATTGTTTCACTTTGGTGCTTTTGCTTCCACGTCCACGTGTGTAACCACACATTGCATACCGTTTGATTCAGAACATTTGGGAGATTGATATTTAGTAACTTTTTTACATTCCATCAGGTTTTGGCATGATTTCTACCTTTTGAAGGTTTTTTTTGTTCATTTTTTCAGACAAATGCGAACTTCTATGAAGACTGCGCCCACCACCATTAATGGTATGAATGAACAAACTACAGTGTTACATAGCTAAGGTGTGTACATTTCAGAATATATAGTATGTGGGGGTTATTTCTAAGTTACGGGGGTGTTTTTGTGGAAAAAACTGCAGACTGTCTAAATTCAGAGTTGGCTAAATATTTTTGCCGTTTCATGAGCCATCGTGCATTGTCTCACTTTGTGGCTTTTCGCTTCCACGTCCGCGTGTGTAACAACAACATAGCATACCGTTTGATTCAGGACATTTGGGAGATTGATATTTAGTAACTTTTTTTACATTCCATCAGGTTTTGGCATGATTTCTACTTTTGAAGTTGTTTTTTGTTAATTTTTTCAGACAAATGCGAACTTCTACGAAGAACTGCGCCCACCCATTGATGGTATGAATGAACGAACTACAACGTTACATAGCTGAAGGTGTGTAGATTTCAGGAAATATATAGTGGGGGGTATTTCTGAGTTGGGGGGGCGTTTGGGGAAAAACTGCAGACTGTTCAAATACAAAATGGCTAATTTTTTTTTGCTGCTACTGACATTTGGCATTGGTCACGCTCTGGGTTAGTTGGTAGCCATGTCTCTGGGTATACCTATGAATGTGGCATACCGTTTATTCGGGAGGGGTGTAGGCTTTCATATTGAGATGCGTTTGAACTTTCCTCCACAGTTTTAGCTGAAATTCGCATTTGATTTAGTCTCTGATTTACAGTTAAGGAAAAATAAAATGTGAAAAATAACTTACAATTGGACGAAGAGCTGCGTCCGGGTATCGCATTTGATCAAAACTAACCTCACTCATAAAATCTTGTGGGTGTGTAGTTTCTAAAAATATCTCACTTGTGGTGATATTTTTAGTTAATTTGGTAGATATTCTATGTTAACTGTCAGTAGTGGTTATACATTTTAATTTGGGTGTATTCTAGAAGCTGCAGTTTTAGTTTGGGGGGGTCTCCTGTACAGGAAAAGTGGGGTACCTACATATATGTGGTATCGTTGTACTCAGGAGTATCAGAGCTTTTAGAAACAGTAATATTTTTGTGTGTAACCTTAAGATAACTATGAGTAAAAATGGGAAAAATCCAAAAATTTGCAAATTTTTTATTTTTTTTACATATTTTACCCATAATTCCAGTAACATTTCCAGAAAAGTTACAAAACTCTGTTACCATGTTAAAGTACACTTTGTGCTGAAAAAACAATGTATATATCCCTGATTTACTGCAAGGTTTCCTACTGTAAAAGTCTAAAGCGATTAAGGCAAAATCCTGAAAATTCTTCTGGCATTTAAAAAAATGAAATTCTTCTGGCACTCAAAGGGTTAAAGAAGAACTGTGGTCCAAAAATGACTTTAGGTAAATTGAGAGTTTTTGCAATTTATTTCTATTGTTTATTTTGCATAGTTTTGAAGATATTTAAATTTTTGTGTGTGATATGGCTGCAGCATCACCAGGTCCCCTGCACTTCCTGCTTCCTGCTCTGAAACCTGTCAGTCAATCTGCCCTGTGTCTCCTCCCCTTTGCAGCCCCCCATGTCCCTCCCACTCATGGACCCCATGGTCCCTCCAGTTGCAGGCCCCCCTTGGCCCATTCCCTTACAGCCCCATGTGGTCCCGCCACTCGCGGGTGCCTAAGCCTCGCCCACTCGCGGGTGCCTAAGCCTCGCCCACTCGCGGGTGCCTAAGCCTCGCCCACTCGCGGGTGCCTAAGCCTCGCCCACTCGCGGGTGCCTAAGCCCCCCCACTCGCGGGTGCCTAAGCCCTGCCCACTCGCGGGCCTAAGCCCCACCCGCTCACAGTGGCTGTGGGCCACTCTGACTCCCCCCCTATGTAGACTAACTAGTCTGTGTGTATATACCTGAGAATTTTAAAAATAATGATATTTTCCACTGAACTTTCCTTTATAACACTGACTGGTGAGCTGGATGGCTGACTTTACACATAGATTTAAATAATATAAGATGCCCTGCCCACACTTGTAAATATGAACACCCTCATGTTCAGCCCACACAGACCGGTATATAGAAGATGCCCCTTTCCCAAATAAGATGTGCCAAGAACTGCCCACACAAGACACTTACCATGTGCAGGGCTTGAGTGCTGCATAAAGGACTCCTTTTAACAGACCGACACCTTCATAGGGGACCACAGGGGCATGCCATAGCAAACATTTTAGTTTGCTCCCTGGTAGGCGTAACTCTGCTCTAAAGACACTCCCACACCCTCTCACAAACAAAAAAAAAACAAACACACAAAACAGACAGGCACTCACACAGACAGACAGATAAAAACACAAACAACATATACTTACACATACAGGCAAACAGTCAGCAAACGACTGACAGCCCAGTCTCCCCCCTCCCCCCATTTAGACTAGGAATAGACAGGTGCTGCAGCAGGGCACTTTTATACTCCAGACAACCTTGTGCCACAAATCGCAGAGCCCAGCCCACACACCCTTTTCCCGGGAACGTGTGCGCAGGTGAGAGCAAATATGATCAAATGTCCAAACAACCCTGCGTTGCCGCAAGTCCGGAGGAAGAAGAGACCACACGTGCACACACACACCCCCTCCTGTGAACTGTAGCACATGCTAGAGAGCAAATACTTCAAATGCTTAAAGATATCGCGGACATTAGGGGCAGAATTTAAAAATCCTGCTGGACCCAGATCCGTGTCTCAAAGAGGACGAATCCAGTTAAAAGAGGATGTTCTGGAATCCCTACGTGTGTTAAAGCGGGCAGTGTGGCCTGGCCCTTGTACCAATATTTATAAAAAAAAAAGATAGTTGAGGATCCTGCTCACCTAAACCACAAAAATGTTGTGGTTTAGGTGTTTTATTATATGTGGTTTACTATTTTTATATATTACTACTTTTACACTATTTAAGCACTTGCACTTTACATTTGCACTTTATTACTGATAGCACCTTCTTGTTAATGCAACATTAATTTTGACCACTAGATGGCCATCCATATTGTTGATTAGTTTTTGTTATAAAAAGACTTGGTTCTGATGTTTGCTCATAAATTGCTTGTCTAAGGGAAGGAAGCACACGGGTTCCGAAACGTTACAAAATAAAATTGTGGTGTATTTAAGACTGAGTGCCCAGCTTTGTTCCTTTTCTAATATTCAATAAAGGTAGCCGTTTCAAGCCTGGTAACCGTAGACTTATAAGTCTAAACACAGGGTAGGGAAAGTGGCTGGAACTGTTAGGGGATCAATCCTTGGTTTCTCCAGAACTCATCTTATTAGTAGATCTTATAGCATGAATATGAGAAATAGATCTTGTCAGACTAACTTACTTGTTAGAGGAAGAATTTAGATTCTGGCCTAGAGTGGATGAAGAATACAGGTTTTGCTAAAGCTTTTGATACTGTGCCACATTGGCAACTAATGTATAAACTGAGGTCTGTTTGGCTAAGAAAAACATTTCTACATGGATAAATAATTGGTTGCTGGATTGCGTGCAGAAGTAGTGGTCAATGAAGCTACATCTATATTCTAATTGGAGTGCCTCATGGTTCTAAACTTGGGCCACTGCCATTTAATCTTATAAATTGAAGTGGGCATTAAGAGCAAGGTCTCTGTTTGCTGATGGCACAAAACTATGCAGAGCTTTGGAAACTTCAAATGATGTTGCAATTGCTGCAAGCAGACCTAGATAGGTTATAAAAAATGGGCAGCAGAGTGGTGATGAATTCAAGTGTGATAAATGTAAGGTGTGCAAAAGATCCAAAAGACTGGGGGGTTCTAATAGATAACAGACTTAGCTGTAGCAAACCATGCCAGACAGCCACTGGGAGTTCCTCAAACTAAAAAATATTGTGAATTACTAGTATTAATCACATAATGTATTTCTGGTTAATCCAGGATATTTTCTGAATGCCATTTGGAGTCATAGATTCCTTTCATTTTTTTTTTTTTTTTGCCTTCTTCGGTTAACAAGTAGGGTATAAACGTTGGACTAAATGGACATATGTCTTTATTCATAACCCCCATAACAATATTACTATGTATGTACTATGTACAGTACTAATTAACTTTTAATATGACATAGTACCCTCCAACATTCCCCCTTTAATAGGACACTTTACCCTTCAACATTCCCCTTTAAATAGGGATTCTACCTGCCAACATTCCCCTAATAGGGGCACTTTACCCTCCAACATTCCACTTTAAATTAGAGCACTATCTCTCCAACATTCTCTTTAATAGGGTAACTTACCCTCCAGCATTTCTCTTTAAATAGACACTCCTTATACCCTCAAACTAAACCCTCCAGCATTTCTCTTTAATATACACTCCTTATACCCTTAAATTAAACCCTCCAACATTTCTCTTAAATACACTCCATATACCCTCAGATTAAACCCTCAACATTTTCTTTAAATAGACACTCCATATACCCTCAAACTAAACCCTCCAACATTTCTCTTTAAATAGGGACACTTTACCCTCCACATTTCCCTTTAAAAAGGGGCACTATACTCTCCAACATTCTTCTTTAAATAGGGGCACTATACCCTCCAACATTTCTCTTTAAATAGACACTCCTATACCCTCAAACTATACCCTCCAACATTTAGTGGGTATAGGGGTGGGGGGTGGGTTGTGATGTTTTTTTATTTTTTCTTGTAATTGCAATTGCGCATGGATCCCATTTGAGCTAGTTGGTGGCCCCGTCTCTGTTTGCACCCACCCATATGGCATACCGTTTGAATAACCGTTTAGGTAGGATTTCAACCATTGAGTCCTCTTATTTTATTTTTTCACAAAATCTCCTAAAAGCACGGAGTTCTATGAATAACAGCGTCTGGAATTCTTCATGTATATACGAAAGCATGATACCATCACGTAGCTGAAGGTGTGTAGCTTCCAAAAATATATAGTTTGTGGGGGGTATTTACAAGTTGATTAGGCTGTTCAAATTACAGAACACTTTGATTTTTTTCTTGTTATTGGACTTGTGCATGCGTTCCATTTGAGCTAGTTGGTGGCCACGTCTCTGTGTGCACCCACACATATGGCATACCGTTTGATGCAGGATATGTGGGAGATTGACATTTAGTGGGCTTTTTTGCTTGTCAAGTTGGTTTAGGTAGGATTTCAATCCTTGAATCATCTTATTTTATTTTTTTTCACAAAACCTCCTAAAAACATGGAGTTTGTTTGGATCACTTGGTCTGGAATTCTTCATGTATGTATGAAAGCATGGCATCGTAACGTAGCTGAAGGTGTGTAGATTCCAAAAATATATAGTTTGTGGGGGGATTTCCATGTTTCGGGACTGTTCCTTAGAAAAAGTGTGGCTGTTCAAATTACAGAGCACTTTGATTTTTCTTGTATTGCATTTGTGCATGCATCCCATTGAGAATGGTGGCCACGTCTCTGTGTGCATCCACGCATATGGCATAACGTTTGATTCAGAACATGTGGGAGATTGATATTTTGTGGGGGGCATTTCCAAGTTTGGGGGCTGTTTGAAATTTAACAGAGCACTTTGATTTTTTTCTTGCAATTACACTTGTGCATGCTGTCGATTTGAGCTAGTTGGTGGCCACGTCTCTGTGTACGTCTCTGTGTACATCCACGCATATGGCATACCGTTTGATTCACAACAGGGGGAAGTGATATTTAGTGGGGGGGTGGGTTATTTGTGGGGGGCATTTCCAGTTTTGGGCTGTTTGAAATACAGAGCATTGATTTTGACTTGTAACACTTGTGCATGGTGCCCATTTGGACTAGGTGGGGCCACGTCGCGGTGACAGACAACAAGAGGCTACCGTTTGATGCAGGATATGTGGGAGATTGACATTTAGTGGGTTTTTTTGCTTGTCAAGTTGGTTTAGGTAGGATTTCAATCCTTGAATCATCTTATTTTATTTTTCACAAAACCTCCTAAAAACACAGAGTTCTTTGGATCACTGGGTCTGGAATTCTTCGTGTATGTATGAAAGCATGGCATCGTAACGTAGCTGAAGGTGTGTAGATTCCAAAAATATATAGTTTTTGGGGGAATTTC
Source organism: Hymenochirus boettgeri (assembly GCA_019447015.1). Lineage (NCBI taxonomy): Eukaryota > Metazoa > Chordata > Amphibia > Anura > Pipidae > Hymenochirus > Hymenochirus boettgeri. The sequence continues at coordinate 355,984,456 of CM033469.1, read as the reverse complement.
CATGTTTCTGGACTGTTTCCTTAGAAAAAGTGTAGGCTGTTCAAATTACAGAGCACTTTGATTTTTTCTTGTAATTGCATTTGTGCATGCGTCCCATTTGAGCTAGTTGGTGGCCACGTCTCTGTGTGCATCCACACATAGGGCATACCGTTTGATTCAGAACATGTGGGAGATTGATATTTAGTTGGGAGTTTTATTTGTGGGGGGCATTTTCAAGTTTTGGGGCTGTTTGAAATTACAGAGCACTTTGATTTTTTTCTTGTAATTACACTTGTGCATGTGTCCCATTTGAGCTAGTTGGTGGCCATGATAGAATGGAATGGTGTACAGTGTGTGTACTGATAGAATGGAATGCTGTACAGTGTGTACTGTATGTGTACTGATAGAATGGAATGGTGTACTGTATGTGAACTGATAGAATGGAATGTTGCACGGTGTGTACTGTATGTGTACTGATAGAATAGAATGGTGTACAGTGTGTACTGTATGTGTACTGATAGAATAGAATGGTGTACTGTATGTGTACTGATAGAATGGAATGGTGTACAGTGTGTACTGTATGTGTACTGATAGAATAGAATGGTGTACAGTGTGTTGTACTGTATGTGTACTGATAGAATGATATGGTGTACAGTGTGTACTGTATGTGTACTCATAGAATAGAATGGTGTACAGTGTGTACTGTATGTGTACTGATAGAATAGAATGGTGTACAGTGTGTACTGTATGTGTACTGATAGAATGATATGGTGTACAGTGTGTACTGTATGTGTAGTGATAGAATAGAATGGTGTACAGTGTGTACTGTATGTGTACTGATAGAATAGAATGGTGTACTGTATGTGTACTGATAGAATGTAATGGTGTACTGATAGAATCGAATGTTGTACAGTGTGTACTCTGTGTACTGCATTTGTACTAATAGTATAGAATTGTGTACCATTAGAATGTAACAGACATTAAAGGGGAACTGTGGTCCAAAAATGACTTTAGGTAAATTGATAGGAATTGCTCTCCTGAGATTTTTTGCAATTTATTTTTATTGTTTATTTTACATAGTTTATTTTTTTTGTGATATTTACATTTTTGTGTGTGATATGGCACTTCCTGCTTCCTGATCTGAAGCCTGTCAGACAATCTGCCCTGTGTCTCCTCCCCTTTGCAGCCCACCATGTCCCTCCCACTCATGGACCCCATGGTCCCTCCAGTTGCAGGCCCCCCTTGGCCCATTCCCTTACAGCCCCATGTGGTCCCACCCACTCATGGGTGCCTAAGCCCCACCCGCTCACAGGTGCTGTGGGGCACTCTGACCTACCCCCCCCCCCCCGCCTGAAAAGGCTGTTTTCACGCAGTGAGCGAGAAGGGCTGTAGATTTTCTTACCTTCTCTGTCAGGACTTCACACAGCAGAGAGGAGGAGGGACTTCCTGATTTAAACTCATCTTGTTTGGAGACCACAGTTCCCCTTTAATTGGGAGAAAGTCATTATTAAATATTTTTCTTACTCCTCTTTACTATCCTGGCCCATTGTGCTGTAATGTAAAACATAAATATACATAACCTAATCATTTTAGCAACCGCCATGTCCACTTTCTGTAAAGAAATTTTCTCATGACACTGCATTATATTCTTTTGGAATTCTTGGCCACTTTATGGGATTGCGGGTCACTATAAGGAATTGTGGGTCACTTTAGGGGATTGTGGGTCACTTTAGGGGATTGTGGGTCTCTATAGGGGACCCACTCGCGGGTGCCTAAGCCTCGCCCACTCGCGGGTGCCTAAGCCCCCCCACTCGCGGGTGCCTAAGCCCTGCCCACTCGCGGGGGCCTAAGCCCCACCCGCTCACAGGTGCTGTGGGCCACTCTGACTCCCCCCCTATGTAGACTAACTAGTCATGTGTGATATAAACTGAGAATTTTAAAAATAATGATATTTTCCACTGAACTTTCCTTTTAACACTGACTGGTGAGCTGGATGGCTGACTTTACACATAGATTTATAAATATAAGATGCCCTGCCCACACTTGTAAATATGAAACACCCTCATGTTCAGCCCACACAGACCGGTATATAGAAGATGCCCTCTTTCCCAAATAAGATGTGCCAAGAACTGCCCACACAGAGACACTTACCATGTGCAGGGCTTGAGTGGCTGCATGAAAGGACTCCTTTTAACAGACCGACACCTTCATAGGGGACCACAGGGGCATGCCATGAGCAAACATTTTAGTTTGCTCCCTGGTAGGCGTAACTCTGCTCATAAAGACACTCCCACACCCTCTCACAAACAAAAAAACAAACACACAGACAGACAGGCACTCACACAGACAGACAGATAAAAACACAAACAGACATATACTTACACATACAGGCAAACAGTCAGGCAAAACGACTGACAGCCCAGTCTCCCCCCTCCCCCCATTTAGACTAGGAATAGACAGGTGCTGCAGCAGGGCACTTTTATACTCCAGACAACCTGTGCCACAAATCGGCAGAGCCCAGCCGCACACACCCTTTTCCCCGGGAACGTGTGCGCAAGGTGGAGAGCAAATATGATCAAATGTCCAAACAACCCTGCGTTGCCGCAAGTCCGGAGGAAGAAGAGACCACACGTGCACACACACACACCCTCCTGTGAACGTTAGCACATGCTAGAGAGCAAATATCTTCAAATGCTTAAAGAATAGCGGGACATTAGGGGCAGAATTTAAAAATCCTGCTGGACCCCAGATCCGTGTCTCAAAAAGAGGACGAATCCAGTTAAAAGAGGATGTCTGGAATCCCTACGTGTGTTAAAGCGTGGCAGTGTGGCCTGGCCCTTGTACCAATATTTAATAAAAAAAAAAAGATAGTTGAGGATCCTGCTCACCTAAACCACAAAAAATGTTGTGGTTTAGGTGTTTTATTATATGTGGTTTTACTATTTTATATATTATCTACTTTTTAGCACTATTTTTAAGCACTTGCACTTTACATTTGCACTTTATTACTGATAGCACCTTCTTGTTAATGCAACATTAATTTTGACCACTAGATGGCCATCCATATTGTTTGATTAGTTTTTGTGTATAAATAAGACTTGGTTCTGATGTTTGCTCATAAATTGCTTGTCTAAGGGAAGGAAGCACACGGGTTCCGAAACGTTACAAATAAAATTGTGGTGTATTTAAGACTGGAGTGCCCAGCTTTGTTCCTTTTCTAATATTCAATAAAGGTAGCCGTTTACAGCCTGGTAACCGAGACTTATAAGTCTAACATCAGTGGTAGGGAAAGTGCTGGAAACTTTGTTAGGGGATCAAATCCTTGAGTTTGTCTCCAGAACTCATCTTATTAGTAGATCTTATAGCATGAATTTATGAGAAATAGATCTTGTCAGACTAACTTACTTGTTAGAGGAAGAATTTAGATTCTGGCCTAGTAGTGGATGAAGAATACAAGGGTTTTGCTAAAGCTTTTGATACTGTGCCACATTGGCAACTAATGTATAAACTGAGGTCTGTTTGGCTAGAAAAAACATTTCTACATGGATAAATAATTGGTTGCTGGATTGCGTGCAGAAAGTAGTGGTCAATGAAGCTACATCTATATTCTAATTGGAGTGCCTCATGGTTCTAAACTTGGGCCACTGCCATTTAATCTTATAAATGAAGTGGGCATTAAGAGCAAGGTCTCTGTTTGCTGATGGCACAAAACTATGCAGAGCTTTGGAAACTTCAAATGATGTGCAATTGCTGCAAGCAGACCTAGATAGGTTATAAAAATGGGCAGCAGAGTGGTAGATGAGATTCAATGTTGATAAATGTAAGGTGATGCAAAAAGAATCCAAAAGACTGGGGGGTTCTAATAGATAACAGACTTAGCTGTAGCAAACAATGCCAGACAGCCACTGGGGAAGTTCCTCAAACTAAAAAATATTGTGAATTACTAGTATTAATACACATAATGTATTTCTGGTTAATCCAGGGATATTTTCTGAATGCCATTTGGAGTCAGGTAGATTCCTTTCATTTTTTTTTTTTTTTTGCCTTCTTCTGGTTAACAAGTAGGGTATAAACGTTGGACTAAATGGACATATGTCTTTATTCATAACCCCCATAACAATATTACTATGTATGTTACTATGTTACAGTACTAATTTAACTTTTAATATGGACATAGTACCCTCCAACATTCCCCCTTTAATAGGGACACTTTACCCTTCAACATTCCCCTTTAAATAGGGATTCTACCTGCCAACATTCCCCTTTAAATAGGGGCACTTTACCCTCCAACATTCCACTTTAAATTAGAGCACTATACTCTCCAACATTCTTCTTTAAATAGGGTAACTATACCCTCCAGCATTTCTCTTTAAATAGACACTCCTTATACCCTCAAACTAAACCCTCCAGCATTTCTCTTTAATATACACTCCTTATACCCTTAAATTAAACCCTCCAACATTTCTCTTTAAATACACTCCATATACCCTCAGATTAAACCCTCCAACATTTTTCTTTAAATAGACACTCCATATACCCTCAAACTAAACCCTCCAACATTTCTCTTTAAATAGGGACACTTTACCCTCCAACATTTCCCTTTAAAAAGGGGCACTATACTCTCCAACATTCTTCTTTAAATAGGGGCACTATACCCTCCAACATTTCTCTTTAAATAGACACTCCCTATACCCTCAAACTATACCCTCCAACATTTTCCTTTAAATAGGGACACTATACCCTATTAATAAAGCTGTAATGTATCCATGTCTGTGGGGAGAAAAAGATACTCAAAGACCATTGCACATTCGAGTACTTCATAGTATCTATTCCAATGCATACAGTAAATATTTAGTTTTCGAATACATAGGTAATTTTTAGTTACATATTTATGGTCATAAAAATGAAAAGCCTTCCAACCATATTAAGGCAACCCCCATATGGAAGTTCCTAACAATTTACTTTTTATTTATTTAGGATAGTTCAGGCCCTGCTGAAGAGCCCGTGGCAGGAAAAAAATCTTTTGGCCTAAGTTTTTTTACACAACAAAAAAGTTGGCAGTAATTTACTAGTGTGGGGCCCAGAAATGTCTTATTGTTATTAATTTTTTATTAACTTTTCTAACCTTGCATTGTTTTAATCATCTACCAATTCTAATGTTACAGACATAAGGATATCTGCATGTTGCCGGACTCTCGACCGCCAGGCTGTTGGGAGTCTGGCATCATCCTAGTGTCTGTACTTGGCTTTAAACATGGTAACAAAGGAGTAATTAGAAGACAGGATGTTTCTATTGTAGGAGATAATAACATTAAAGGGCATATCCACCCCCAAAACTATACCCCCCCACTACTTCACTATGTAGTGAAGTAAAATCCTTACCTCACATCCCAGCTCCAAATGGTTCTCTAGTAATAACCCCCCAAAGTCCCAAAAACGTATTTCTTATATGGCGCTACATATTCCGCAGCGCTTTACAATTATTTACTTAATTCACATCAGGCCCTGCCCCGAAGACCTTACAATCTAATCACTTTATGTACACATACAACCTATCAGTATATCTTTATGATTGTGGGGGAAACCGGAGTGCCCAGAGGAAACCCACGCAAGCACGGGAAGAACATACAATCTCCTTGCAGATGTGTCCAAGGGTGGAATCGAACTCAGGACCTCAGCGTTGCAAGGCATCAGTGCTAACCACCCTGTCAGGTTGGAAGTTAAAAAAACAAACTTTTTGGATTATTGATCAAAATTAGTTTTTTGACTATAGTTACCCTTAAATGGACAGTTCAGTTGAAATTATCAATTTTTGTTAAATTGTTAGTTTGTGTAATGCATAGTAGTCTTACATATTCTCTTCCATTTTGAAAAATCAGTTGATTCTACCCTTTCCTGTTCCCTACTGTTGACATAGGGAGCTGACATTTCAGGTAGTAATGGTCTTCTTCTTCCAGATGCACCACATTTATTTGTACTGATTTGCTGTTGTGATGGGTCAAAGATGCTCAGATCTCTACTAAGCACCTGAATCAACCCAGACGCTGGGTCAAGGGCAAGACCATAACGGTCTCTTTAGGGGTCCTGCAAACAGGAAGTCAGTATTTTGGTTGCATTTTATATAGACAGACAAATGCTGAATGACAGATTAATGTCATTGGGATGAAAAAATACTGCTTTTTTTCGAAAAGTACATGTATTTGCACTGATCTGCCCTTTAAAGTGTGGATGCCAAAGAAATGGAAGGGTAGTCAGTAGGTGTGTGTACCGGGTCAGGTTGGGGTGTAAAAAACAAACTTTTTTGATTTGATCAAAATTTTTTTTTGACTAGTTACCCTTTAAGTATGGCTGCCATAGAAATGGATAAGTAGTAGTAGGTGTGTGTACCGTGTCAGGTTGGGGGTTTAAAAAAAAAACAACTTTTTTTTATTGATTGGTCAATATGTTTTTTTTTTTTTTTACTTAAGTTACCCTTTAAGTATGGCTGCGACAGTAATGGAGGGGTAGGTCAGTAGGTGTGTGTACCTGGGTCAGGTTGGAAGTCAAAAAACAAACTTTTGGATTATTGATCAAAACTATTTTTGACTTTAGTTACCCTTTAAGTATGGCTGCCACAGAAATGGTTGGTAGGTCAGTAGGTGTGTGTACCTGTGTCAGGTTGGGGGGTTAAAAAAAGGAATTTTTTTTGATGATTGGGCAATAAAACAAAAACAATTAAACAACTTTTTTTTATGATTGGTCAAATTTTTTTTTTTTTTACTTAAGTTACCCTTTAGTATGGCTGCGACAGTAATGGAGGGTAGGTCAGTAGGTGTGTGTACCTGGGTCAGGTTGGAAGTCAAAACAAACTTTTGGATTATTGATCAAAACTATTTTTGACTTTAGTTACCCTTTAAGTTGGCTGCCACAGAATGGTTGTAGGTCAGTAGTGTGTGTACCTGTGTCAGGTTGGGGGGTTAAAAAAAGGAATTTTTTTTGATGATTGGCAAATTTTTTTTGTTTTTTTACTTTAGTGACCCTTAAGTATGGCTGCAACAGTAGTGGAGAGGTACATCAGTAGGTGTGTGTACCTGGGTCAGGTTGGAAGTTAAAAAAACTTTTTTTAATTATTGGTCAATTGTTTTTTGACTGTAGCTACCCTTTAAGTATGGCTGCCACGGAAATGGAAGGGTAGGTCAGTAGGTGTGTTATCTGTTCTGGTTGAGGGTTTATGTATTTTTTGTGTTTGCAACCATAAACTAACATTTATTTAGATATATCAAAATTAGTTTTTTTTTAAAGGGCATGTCCACCCCCAAAACTATAATCTCCCCACTAATGGCCCCACCACATGTAGTGTAATAAAATCCTACCTTACATCCCAGCTCCATATGGTTCTCCTGTAGTCCCCCCCCCCAAAGTCCCAAAAACTGCCCACCAGGAGTACTGCAGATCCATATAGGACTCTGCCTCCTGTCTCGCCTCCAGGAGAAGTTTGGCATGCGTACTGCAGCCCTTCTCCCTCTCCCTCCCGTTTTGCGATCCCTCCCCCTATTATAAAAACCCTTGGCCATTTAATAGTATTTCTTCTTTTAAGAAAGTCCCCCGAATTCTACTTACCTTCCCTCTCTCCTCCGGCATTCTGGGCAGCCGCGTCCGTGATTGGCTGCCTCTCAGCCAATCACGGACGCGGCTGCCGGTCCCGCCCCCTGCTTGCAGTGTCTTGCAAGCAGAATGCCGGGCTGTTCGTCGGAGGAGAGAGGGAAGGTAAAATTATATTATAAAAATTATTTTATAGCAGTTGGGGCTGGGAAGGCATACTATTATAGGTGAGAAGTTTATTATAAGGGTGGACATGCCCTTTAACTTTATTTACCCTTTAAGTATGGCTGCCACAGGAATAGAAGGGTAGGTCAGTCGGTGTGTGTACCCGTGTGAGGTTGGGGGTATTTGTTCTGCAAGAATGACCATATAACTAACTTTTATTGATAATTGATCAAAATTAGTTTTTTTGACTATAGTTACCCTTTAAGTATGGCTTCCATGGGAATGGAAAGGTAGTCAGTAGGTGGCTGGGGGGTTGGGGGTACCAGCATTTGTGTTTATGGCCATAAAAACAAACTGTTTTGATCTCATGACCCTAAAAATTCGAAATATCCACATTTGAGTAGGTTACCATTAGGGTCTATGGGAAAAAATGTCCCGAATTCACCCAATAACACTGTACACTTCCATGGATTCCATAGCTAGTAATAGCACACTTCTCCTATATGCCTTGCATGTCTGTACCGAATTTCATGCCTCTAGCTCAAAAACTGTTGGAGGAGATACAGTCCAAATAAGCGGAAGAAGAAAAATAGAAAGAACGGTAATTTGGCTCTTCAAGCCAAATTAAAACTATTTTACCCAATTAAAGGAAAGATGTGTATTTAATGATCTTATCACATGGGTTATAATCTGAATTTGAAAGAAATGAAATCAGAGAAACTTGATACAGTACAGACATAAGAAAATGACCTTACTTTAGTAAAAAAAAAAAGAAAGAAAATGTCTCTGTGCCCCAGTATTGTAATAATCCATGAATGTATTTTCCAGGGATATTTGTGGCTTTGTGTTCCCTAAACTGTTAATGCAACCAGAATTACCTTGACATTTCCTGTACCACCACCAACTAAGCCTCTTTAGATAACAGCATGTGCTGCTGGAATAAAATGCTAACTCAGTAATAATATATGGCCCTTCACCTGCTATGGACCATATCCTGAACATCTGACAGCCATAAGGATTCCTCCAGCATTATTAGCAAGAAAAGACACAACCGCTTTGCAAAACATTTTTAAATCAAAAGGTTACACTGTTGTATCTTCTCTGCTTTTAATAACTCAGGAAAAATTATGGCAAAAATCAATTGACTAATGAATAAACAAAGGCAACTTGGCCAATGTATTTATTAAAATATAACATAATCTAAAAACAGGCAGGGTGGATTCTGTCCATTTAAAGAGGCCTAAGTCTACATTATGACTATGACTTCATATAAGTCATAGTGACTATGTTAAATTAAACATATTGACAGCAAACAAAAATCCCTAAAAAAAACCAAAATATCTCAACTTTAAAGGTCACTTGACTCACTGAAACAACATTTTCTGAAACTACAATTTGAGACAAGTAAAATGATGGTACTCAACAATTTATCTGTGCTTGCTTTGTCATTAAATTTTAATGTTTAGTGAATGCTCCTAATTCCCCCCACCCTCCATTACTCACTGCCTTCTTTTAGTGTCTGCGACACTTATAAATTTTGCACAGTCTCACCATGGACACTGCTCTAAATACACATCTCTCCCTCCCTCCCCCTGCCTTCTTTTCTCTGCTGATTCTCTAAAGGAACACCGCCAATACAAAAGATAGGCGCGATCGGGAGAGAACAGCTGTTCAGTGAGGAGCGGCTGCGAGTGGAGCGGGGGGTAAGTATTCCAGGTCCCTCGAGCGTAATATTATTCACAGGGAGGTGAGAATAGCGTTCTCACCTCCCTGTGAATTAGAAATGAATGGCAAATGTTTTTTTGGGGTTTAGGGGAGTTTCAGTCCCTTTAATGTTGCGAAGAGTGGCTGGCAGGCAGGCAAAGAGTCAGGCATGGGTCACATTTACAATTTCTGTAAATGTTGTGATTTCAAATGATGATTTCTCAGAAGCTACAGCTCAGATTTAAATCTGAAACTATTATGAAAATTAGATTTTTTTAGAGTAAAGATACCCTTTAAGCAGGATGTGGTGACATGCCCTAAGGCTGGGTACACACGGGGCTATTATTTGTCCCAACCGAGCGATCGCTGAGAGCAAGCGCTTGGCTGGGACAAATGACTGGCGGTGACAGCAATAGTGACCGCGGCCGACTGTGCGCAACCGAATCGTGCGGCCCCACAGGGACCCGTCCCACACCATCAATATTTTTAGCCGACGAACCGATCCATGGCACTATCGGTCGCTCGCTGGAAATTCTGCTGTGTGTACCCTAATACCACCCAAAATATATACAAAAGATGGGATAGTATACATCCACACAGAGTGCAACAGTGACCAACTATTTAATACATACAAAAAATAGAAGCCTAGTGCACATCCAACAAATTTGCTTACATTTTACTTTACCAGTGAATTGCGACCTAAAAAGCCTGCCCTTAAATTAAAGCAATTAGTTCAATAACTTGGCCAAATATTTTAAGCCAGCAACCATGTCACGGTTTGCTTTATTCTGCTGGGTAACCTTTAGTAACTTTTTACCTTCATAAGAGACTAATTCTCAAACTTTTAACAGTACCTGCCTTTTATGAGATGAAAGTCCCTTTATAAAGATAAAGTTTCAAAAACCAGAACATAAAAGACTTTGGTATGCAATAAAGGTAACCAGCAACAAAAATGTTTTTTTAAAAAATGACTGTGTAATACAAATAAAATATAAACTTGCAGGTGATAATAAAGTAGGCAGTCCTTGTTCTTCTTTATTTGTACACGTTCATATGTTGTTAAATTTTTTTTCACCCTTCTGATTAATCTACGAGTGATGGAGCCATAGAACAGTCAGATTATATAAACCAAAAGGCTATCTCTCGACCTTCATTGCCTCGGCCTCTGCTGCTCTTCTGTTCCCAGAAGTAGCAGTGGGGGACTTGCAGCTGCGTCTATGATTGGTTGAGAGTTGCCAATCACAGACGTGGCTGCCGGCTATTGAGAGAGCCAAGGAATGAAGGTGGTAAGTATTTCTGTGCACTTTTTAATGTTAAAACCCTGTGTTTAGGGTTGAAGGAGGTCACTTTTCACACAGAAAAGTTTATTTTGGTCTACTTACTGCAGCATAGAGGGATCTGGATGGGGGGAAGAGGGTCCCCTGCACATGCCAGAGCAGGAAGTAGCAGGCTCCTGGATGACACACAGACAGCTCTATATGGTTTTCATGCTTTCTTCCTTAAAAGTAACAATGACATGTTGTAAATTAACAATTGTGTTTTAATTAAGAAGTTGCCTGAGTGTTTTTGTTTAAAGGATATTTTTACTCACCTCCTGTTCCCCTTCCTCCATGGCACTGATAGTGCAAGGTTAAGTCCGCTTAAAACAATACCCTACCCCCACCATATTACCAACCCCATAAAAGAGACGTGCACCAGACTTGGAACAAAAGGCCACAGCATATTTATATTCTTTATACAATAAGCTAAAGTGCATCATAAACATTAGAACATTAAATTACCTTGTAAATATAAACATTTTAACTCTATTTGCAACCTACAACATTCAAGTCCATAGAGGCCTGCAACCTTGCCTATAATCCATCAACCCATCAGCCGCTCCAACACAGCTCAATGGGTTCCACCCTGTAACCAAACCTCGCCTCTCCCAGTTGTCTCTCCCAGAGGCCCAATTGCAAAGTTTAAATAATGCAAGTGCATAACAATTCTCTTCACCTACCTCCAAACCTGTGCCCCCTAATTTTTGTCTATGGTCCACCACCACCCGCTGTGACACCTACTACCCTTAAAATACTAATAATAAGGGAGGGTGGGTGGTGCTCTTTAACCTAAAAGACTGGCACTGTGTTCCTACCTACAGTCCCTTCTATCCACTCTCTGCTCCACCCTATCCTAATCAACTCCTGACCTTGATTTTGCCCATTCCCCTACGTTTCTCATACACACTAACAATTCTGACATTACCTCCGTTTAACCCCTCACATCCCTGCCATGTCTTTCACTCCTATAGTCCTTCCAGATCTTTCCAGGATGAGGACCTAAAACGCTAAGTCCTCACCTCTGGATACTTTACAGAAGTCCTGCAATACTTCCTTGAGATTCCTTCGGAGCTGTGGTCCGATCCTCCCCACTGACACTGTGATTGACATTTTGTACAAGCTCTGCAAGGAGGCGTGTCTTCCCATTGGCTGCCTCACTGACTGTCACTGACATTGCCAGTGGGAGGATCGGACCACAGCGCCGAAGGAACCTTCAAGCAAGTAGTGCAGACTTCTGAAAAGTTCTAGAGGTGAGGACTTAGCGTTTTAGGTCCTCACCCTGGTACTATAAGGTTTTTGTCCTGGATAAAGGCAGGCTAGTGTTGTTACCTATTCTGTTCTTTCTCAACATATAATTTTAAATAAAAATTGTATTGATTTTTTTGTCAAATATGGGCTTAATTATAATTTAATTAAGCGCCAGACATTGATGTCACAAGCTTATTATGAACTATAACAGTCTGAGTAAACAGGAATTACATGGTATGTTGAAGGTCCAAGTATGAGCCAAAATGCACAATTGATCATCCTCGGGCACATGAGATAAATAAAAAAAAGTAACACATTGAAATGGTTTTATGAATGCAGTCATTGATTTGTGACCAGGATAAAAGGAAAAGCCAACTGCGATGTACAGCAATAGAAGACGCCACCTCGAAGCTCAAAGTCATTCAACATCATCTTTATTACAAAGTCCAACATCGAATCAGGTGAAAACACACGTTTTGTGAACACCAAATACCCCAATGTAACCTTCCGCCCCTTCCTACCATAGATTTAAATCCAGACCCACCTGTAGACAATATAGGGGAGGGCTGAGACCCCTTTAGTGGGTATAGGTTTTATTGAAGAACGGTTAAGACATAATGTCTTTACCTTCCATTCTTCAGTAAACTGAATGCCAAATTTAATTCTCCCCAATTGAGATACCCTTTAGGCTGGGTACCCACCAGCCAATATTTTTGACCAACCGACCGATTCCCGGCACTCGGTCAGTCGGCTGAAATATTGGCTGGTGTGGGGCGGACGGCCACGACTAACATCGATCGTTTGTTCGCCAAATCGGCCAAATTGTCCTGGCCGGCGCTCGCTTGACAAAAGTCCCTCCATGTTTACCAGCCTTACAGGCCAATTTACTCACCTCACCCCAATCATCTTCTCCCTCATTTGAAAGGAATATTTTTAGCTGTATCCGTATATACTCGAGTTAAAACGAGGTTTTCAGGCTTTAAAAAAGCCTGAAAATCTACCTCGTTTATACTCGAGTCAATGTTTCCCCTACCTTGTCCGGCGGCCCCGCGATCCGCATCCTCGCTCCACAGCCTCTGCGCATCCGGATGATTGTCACTACCCGGCGCCGCAAAGTGAGAGGCCCGGTTAGTGACTCATCGGGATGCGCAGAGGCTGTGGAGAGAGGATGCGGATCGCACGGCCGCCGGACAAGGTAGGAGAAACATTGACATTGACACTTAAATGGCAAATACATACAAATAAGAGTAAAACCTTCTTTATTTTTGCATACTGTATGCACAAATAAAGGAGGTTTACCCCTATTTGCAAGTATTTGCCCCTTAAGATGTTTGAAAACTACAACTCCCAGCCCCAACCACTATATTTTTAATGTAAGAAACTTCCCCATCTTTACTTACCTTCCCTCTTTTGGGCCCTTAGCCATCACAGATGCGGCTGACGGTCCCGCCCCCGCAAGGGTCGCAGTGCGGCGGAGGAAAGAGGCAGTGTAAGTAATGTTTGGGAAGTTTCTTACATTAAAAATATAGCGGTTGGGCTGGGGGACTAAGCCCTACACTATATAAAAATTTAAAAGAAGGTGGACATACCCTTTAAGGAGTATTGAACACACACATTTGAAAGACTCTATGGTGAGGACTTATACCGCTAATCCTGCACCTCACCCCTGGGTTAAGTGTCTAAATCCTGCCCTTACCTCTTAAAGTTGCCGCATGCTCTTCTCCACCTCCTACTTACTCATGCCGCGCTAACGGCCTACGGTGTATTAGACCGAAGTGGGAGGCAGAGAACAGCACTCTGGCAATCACAAGTTTAAGAGATAAGTGAAGACGTTAGATACTTAACCCAGGGGTGGGGACCTAGCGGTTAAGTTTTCCACCCTGGGTTCTTATAAATGGGAATGTGTGTGTGATACTCCTTCAGGATGGGTCTTTACCCTGATAATGATAAATTCATTGTTAGTGCCCAGTTGTGTTTTTCTGTCCATTTTGGTCCACCTAGTGTGAACGAGGCCTAATACTATGTTTACGGTGGTTACCTCAAAGTTGGGTTACCTCAAAAGTGAGTGTGGCTTTAGGAAATGGGCGTGGACAAAATCTGGAAACCCTATACATAAATCTGAAATTGACAAAAAAAACAAAAAAACAATTGTTTTCCACAAACAAACAATTGTTTGCCTAAATTGTTTAGTTTCGCTTTTAAGCTGCCACTTTCATAGTCTTAGGGCATATTTAAAATGTTTTGCTATCGCTATCACAGGACATCGCATGACCAAAAGTGCTATTTTCACTTATTTATAAAAACTTCATTTTCGCTTTTGCCTTTGCGGAAAAGTATCACGGCAGCGATGTTTGCGGATAGTTTTCGCCTTATTCTTTGCGTTCAGTGTGATATCACTGTGAAAGAAGATTGCTCTCTAGTGTAATTTCAGTGCTATTTTTGTCATTTAATAATGAATAATAGGTGAATTTTTGCCTTTTTGCCCCCTTTCTCCCTTTCTTGTTTTTTTTTTGAAGTTTTTACCAGAATTTTCGCCAAACATCATTCTTACTGGAATGTTCCATTGACATGACTATTTCTTACACAGCACTATGGGATGTCCCATATTAAGGGGAACTGTTGTCTCCAAACAAGTTGAGTTTAAATGAAAGGCCAGTTTCCTACCTTTAAAACGAGCCATCACCACCCCTCTGTACATGCTCCACCCCAAGATATACAGAAATACTGACCAGAAAGTTAATGGGTGGGAGGCTGACTTGTGACATTCCTAAGGCTTCTCCTGCACAGTGCCGCCCGCGAGCACAGCCTCAGACTCCCTCTGTGTTGAGGGAGACAGGAAGTCCCTCCTCCTCTCTGCTGTGTGAAGGACCTGCAGCTGCGAGAGAAGGTAACGGAATCTACAACCTCTCTCTCACAGTGTGAAAACAGCCTTTTCAGGCAGAGTTCTCACTCAGAGTTTTTGGGGGTGGGGACCACGGCACCCGAGGTTGGCGGCTACACGGGGCTGTAAGGGAATGGGCCAAGGGGGCCTGCAACTGGAGGGACCATGGGGTCCATGAGTGGGAGGGACCAGGGGGGCTGCAAAGGGGAGGGACACAGGGCAAGATTGACTGACAGGTTTCAGAGCAGGAGCAGGAAGTGCAGGGGACCTGTTGATGCTGCTGCCATATCACACACAAAAATGTAAATATCTTCAAAACTATGCAAAATAAACAATGGAAATAAATTGCAATAACTGTCAGGAGAGCAATTCCTATCAATTTACCTAAAGTAATTTTTGGACCACAGTTCCTCTTTAAAGGACAATTATACTCACCTTCCCTCCCTTCTCTTCTTTGGTCAGTACCTTTTACCCAGGGTGAGGACCTAAACCTCTAGGTCCTCACCTCTGGGTTCACGTAACTTGCAGCATGGCCTTACTGACACGCTGCTCCGTTAGGCTCCGCCCCCTCCCCTCTTTGTGCGATGAGGCCAATAGGAAGGCACGCTCGTTGCAGAGTGTACCTTCCTATTGGCCTCGTCGCCGATGGGAGGAGCCTACCGAGCACGTGTCAGTAAGGCTATGCGCAAGTTACGACCAAAGAAGAGGAGCAGAGGGAAGGTGAGTATAATTGTCCTTTAATGTACTGGTTTGATAAATATAGCTGCAGTTTGCGAAATAAGCCACTACAAAAAAATGTGTCCTATTAAAGAAAATAGAGAAATTCACCTTTAAGTTTTACACTATCATCCTATTAATAAATAGAAAAATTCGCCTTTTGAGTTTAACACTTCTCCTATTAATAAAATAGAGAAAATTCGCCTTTTAAGTTTTAACACTATCATCCTATTAATGAAATAGAGAAAAAATCACCTTTTACGTTTACACTATTTATCATCCTATTAAAAATGAGAAAATTTGCCTTTGAGTTTTATACTATTATATACCACATATGTTAGGCTATTTTTAAGGGCATGCCACCCTTCCAAAAAATTTTGGAAATAATATCCCCCCTGTCCCCCCACCCCAACCACTATATTTTTATTATTAGAAAGTGCCCAAACTTTACTTACCTTCCCTCTTTCCTCCACCGCACTGCCAAGCCCTCTGCTTGTGAAAATGCAAGCAAGGGGCGGGACGGCAGTCGCTGTCTGTGATTGGCTGAACAGCAGCCAATCACGGACGCGGCTGCCGGGAGTTCAGTGCGGCGGAGGAAAGAGGGAAGGTAAGTAATGTTTGGGCACTTTCTAATAATAAAATATAGTGGTTGGGCTGGGGGGACAGGGGGAATATTATAGCAAAGGTTTTTACGCTAGGGGAGGGAATCCTAATCGGAGGGGAGGGGGGGGGAGGGAGGGGGAGAAGGGCTGCGTACGCATGCCAAACTTCTCCCGAGGCGAGACAAGAGCAGAGTCCTATATGGACTCTGCTATCCTCTGGTGGGCCGTTTTTGGGACTTTGGGGGGGGACTACAGGAGAACCATTGGAGCTGGGTGTAGGTAAGGATTAAACTACACTACATGATGGGGCCATTAGTGGGGGGATTATCGTTTTGGGGTGGACATGCCCTTTAAAATAACAAAGATAGGTGTTCAGTGTGTATTAACCAATTTATACTACTTTAAAAACCACCGGGTATTACCATTTACCATCATTGTGCTGAGCTTTTTCAGCATTATTAGTGCTACTTTTTTCGCTAGATAATTTTGGCTTTGTGATGAAATCGCCTTTTTAATAACTGATGAAAGAAAGGTCGAAAGTTTAAAAAATTGGTGGTAAAGGCAAAAATAATTCCCCTTTATAAATATGTCCCTCAGACCCCCATTTGACTTTATTGGTAAATAAAGAAATTGGAACCTTACAAAAAAAAGATCTTTAAAAAGCGAAAATTACTTTAAAAAAGGCGAAATCTCAGATGGTATTACAGTAATTCGGGAAAATATTCTAACACCCCCCTGAGTACTTATTAGTATTGATAAACCTCCACAATGTACTGACACCTCCATGGACCCATTGGCAGCTAAATAAATGGCCACTTTGCGTTTTTGCCACCTCAGACTTGGCGAATTGGAATGGCTGAACTTAACGCAAATACACTTTTCGCCATTCTATAAATATGTTTGAGCGGTTACCGCAGCGATGTATGGCGAAAAGTGCGGTAATTACCTTTCGCAACTGCTATCGCTGCTTTATAAATAGCGAAAAGTCCAAATTTGACAAAAGGCTGCGTTAAAGAAGGCGAAAAGTTAACAAACTTTTATAATATGCCCCTTAGTATCTAGTCAAGAGGTGCCATCTAGTGGTCAAAAATGATTGCAGGCTACTTCTACATTTATTACTTTACAGTAACTCAACACATTTTGATCCAAACTACAAAACATTTTAATAACAATATATATATATTGTAATTTGTAGCAATGGGTCCAGTGCCAATTGTATTCATCCAGGAGATCGTATTTTATTAGATATTAGGTGATCTGCACACTGCATGTAGATTTGATCACTTATACAACACATTAAAGTCCTTATGATCAACTGGCTTATGGACATACATCTACCAAGTCCTGGACCATAATCTGCTGTGCCCTGAAATTAGGGATGCCATCTGGTGAGCATTTTACTGCATGATTGATATTTCTCCTGCTGGTATTCGTGCTTTAGTATGTAGTAATATTTATATAGTGCCACATACCAAAGTGCAATATTATAATACAAGGGACAAAAAAATATAATTAAGGGCTTCCAACACCAAAACTAAATTTGCCCCAGTGCTGGCCCCACTGTGTCGTGTTAAAATCCTTACCTTACATCCCTATCCCTGCCCTTATGGTTCTCCTGCACTGCTTGTCCAAAGCCCAGGAAACTGATTATAGAGCTGTCTTCCTCTTCAAAGGTTTCTGCCTCCTCCTTGTCCTCTGAGAGGACACACTCCGGATCCCTCTATTGCTGCCCTTCATTAGCATAATATCCTTTTGGTATATAGTAACTCTCCCTTGCCCATCCACAACTGCCGAGTTGATCTTCAGCCGCCTTCGCTCCAGCGGCCTACTTCACACCGGCAGCTGCGTCTTTAGCCAGTTCACAGACATGGCTGCTGGTCCGGCCCCTCTGCTGTTTGCAGTTAGACTATTACAGACTGAATACATTCAATGGAGATTAAAACTGTGTAAATACATTAAAAGCATTAATCTAGGAACTACGGAAGTCCTTAATTGCTATAAGAACTGTGTGAGAGCTAGAATGGACTTAAAACTTACCAGTTTCAAAAATGGTATCACACCACATTATTAGAAATAGTTACTATATACAATCTCTATAACAGCTTTAAACAAATGGATGCTTCGGATACATACATGTTAACTGTTAACAGCAATAAAGGGATAGCAATCAAATAAGATACTTATTGAGGCTACACTCTATAGCACTCTAACATTATAATCCTGTTAACATATAAAGGGACCATGTACCTGAAACTGTACACCAAATATGGTCACAGCCTTTTACTCAACTAAAAGTATCCTGTGGATCCGTTCAATTTAGAAATATAATGAACTTTCCTATGATTCAATATAGAAATTTAGTCCCAAGGAACTCTAGTACGTAAGTCAAAAATCCATTTTGCCTCCTTTCGATACAGAATTTCTTTGCGGTCACCATATTTATTCTGTCTATGCCTGAAATTCTAAAGTTTCACCAACATGCCTCCCCAAAGCTGAACGTGAATCCCTTGTTTTTATCTCGGAGATGTTCTATAAAATACTGCCTTTTAGTTTTTCTAGTAGTTAGACCCACATATTGCATTTGGCATTAATATAACATGAATGGGATAGGTCTTATTGGTAACTGTGCTTGTGAAATCTACTGATTTTAACTATAGTTAAAACACTTACAGGACTATGTCCACACTTATAGAACCACAACACCTCAACCAACTGTCACCGGTATGTACCGACTTTACCTTCAACTGGCTCGTTGCCACTCTATTGACAATGGTACATGATCTTTTATAGCTGATAGTAGGTTGAGGTGGAAGTAATGGTCCCAAAATTGGGGCTAAATGTAAAACTCACCAATGTCTTTCAAGATATTAAGTATTCGTTTCGATTGATCATATAAGGGGTTATCAAGGAGAATTTACGTTCAGTTCTTGATCTCTCCCGTTTCACCATACCTTTGCTGTCACATGCATTATCTTGAGCATTAGATAGGGTCTCAGACTGGACCTTAACTCTTTTTACGATACGGATCAATTGTTCGAGTGTTCCTAGTGATGTTTTTTCTATATAAATCCGTACTCACACCCATTGAGTACTTTAAATTCATTCCAAAAACGGAATAGAGTGTGGATTATTATCACTGGTGAATTTCAGATTTAACTTGTTGGTATTACAATATTGAACAAACTGTGGCATCTCGGTCTCTGTACCTTTCCATATATAATGAGATTGTCAATATAACAATAATATTGACGATATTCTGTTTAAAGGGATTATTACCAGAGAAAATATGAAGGTCCTCCCACCACCCCATATAGAGGTTCGCATATGAGTGTGAAAATTTGGCCCCATAGCTGTTCACATAGCTGCAAGGAAAAATTGCCCTTCAAATTCAAAAAAATATCATCAATAAATATTCTAGACACAATAGAACATATTCCACCTGGTTCTGGGTAAATCGTTGATGTACACCTACATGTTTTAATTAATACTGTTTCTTTAAGGCATAAGAGGCAAGCTGGAAAAGGGGCAGTATCAGGAAGTAAGCTAGGGAATAGCATGGGATAAAAGTGTGTGATGTACCTGTTGCTCTGTGTGAATAAATCAAGTTCCCTCTACATTCCAAGTGTTTTCTTGCTCTTGAACAATATAACAAGGGAGACATAACAACTGGCGACGAGATTAAACTTTAACCCTGTGAGTACCAGCATACTTACCATTGTGACTACCTGTACCAGTCCTCCACATACAGACCCATTTATACTCACTTGCCTGTCACTGTCCATCTACAGCACTGCACAGTCTCTCATTCTACTTTCTGCACTGTTCAGTTTAACTCTATCACGGCTGCTTCAAAAGAAAGTTAATATGGCTGAGCAACTCCACACCTTCCCCAATTTTTTTTGTTTTTTTACTTTAGTGACCCTTTAAGTATGGCTGCAACAGTAGTGGAGAGGTACATCAGTTAGAGTAAAAAACAAAAAAAATTTGCCCAATCATCAAAAAAAATTCCTTTTTTTAACCCCCCAACCTGACACAGGTACACACACCTACTGACCTACCAACCATTTCTGTGGCAGCCATACTTAAAGGGTAACTAAAGTCAAAATAGTTTTTGATCAATAATCCAAAAGTTTGTTTTTTGACTTCCAACCTGACCCAGGTACACACACCTACTGACCTACCCCTCCATTACTGTCGCAGCCATACTTAAAGGGTAACTTAAGTAAAAAAAAAAAAAAATTTGACCAATCATAAAAAAAAGTTGTTTTTTTTTTAAACCCCCAACCTGACACAGGTACACACACCTACTAATCTACTTATCCATTTCTATGGCAGCCATACTTAAGGGTAACTAGTCAAAAAAAAATTTTGATCAATAATCAAAAAAGTTTGTTTTTTAACCCCCAACCTGACCCAGGTACACACACCTACTGACCTACCCTTCCATTTCTTTGGCATCCACACTTTAAAGGGCAAGATCAGTGCAAATACATGTACTTTTCAGAAAAAAAGCAGTATTTTTCATCCAATGACATTAATTGTCAATTCAGCATTTTTCTGTCTATAAATAAATGCAACCAAAATACTGACTTCCTGTTTGCAGGACCCCTAATAGAGACCGTTATGGTCTTGCCCTTACCCAGCGTCTGGGTTGATTCAGGTGCTTAGTAGAGTCTGAGCATCTTTGACCCATCCACACAAATCAGTACAATAAATGTGGTGCATCCTGGAAAGAAGAAGGACCATTACTACCTGAAATGTCAGCTCCCTAATGTCAACAGTAGGAACAGGAAGGGTTGAAATCAACTGATTTTTCAAAATGGAAGAGAATATGTAGACTAAGTATGCATTACACAAACTACACATTTAACAAAATTGATAATTCAACTGAACTGTCCATTTAAGGGTAACTATGTCAAAAAACTAATTTTGATCAATAATCCAAAAGTTTGTTTTTTTAACTTCCAACCTGACAGGGTGGTTAGCACTGATGCCTTGCAACGCTGAGGTCCTGAGTTCGATTCCACCCTTGGACACATCTGCAAGGAGATTGTATGTTCTTCCCGTGCTTGCGTGGGTTTCCTCTGGGCACTCCGGTTTCCCCCACATCATAAGATATACTGATAGGTTGTATGTGTACATAAAGTGTTAGATTGTAAGGTCTTCGGGGCAGGGCCTGATGTGAATTAAGTAAATAATGTAAAGCGCTGCGGAATATGTAGCGCCATATAAGAATACGTTTTTGGGACTTTGGGGGGTTATTACTAGAGAACCATTTGGAGCTGGGATGTGAGGTAAGGATTTTACTTCACTACATAGTGAAGTAGTGGGGGGGTAAGTTTTGGGGTGGATATGCCCTTTAATGTTTTATCTCCTACAATAGAAACATCCTGTCTTCTAATTACTCCTTTGTTCCCATGTTTAAAGCCAAGTACAGACACTAGGATGATGCCAGACTCCCAACAGCCTGGCGGTCGAGAGTCCGGCAACATGCAGATATCCTTATGTCTGTAACATTAGAATTGGTAGATGATAAAACAATGCAAGGTTAGAAAAGTTAATAAAAAATTAATAACAATAAGACATTTCTGGGCCCCACACTAGTAAATTACTGCCAACTTTTTTGTTGTGTAAAAAAACTTAGGCCAAAGATTTTTTTCCTGCCACGGGCTCTTCAGCAGGGCCGAACTATCCTAAATATAAAAAGTAAATTGTTAGGAACTTCCATATGGGGGTTGCCTTAATATGGTTGGAAGGCTTTCATCTTTTTATGACCATAAATATGTAACTAAAAATTACCTATGTATTCGAAAACTAAATATTTACTGTATGCATTGGAATAGATACTATGAAGTACTCAATTGCAATGGTCTTGAGTATCTTTTTCTCCCCACAGACTGGATACATTACAGCTTTATTATAGGGTATAGTGTCCTATTTAAAGGAAAATGTTGGAGGGTATAGTTTGGGTATAGGGAGTGTCTATTTAAAGAGAAAGGTTGGAGGGTATAGTGCCCCTATTTAAAGAAGAATGTTGGAGAGTATAGTGCCCCTTTTTAAGGGAATGTTGGAGGGTAAATGGTCCCTATTTAAAGAAAATGTTGGAGGGTTTAGTTTGAGGGTATATGAGGTGTCTATTTAAGAAAAATGTTGGAGGGTTTAATCTGAGGGTATATGGAGTGTATTTAAAGAGAAATGTTGGAGGGTTTAATTAAGGGTATAAGGAGTGTATTTAAAGAGAAATCTGGAGGGTTTAGTTTGAGGGTATAGGATGTCTATTTAAAGGAAATGCTGGAGGGATAGTTTACCCTATTAAAGAAAATGTTGGAGAGTATAGTGCTCTATTTAAAGTGGAATGTTGGAGGGTAAAGTGCCCCTATTTAAAGGGGAATGTTGGCAGGTAGAATCCCTATTTAAAGGGGAATGTTGAGGTAAAGTGTCCCTATTAAAGGGGGAATGTTGGAGGGTACTATGTCCTATTAAAAGTTAAATTAGTACTGTAACATAGTAACATACATAGTAATATTGTATGGGGGTTATGAATAAAGACATATGTCCATTTAGTCCAACGTTTATACCCTACTTGTTAACCAGAAGAAGGCAAAAAAAAAAAAAATGAAGGAACTACCTGACTCAAATGGCATTCAGAAAATATCCCTGATTAACCAGAAATACATTATGTGTATTAATACTGTAATTCACAATATTTTTAGTTTGAGGAACTTCCCCAGTGGCTGTCTGGCATTGTTTGCTACACTAAGTCTGTTATCTATTAGAACCCCCCAGTCTTTTGGATTCTTTTTGCATCACCTACATTTATCAACATTGATCTCATCTACCACTCGCTGCCCATTTTTATAACCTATCTAGGTCTGCTTGCAGCAATTGCACATCATTTGAAGTTTCCAAAGCTCTGCATAGTTTTGTGCCATCAGCAAACAGAGACCTTGCTCTTAATGCCCACTTCATTTATAAGATATAATGCAGTGGCCCAAGTTTGAACCATGAGGCCTCCAATTAGAATATAGATGTAGCTTCATTGACCACTACTTTCTGCACGCAATCCAGCAACCAATTATTATCCATGTAGAAATGTTTTTTCTAGCCAACAGACCTCAGTTTATACATTAGTTGCCAATGTGCACAGTATCAAAAGCTTTAGCAAAACCCTTGTATTCTTCATCCACTACTAGGCCAAATCTAAATTCTTCCTCTAACAAGTAAGTTAGTCTGACAAGATCTATTTCTTAATTCATGCTATAAGATCTACTAATAAGATGAGTTCTGGAGACAAACTCAAGGATTTGATCCCCTAACAAAGTTTCCAGCACTTTCCCTACCACTGATGTTAGACTTATAAGTCTACGGTTACCAGGCTGTAAACGGCTACCTTTATTGAATATTAGAAAAGGAACAAGCTGGGCACTCCAGTCTTAAATACACCACAATTTTATTTGTAACGTTTCGGAACCGTGTGCTTCCTTCCCTTAGACAAGCAATTTATGAGCAAACATCAGAACCAAGTCTTATTTATACACAAAAAACTAATCAAACAAATATGGATGGCCATCTAGTGGTCAAAATTATGTGCATTAACAAGAAGGTGCTATCAGTAATAAAGTGCAAATGTAAAGTCAATGTGCTTAAAAATAGTGCTAAAAGTAGATAATATATAAAATAGTAAAAACCACATATAATAAAACACCTAAACCACAACATTTTGTTTGTGGTTTAGGTGAGCAGGATCCTCAACTATCTTTTTTTTTTTTATTAATATTGGTACAAGGGCCAGGCCACACTGCCACGCTTTAACACACGTAGGGATCCAGACATCCTCTTTTAACTGGATTCTCCTCTTTTGAGACACGGATCTGGGGTCCAGCAGGATTTTTAAATTCTGCCCCTAATGTCCCGCTATTCTTAAGCATTTGAAAGATTTGCTCTCTACATGTGCTAACGTTCACAGAGGGTGTGTGTGTGTGCACGTGTGGTCTCTTCTTCCTCCGACTTGCGGCAACGCAGGGTTGTTTGGACATTTGATCATATTTGCTCTCCACCTTGCGCACACGTTCCCGGGGAAAAGGGTGTGTGCGGCTGGGCTCTGCCGATTTGTGGCACAGGTTGTCTGGAGTATAAAAGTGCCCTGCTGCAGCCACCTGTCTATTCCTAGTCTAAATGGGGGAGGGGGGGGAGACTGGGCTGTCAGTCGTTTTGCCTGACTGTTTGCCTGTATGTGTAATTATATGTCTGTTTGTGTTTTTATCTGTCTGTCTGTGTGAGTGCCTGTCTGTCTGGTGTTTGTTTTTTTGTTTGTGAGAGGGTGTGGGAGTGTCTTATGAGCAGAGTTACGCCTACCAGGAGCAAACTAAAATGTTTGCTCATGGCTGCCCCTGTGGTCCCCTATGAAGGTGTTCGTTCTGTTAAAAGGAGTCCTTTCATGCAGCCACTCAAGCCCTGCACATGGTAAGTGTCTCTGTGTGGGCAGTTCTTGGCACATCTTATTTGGGAAAGGGGCATCTTCTATATACCGGTCTGTGTGGGCTGAACATGAGGGTGTTTCATATTTACAAGTGTGGGCAGGGCATCTTATATTTATAAATCTATGTGTAAAGTCAGCCATCCGCTCACCAGTCAGTGTTAAAAGGAAAGTTCAGTGGAAAATATCTTATTTTTAAAATTCTCAGTTTATATCACACATGACTAGTTAGTCACATAGGGGGGGAGTCAGAGTGGCCCACAGCACCTGTGAGCGGGTGGGCTTAGGCCCCCGCGAGTGCGCTTAGGCACCCCAGGGGGGGGGCTTAGGCACCCGCGAGTGGGCGAGGCTTAGGCACCCGCGAGTGGGCGAGGCTTAGGCACCCGCGAGTGGGCGAGGCTTAGGCACCCGCGAGTGGGCGAGGCTTAGGCACCCGCGAGTGGGCGGGACCACATGGGGCTGTAAGGGAATGGGCCAAGGGGGGCCTGCAACTGGAGGGACCATGGGGTCCATGAGTGGGAGGGACATGGGGGGGCTGCAAAGGGGAGGAGACACAGGCAGATTGACTGACAGGTTTCAGAGCAGGAAGCAGGAAGTGCAGGGGACCTGGTGATGCTGCAGCCATATCACCACAAAAATTTAAATATCTTCAAAACTATCAAAATAAACAATAGAATAATTGCAAAAACTCTCAATTTACCTAAAGTCATTTTTGACCACAGTTCTTCTTTAACCCTTTGAGTGCCAGAAGAATTTCATTTTTTTTAAATGCCAGAAAATTTTCAGGATTTTGCCCTTATCGCTTTAGACTAATTTACAGTAGGAAACCTTGCAGTAAATCAGGAATATTATACATTGTTTTTTCAGCACAAAGTGTACTTTAACATGGTAACAGAGTTTTGTAACTTTTCTGGAAATGTTACTGGAATTATGGGTAATATGTAAAAAAATAAAAAATTTGCAAATTTTCATGGATTTTTCCCATTTTTACTCATAGTTATCTTAAGGTTACCACACAAAATCTTACTGTTTCTAAAAGCTCTGATACTCCTAGGTCACACGATACCACATATATGTAGGTACCCACACTTTTCCTGTACAGGAGACCCCCCCAAACTAAAACTGCAGCTTCTAGAATATTACACCAAATTAAAATGTATAACCACTACTGACGTTAACATAGATATCTACCAAATTAACTAAAATATCACCACAAGTGAGATATTTTTAAACTCACACCCCACAAGATTTTAGGAGTGAGGTTAGTTTTGATCAAAATGCAGATACCCGGACGCACTCTTCGTCCAATTGTAAGTTATTTTCTCACTTTACTTTTTCCTTAACTGTAAAATCAAGACTAAATCAAATGCGAATTTCAGGTGACCCTTTAAGTATGGCTGCAACAGTAGTGGAGAGGTACATCAGTAGGTGTGTGTACCTGGGTCAGGTTGGAAGTTAAAAAAACATTTTTTTAATTATTGGTCAATTTGTTTTTTGACTGTAGCTACCCTTTAAGTATGGCTGCCACGGAAATGGAAGGGTAGGTCAGTAGGTGTGTATATCTGGGTCTGGTTGAGGGTTTATGTATTTTTTGTGTTTGCAACCATAAAACTAACATTTATTTAGGATATATCAAAATTAGTTTTTTTTTAAAGGGCATGTCCACCCCCCAAAACTATAATCTCCCCACTAATGGCCCCACCATGTAGTGTAATAAAATCCTTACCTTACATCCCAGCTCCATATGGTTCTCCTGGTCACGGTTTTGCTTTATTCTGCTGGGTAACCTTTAGTAACTTTTTAACCTTCAAAAGAACGTAATTCTCAAACTTTATAACAGTACCTGCCTTTTATGAGATGAAAGTCCCTTTATAAAGATAAAGTTTCAAAAACCAAACATAAAAGACTTTGGTATGCAATAAAGGTAACCAAGCAACAAAATGTTTTTTTAAAAAAATGACTGTGTAATACAAATAAATAATAAACTTGCGGTGATAATAAAGTAGGCAGTCCTTGTTCTTCCTTTATTTGACACGTTCATATGTTGTTAAATTTTTTTCACCCTTCTGATTAATCTACGAGTGATGGAGCCATAAGAACAAGTCAGATATATTAAACCATAAAGGCTATCTCTGCGACCTTCATTGCCTCGGCTCTGCTGCGCTCTTCTGTTCCCAGAAGTAGCAGTGGGGGACTTGCAGCTGCTGTCTATGATTGGCTGAGAGTTAGCCAATCACAGACGTGGCTGCCGGCTATTGAGAGAGCCAAAGGAATGAAGGTAGGTAAGTATTTCTGTGCACTTTTAATGTTAAAACCCTATTGTTTAGGGTTGAAGGAGGTCACTTTTCACTACAGAAAAGTTTTATTTGGTCTACTTACTGCAGCATAGAGGATCTGGATGGGGGAAGGTCCCCTGCACATGCCAGAGCAGGGAAGTAGCAGGCTCCTGGATGACACACAGACAGCTCCTATATGGGGTTTCATGCTTTCTTCCTTAAAGATAACATGACATGTTGTAAATTAACAATTGTGTTTTAATTAAGAAGTTGCCTGAGTGTTTTTGATTTAAAGGATATTTTTACTCACCTCCTTGTTCCCCTTCCTCCATGGCACTGAATTGCAAAGGTTAAGTCGCTTAAAACAATACCCTACCCCCACCATATTACCAAACCCCATAAAAGAGACGTGACACCAGACTTGGAACAAAAGGCCACAGCTATTTATTATTCTTTATACAATAAGCTTAAAGTGCATCATAAACATTGAACATTAAAACTTTACCTTGTAAATATAACATTTTAAACCTATTTGCAACCTACAACATTCAAGTCCATAAGAGCCTGCAACCTTGCCTATAATCCATCAACCCATCAGCCGCTCCAACACCAGCTCAATGGGTTCCACCCTGTAACCAAAACTCGCCTCTCCCAGTGTCTCTCCCAGAGGCCCAATTGCAAAGTTAAAAACATAATGCAAGTGCATAACAATTCTCTTCACCTACCTCCAAACCTGTGCCCCCTAATTTTTGTCTATGGTCCACCACCACCCGCTGTGACACCTAACTACCCTTAAAATACTAATAATAAGGAGGGTGGGTGGGTTGCTCTTTAACCTAAAAAGCCTGGCACTGTGTTCCTAACTACATTCCCTTCTATACACTCTCTGCTCCACCTATCCTGAACTCCTGACCTTGATTTTGCCCATTCCCCTACGTTTCTCATACACACTAACAATTCTGACATTACCTCCGTTTAACCCCTCACATCCCTGCCATGTCTTTCACCTAATAGTCCTTCCAGATCTTTCCAGATGAGGACCTAAAACGCTAAGTCCTCACCTCTGGATCTTTACAGAAGTCCTGCAATACTTCCTTGAAGATCCTTCGGAGCTGTGGTCCGATCCTCCCCTGACACTGTGATTGACATTTGTGACAAGCTCTGCAAGGAGGCGTGTCTTCCATTGGCTGCCTCACTGACTGTCACTGACAGTGCCAGTGGGAGGATCGGACCACGCGCCGAAGGAACCTTCAAGCAAGTAGTGCAGGACTTCTGAAAAGTATCTAGAGGTGAGGACTTAGCGTTTTAGGTCCTCACCCTGGGTCCTATAAGGTTTTTGTCCTGGATAAAGGCAGGCTAGTTGGTTACCTATTCTGTTCTTCCTCAACATATAATTAAAATAAAAATTGTATTGATTTTTTTGTCAAAATATGGGCTTAATTATAATTTTTATAAGCGCCAGACATTGATGTCACAAGCTTATTATGAACTTAACAGTCTGAGTAAACAGGAATTACATGGTATGTTGAGGTTCCAAGTATGAAGGCCAAAATGCAACATATGATCACCTCGGGCACATGAGATAAATAAAAAAAAGTACACATTGAAATGGTTTTATGAATGCAGTCATTGATTTTGAACCAGGATAAAAGGAAAAGCCAACTGCGATGTACAGCAAATAGAAGACGCCACCTCGAAGCTCAAAGTCATTCAAACATCATCTTTATTACAAAGTCCAACATCGGATAATCAGGTAGAAAACACGAGTTTGTGAACACCAAATACCCCAATGTACCTTCCGCCCCTTCCTACCAAAGATTTAAATCCAGACCCACCTGTAGACAATATAGGGAGGGGCTAGACCCCTTTAGTGGGTATAGTTTTATTGAAGAACGGGTTAAGACATAATGTCTTTACCTTCCATTCTTCAGTAAAACTGAATAGCCCAAATTTAATTCTCCCCAATTGAGATACCCTTTAGGCTGGGTACCCACCAGCCAATATTTTTGACCAACCGACCGATTCCCGCACTCGGTCAGTCGGCTGAAAATATTGGCTGGTGTGGGGCGGACGGCCACGACTAACATCGATCGTTTTCGTCCAAATCGGCCAAATTGTCCTGGCCAAGCGCTCGCTTGACAAAAGTCCCTCCTGTTTACCAGCCTTACAGGCCAATTTACTCACCTCAGCCCCATCATCTTCTCCATCCATTTGAAAGGATATTTTATTTAGCTGTATACCGAATATACTCGTAGAAACCGAGGTTTTCAGGCTTTAAAAAAAGCCTGAAAATCTTACCTCGGTTATACTCGAGTCAATGTTTCCCCTACCTTGTCCGGCGGCCCCGCGATCCGCATCCTCGCTCCACAGCCTCTGCGCATCCGGATGATGTCACTACCCGCGCCGCAAAGTGAGAGCGCCGGGTAGTGCCTCATCGGGATGCGCAGAGGCTGTGGAGAGAGGATGCGGATCGCACGGCCGCCGGACAAGGTAGGAGAAACATTGACATTGACACTTAATGGCAAATACATACAAATAGAGTAAAACCTTCTTTATTTTTGCATACTGTATGCACAAATAAAGGAGGATTTACCCCTATGCAAGTATTTGCACTTAAGATGTTTGAAAACTACAACTCCCAGCCCCAACCACTATATTTTTAATGTAAGAAACTTCCCCGATCTTTACTTACCTTCCCTCTTTTGGGCCCTTAGCCAATCACAGATGCGGCTGACGGTCCCGCCCCGCAGAGGGTCGGGCAGTGCGGCGGAGGAAAGAGGCAGTGTAAGTAATGTTTGGGGAAGTTTCTTACATTAAAAATATAGCGGTTGGGGCTGGGGGACTAAGCCCTACACTATATAAAAAATTTAAAAGAAGGGTGGACATACCCTTTAAGGAGTATTGAACACACACATTTGAAAGACTCTATGGTGAGGACTTATACCGCTAATCCTGCACCTCACCCCTGGGTTAAGTGTCTAAATCCTGCCCTTACCTCTTAAAGTTGCCGGCATGCTCTTCTCCACCTCCTACTTCCATGCCGCGGGCTAACGGCCTACTGGTATTAGACCGGAAGTGGGAGGCAGAGAACAGCACTTCGCAATCACAAGTTTAGAGATAGTGAAGACGTTAATACTAACCCAGGGTGGGGACCTAGCGTTTAGTTTTCCACCCTGGGTTCTTATAAATGGGAATGTGTGTGTGATACTCCTTCAGGATGGGTCTTTACCCTGATAATGATAAATTCATTGTTAGTGCCCATTGTTAGTGTTTTCTGTCCTTTTGGTCCACCCTAGTGTGAACGAGGCCTAATACTATGTTTACAGGTGGTTACCTCAAAGTTGGGTTACTCACAAGTGAGTGTGGCTTTAGGAAATGGGCGTGGACAAAATCTGGAAACCCTATACATAAATCTGAAATTGACAAAAAAAAACAAAAAAACAATTGTTTTCCACAAACAAACAATTGTTTTGCCTAAATTGTTTAGTTTCGCTTTTAAGCTGCCACTTTCATAGTCTTAGGGGCATATTTATAAATGATTGCTATCGCTATCACAGGACATCGCAATGACCAAAAGTGCTATTTTCACCTTATTTATAAAAACATTCATTTTCGCTTTTGCCTTTGCGGAAAAGTATCACTGCAGCGATGTTTGCGGATAGTTTTCGCCTTATTCTTTGCGTTCAGTGTGATATCACTGTGAAAAGAGAGATTGCTCTCTAGTGTAATTTCAGTGCTATTTTTGTCATTTTATAATGAATAAATAGGTGAATTTTTGCCTTTTTGCCCCCTTTCTCCCTTTTCTTGTTTTTTTTTTGAAGTTTTACCAGAATTTTCGCCAAACATCATTACTTACTGGAATGTTCCATTGACATGACTATTTCTTACACAGCACTATGGGATGTTCCCATATTAAAGGGGAACTGTTGTCTCCAAACAAGTTGAGTTTAAATGAAAGGCCAGTTTCCTACCTTTAAAACGACCATCAACACCACCTCTGTACATGCTCCCAGCCCAGATAACAAAATGACTGACCAGAAAGTTAATGGGTGGGAGGCTGACATGTGACATTCCTAAGGCTTCTCCTGCACATGCCGCCCCGCGAGCACAGCCTCAGACTCCCTCTGTGTGTGAGGGAGACAGGAAGTCCCTCCTCCTCTCTGCTGTGTGAAGGACCTGCAGCTGCAGAAGTAACGGAATCTACAGACCTTCTTCTCACAGTGTGAAAACAGCCTTTTCAGGCAGAGTTCTCCACTCAGAGTTTTTGGGGGTGGGGGGACCACGGCACCCGAGGTTGGGCGGGGCTACACGGGTGTAAGGGAATGGGCCAGGGGGGCCTGCAACTGGAGGGACCATGGGTCCATGAGTGGAGGGACCAGGGGGCTGCAAAGGGGAGGAGACACAGGGCGATTGACTGACAGGTTTCAGAGCGGAGGCAGAAGTGCAGGGGACCTGTTGATGCTGCTGCCATATCACACACAAAAATGTAATATCTTCAAAACTATGCAAAATAAAAAATGGAAATAAATTGCAATAACTGTCAGGAGAGCAATTCCTATCAATTTACCTAAAGTAATTTTTGGACCAACGTTCCTCTTTAAAGACAATTATACTCACCTTCCCTCCGCTTCTCTTCTTTGGTCAGTACCTTTTACCCAGGGTGAGGACCTAAACCGCTAGGTCCTCACCTCTGGGTTCAGTAACTTGCAGCATAGCCTTACTGACACGCTGCTCCGGTAGGCTCCGCCCCCTCCCCTCTTTGTGCGATGAGGCCAATAGGAAGGCACGCTCGTTGCAGAGTGTACCTTCCTATTGGCCTCGTCGCCGATGGGAGGAGCCTACCGGAGCAGCGTGTCAGTAAGGCTATGCTGCAAGTTACGACCAAAGAAGAGGAGCAGAGGGAAGGTGAGTATATTGTCCTTTAATGTAACGGGTTTGATAATTAGCTGCAGTTTGCTGAAAATAAGCACTACTAAAATGTGTCCTATTAAAGAAAATAGAGAAATTCCCCTTTAAGTTTACACTATCATCCTATTAATAAATAGAGAAAATTCGCCTTTTGAGTTTTACACTATCATCCTATTAATAAATAGAGAAAATTCGCCTTTTAAGTTTTAACTCATCATCCTATTAATGAAATAGAGAAAAAATCACCTTTTACGTTTCACTATTTACATCCTATTATAAATAGAGAAAATTTCCTTTGAGTTTTATACTATTATATACCACATGTTAGGATTTTTAAAGGGCATGGTCCCCCCTTCCAAAAAATTTTGGAAATAATATTCCCCCTGTCCCCCGCCCCAACCACTATATTTTTTTATTAGAAAGTGCCCAAACTTTACTTACCTTCCCTCTTTCCTCCCCCGCACTGCCAAGCCCTCTGCTTGTGAGAAATGCAGCAAGGGGCGGGACCGGCATCGCGTCTGTGATTGGCTGAACAGCAGCCATCACGGACGCGGCTGCCGGGAGTTCATGCCGAGAAGAGGGAAGGTAAGTAATGTTTGGCACTTTCTATAATAAAATATAGTGGTTGGGGCTGGGGGGACGGGGAATATTATAGCAAAGGTTTTACGCTAGGGGGAGGAATCCTAATCGGGAGGGGAGGGGGGGAGGGAGGGGGAAAGGGCTGCAGTACGCATGCCAAACTTCTCCCGAGGCGAGACAGGAGGCAGAGTCCTAATGGACTCTGCTATCCTCCTGGTGGGCCGTTTTTGGGACTTTGGGGGGGGACTACAGAGAACCATATGGAGCTGGGTGTGAGGTAAGGATTAAACTACACTACATAGGGGCCATTATGGGGGGAATTATAGTTTTGGGGGTGGACATGCCCTTTAATAACAAAGATAGGTGTTCAGTGTGTATTAACCAATTTAATACTACTTTGAAAAACCACCAGGGAGTATACCTATTTCACCATCATATGTGCTGAGCTTTTTCAGCATTATTAGTGCTACTTTTTTCGCTAGATAATTTTGGCTTTTGATGAAAATTCGCCTTTTAATAACTGATGAAAGAAAAGTCCGAAAGTTTAAAAATTGTGTTAAAGGCAAAAATAATTCCCCTTTAATATAATGTCCCTCAACCCCCATTTGACTTTATTGGTAAATAAAAAATTACCTTACAAAAAAAGATCTTTAAAAAGCGAAAAATTTACTTTAAAAAGCGAAATCTCAATGGTATTACAGTATTCTGGAAAATAGTCTAACACCCCCCTGAGTACTTATTAGTATTGATAAACACTCCACAATGTACTGACACCATCCATGGACCCATTGGCAGCTAAATAAATGGCCACTTATGCGTTTTTGCCACCTCAGACTTGGCGAATTGGAATGGCTGAACTAACGCAAAAATACACTTTTCGCCATTCTATAAATATGTTTGAGCGGTTACCGCAGCGATGTATGGCGAAAAGTAGCGGTAATTACCTTTCGCAACTGGCTATCGCTGCTTTATAAATAGCGAAAAGTCCAAATTTGACAAAAGGCTGCGTTAAAGAAGGCGAAAAGTTAACAAACTTTTATAATATGCCCCTTAGTATCAGTATCAAGAGGTGCCATCTAGTGGTCAAAAATGATTGCAGGCTACTTCTACTTATTACTTTACAGTAACTCAAACACATTTTTGATCCAACTACAACAACTTTTTAATCACAATTATATATTGTATATTTTTTGTAGCAATGGTCCAGTGCCAATTTGTATTCATCCAGGAGATCGTATTTTATTTATTATTTAGGTGATCTCACACTGCATGTAGATTTGACACTTTATACAACCCATTAAAGGTCCTTATGATCAACTGGCTTATGGACATACATCTACCAGTCCTGGACCATAATTTGCTGTGCCCTGAAATTAGGGATGCCATCTGGTGAGCATTTTACTGCATGATGATATTTCCTGCTGGTATTCGTGCTTTAGTATGTTGTTAATATTATATAGTGCCACATACCAAAGTGCAATATTAAATACAAGGGACAAAAAAATTCATTCATACTATTATAGGTGAGAAGTTTATTATAAGGGTGGACATGCCCTTTAACTTTATTTACCCTTTAAGTATGGCTGCCACAGGAATAGAAGGGTAGGTCAGTCGGTGTGTGTACCCGTGTGAGGTTGGGGGTATTTGTTTCTGCAAGAATGACCATATAACTAACTTTTATTGATAATTGATCAAAATTAGTTTTTTTGACTATAGTTACCCTTTAAGTATGGCTTCCATGGGAATGGAAAGGTAGGTCAGTAGGTGGCTGTGGGGGGTTGGGGGTATCAGCATTTGTGTTTATGGCCATAAAACAAACTGTTTTGATCTCATGACCCTTAAACTTCGAAATATCCACATTTGAGTATTGTTACCATTATGGTCTATGGGAAAAAATGTCCCGAAATTCACCAATAACACTGTAACACTTCCATGGATTCCATAGCTAGGTAATAGCACACTTCTCCTATATGCCTTGCATGTCTGTACCGAATTTCATGTCTCTAGCTCAAAAACTGTTGGAGGAGATACAGTCCAAATAAGCGGAAGAAGAAAAAATAGAAAGAACGGTAATTTGGCTCTTCAAGCCAAATTAAAAACTATTTTACCAATTTAAGGAAAGATGTGTATTTAATGATCTTATCAACATGGGGTTATAATCTGAATTTGAAAGAAATGAAATCAGAGAAACTTGATACAGTACAGACATAAGAAAATGACCTTACTTTAGTAAAAAAAAAAAGAAAGAAAATGTCTCTGTGCCCCAGTATTGTAATAATCCATGAATGTATTTTCCAGGGATATTTGTGGCTTTGTGTTCCCTAAACTGTTAATGCAACCAGAATTACCTTGACATTTCCTGTACCAACCACCAACTAAGCCTCTTTAGTAAACAGCATGTGCTGCTGGAATAAAATGCTAACTCAGTAATACAAATATATGGCCCTTCACCTGCTATGGACCATATCCTGAACATCTGACAGCCATAAGGATTCCTTCCAGCATTATTAGCAAGAAAAGACACAACTCGCTTTGCAAAACATTTTTAAAATCAAAAGGTTACACTGTTGTATCTTCTCTGCTTTTAATAACTCAGGAAAAATTATGGCAAAAAAAATCAATTGACTAATGAATAAACAAAGGCAACTTGGCCAATGTATTTATTAAAATATAAACATAATCTAAAAACAGGCAGGGTGGATTCTGTCCATTTAAAGAGGCACTAAGTCTACACTTATGACTATGACTTACTATAAGTCATAGTGACTATGTTAAAATTAAACATATGCTACAGCAAACAAAAATGCCTAAAAAAAACCAAAATATCTCAACTTTAAAGGGTCACTTGACTCACTGAAACAACATTTTCTGAAACTACAATTTGAGACAAGTAAAATGATGGTACTCACAAATTTATCTGTGCTTGCTTTGTCATTAAATTATTAATGTTTAGTGAATGCTCCTAATTCCCCCCACCCTCCATTACTCACTGCCTTCTTTTAGTGTCTGCGACACTTATAAATTTTGCACAGTCTCACCATGGACACTGCTCTAAATACACATCTCTCCCTCCCTCCCCCTGCCTTCTTTTCTCTGCTGATTCTCTTAAAGGAACACCCCAATACAAAAGATAGGGCGCGATCGGGAGAGAACAGCTGTTCAGTGAAGGAGCGGCTGCGAGTGGAGCGGCGGGTAGGTAAGTTCCAGGTCCCTCGAGCGTAAATTATTACAGGGAGGTGAGAATAAGCGTTCTCACCCTGTGAATAATAGAAATGAATGGCAAATAGTTCTTTTTTGGGGTTTAGGGGAGTTACAGTCCCCTTTAAATGTTGCAGAAAGTGTGCTGGCAGGCAGGCAAAGAGGTCAGGCATGGGTCACATATTACAATTTCTGTAAATGTTGTGATTTCAAATGATGATTTCTCAGAAGCTACAGCTCAGATTTAAAATCTGAAACTATTATTGAAAATTAGATTTTTTTAGAGTAAAGATACCCTTTAAGCAGGATGTGGTGACATGCCCTAAGGCTGGGTACACACGGGGCTATTATTTGTCCCAACCGAGCGATCGCTGAGAGCAAGCGCTTGGCTGGGACAAATGACTGGCGGTGACAGCAATAGTGACCGCGGCCGACAGTGTGCGCAACCGAATCGTGCGGCCCCACAGGGAACCGTCCCACACCATCAGATATTTTTAGCCGACGAACCGATCCATGGCACTATCGGTCGCTCGGCTGGAAATATCTGCTGGTGTGTACCCAGCCTAATACCACCCAAAATATATACAAAAGATGGGATAGTATACATCCACACAGAGTGCAACTAGTGACCAACTAATTTAATACATACAAAAAATAGAAGCCTAGTGCACATCCAACAAATTTGCTTACATTTTACTTTACCAGTGAATTGCGACCTAAAAAGCCTGCCCTTAAATTAAAGCAATTAGTTCAATAACTTGGCCAAATTATTTTAAGCCCAGCAACCATGTCACGGTTTGCTTTATTCTGCTGGGTAACCTTTAGTAACTTTTTACCTTCATAAGAGACGTAATTCTCAAACTTTATAACAGTACCTGCCTTTTATGAGATGAAAGTCCCTTTATAAAGATAAAGTTTCAAAAACCAGAACATAAAAGACTTTGGTATGCAATAAAGGTAACCAAGCAACAAAAATGTTTTTTTAAAAAATGACTGTGTAATACAAATAAATAATAAACTTGCAGGTGATAATAAAAGTAGGCAGTCCTTGTTCTTCCTTTATTTGTACACGTTCATATGTTGTTAAATTTTTTTTCACGCCTTCTGATTAATCTACGAGTGATGGAGCCATAGAACAAGTCAGATATATTAAACCATAAAGGCTATCTCTGCGACCTTCATTGCCTCGGCCTCTGCTGCTCTTCTGTTCCCAGAAGTAGCAGTGGGGGACTTGCAGCTGCGTCTATGATTGGCTGAGAGTTAGCCAATCACAGACGTGGCTGCCGGCTATTGAGAGAGCCAAAGGAATGAAGGTAGGTAAGTATTTCTGTGCACTTTTTAATGTTAAAACCCTAGTGTTTAGGGTTGAAGGAGGTCACTTTTCACTACAGAAAAGTTTATTTTGGTCTACTTACTGCAGCATAGAGGGATCTGGATGGGGGGAAGAGGGTCCCCTGCACATGCCAGAGCAGGGAAGTAGCAGGCTCCTGGATGACACACAGACAGCTCCTATATGGGGTTTCATGCTTTCTTCCTTAAAAGTAACAATGACATGTTGTAAATTAACAATTGTGTTTTAATTAAGAAGTTGCCTGAGTGTTTTTGATTTAAAGGATATTTTTACTCACCTCCTTGTTCCCCTTCCTCCATGGCACTGATAGTGCAAAGGTTAAGTCCGCTTAAAACAATACCCTACCCCCACCATATTACCAAACCCCATAAAAGAGACGTGACACCAGACTTGGAACAAAAGGCCACAGCATATTTATTATTCTTTATACAATAAGCTTAAAGTGCATCATAAACATTAGAACATTAAAACTTTACCTTGTAAATATAAACATTTTAAACTCTATTTGCAACCTACAACATTCAAGTCCATAGAGGCCTGCAACCTTGCCTATAATCCATCAACCCATCAGCCGCTCCAACACCAGCTCAATGGGTTCCACCCTGTAACCAAAACTCGCCTCTCCCAGTGTCTCTCCCAGAGGCCCAATTGCAAAGTTTAAACATAATGCAAGTGCATAACAATTCTCTTCACCTACCTCCAAACCTGTGCCCCCTAATTTTTGTCTATGGTCCACCACCACCCGCTGTGACACCTAACTACCCTTAAAATACTAATAATAAGGGAGGGTGGGTGGTGCTCTTTAACCTAAAAAGACTGGCACTGTGTTCCTAACTACAGTCCCTTCTATACACTCTCTGCTCCACCCTATCCTGAACTCCTGACCTTGATTTTGCCCATTCCCCTACGTTTCTCATACACACTAACAATTCTGACATTACCTCCGTTTAACCCCTCACATCCCTGCCATGTCTTTCACTCCTAATAGTCCTTCCAGATCTTTCCAGGATGAGGACCTAAAACGCTAAGTCCTCACCTCTGGATACTTTACAGAAGTCCTGCAATACTTCCTTGAAGATTCCTTCGGAGCTGTGGTCCGATCCTCCCCACTGACACTGTGATTGACAGTTTGTGACAAGCTCTGCAAGGAGGCGTGTCTTCCCATTGGCTGCCTCACTGACTGTCACTGACAGTGCCAGTGGGGAGGATCGGACCACAGCGCCGAAGGAACCTTCAAGCAAGTAGTGCAGGACTTCTGAAAAGTATCTAGAGGTGAGGACTTAGCGTTTTAGGTCCTCACCCTGGGTACTATAAGGTTTTTGTCCTGGATAAAGGCAGGCTAGTTGGTTACCTATTCTGTTCTTTCTCAACATATAATTTAAAATAAAAATTGTATTGATTTTTTTGTCAAAATATGGGCTTAATTATAATTTTAATTAAGCGCCAGACATTGATGTCACAAGCTTATTATGAACTATAACAGTCTGAGTAAACAGGAATTACATGGTATGTTGAAGGTTCCAAGTATGAAGGCCAAAATGCACAATATGATCATCCTCGGGCACATGAGATAAATAAAAAAAAGTAACACATTGAAATGGTTTTATGAATGCAGTCATTGATTTGTGAACCAGGATAAAAGGAAAAGCCAACTGCGATGTACAGCAAATAGAAGACGCCACCTCGAAGCTCAAAGTCATTCAAACATCATCTTTATTACAAAGTCCAACATCGGATAATCAGGTAGAAAACACACGTTTTGTGAACACCAAATACCCCAATGTAACCTTCCGCCCCTTCCTACCATAGATTTAAATCCAGACCCACCTGTAGACAATATAGGGAGGGGCTGAGACCCCTTTAGTGGGTATAGGTTTTATTGAAGAACGGGTTAAGACATAATGTCTTTACCTTCCATTCTTCAGTAAAACTGAATAGCCCAAATTTAATTCTCCCCAATTGAGATACCCTTTAGGCTGGGTACACACCAGCCAATATTTTTGACCAACCGACCGATTCCCGGCACTCGGTCAGTCGGCTGAAAATATTGGCTGGTGTGGGGCGGACGGCCACGACTAACATCGATCGTTTGTTCGGCCAAATCGGCCAAATTGTCCTGGCCAAGCGCTCGCTTGACAAAAAGTCCCTCCATGTTTACCCAGCCTTACAGGCCAATTTACTCACCTCAGCCCCAATCATCTTCTCCATCCATTTGAAAGGAATATTTTATTTAGCTGTATACCGTATATACTCGAGTATAAACCGAGGTTTTCAGGCTTTAAAAAAAGCCTGAAAATCTTACCTCGGTTTATACTCGAGTCAATGTTTCCCCTACCTTGTCCGGCGGCCTGTGGTCTCCAAACAAGTTGAGTCTAAATGAAAGGCCAGTTTCCTACATTTAAAACGAGCCACCAACCACCTCTCTACGTGCTCCACAGCATAAGATATAAAGAAACGACTGACCAGAAAGTTAATGGGTGGGAGGCTGACGTGACATTCCTAAGGTTTCTCCTGCATAGTGCCGCCAGCGAGCACAGCCTCAGACTCCCTCAGTGTGTGAGGGAGACAGGAAGTCCCTCCTCCTCTCTGCTGTGTGAAGGACCTGCAGCTGCAGAGAAGGTAACGGAATCTACAGCCCTTCTCTCTCACTATGTGAAAACAGCCTTTTCAGGCAAAGTTCTCGGGGGGGGGGATAGGGGGTGTCAGAGTGGCCCACAGCACCTGTGAGTGGGTGGGGCTTAGGCACCCATGAGTGGGCGGGGCCAAATGGGGCTGTAAGGGAATGGGCCAAGGGGTGCCTGCAACTGGAGGGACCATGGGGTCCATGAGTGGGAGGGACCAGGGGGGCTGCAAAGGGGAGGAGACACAGAGCAGATTGACTGACAGGTTTCAGAGCAGGAAGCAGGAAGTGCAGGGGACCTGGTGATGCTGCTGCCATATCACACACAAAAATGTAAATATCTTAAAAACTATGCAAAATAAACAATGGAAATATATTGCAAAAACTCTCAGGAGAGCAATTCCTATCAATTTACCTAAAGTCATTTTTGGACCACAGTTCCTCTTTAATACAGAGAACAAACACACAGAGAAAACAGGGAAAATAAATGGTATTACCAGCACCGCTGCCACCAATTTGTACCAGATCACTGCTTTATGGTAGGATTATGGGTAGCATGGCACACATGGTGGTCTGGCACAAAGCAGAAAGTGCACATAAACAGGTTCCCCCACATAACATTTGCAGTAATCAGGGGTATCCCTGTCTATGGTGCACCAATTTGAATATTGACCAGGCCTGTATATTGTGTGTCTTTGTAAGTTGGTGTACACTTATCTGTTGCCTCAGAGTTTGTATCAAATAAGGTAAATTGTCTGTCTAATAATCTGTCTTCCCAACAGGTGGTAACAGGATCTTATACACAGGATCTTTTGTTATAGTCAATATCGCTCCAAAGCACACACCACAATCTACTTTTACTTTCTCTCCTTCTAGCCATAGAGAGCAGGGATGTCTTGTCTTTTATCACTTACTGACACCACTTGCAGTCTGGAGGTGGTATATAAGGAGCCTTGGTGTAAATGTCCATACAGAAACTTTTTTTGGATTACACTTCCTGTGTATAGCTATAACACAGGGGTGTCATAGCTATACAGATGGTAAAATTATATCACCCAGGGAAATAGTATAGAGGGAGAACAAGAGGTGTCAATAGGGAGGCTTTTTTGATTATGGGTTTCACATAGGCGTGTTTAAAGGAGGAAGGGAAAATACCAGATGACAAGGGAGCATTGAATATGTGGGTTAGTATAGGGGAGACTGCCTGATTACAGTGCTTCAGTAGTAAAGAGGGCATGGGATCGAAGGGACATGTAGTGAGCAGGTGAAAGACCTCTGTCTGGGTCAAAGGATTAAAAGATTCAAGAGCAGCAGAAGGAGGTGTGGATAAAAGATTCTGAGAGATATCCCGAGAACTATGAAATTGTGTTACGGATGAAGTAAAATTTGTTAGCAAAGCCTTGGGGAGAGTGTGGAGTGAGAAGAGAATCAGTGGGGAGGGAAGGAGAAGGTAGTTAAAGATGGAGAACAGGCTGTATGGGTTTGATTTATTATTATTCATAAGTGTTTTATAGTATTTTGTTTTACTACCAAAAGTGCGGTGTTGAGGCATTGTAGCATGAACTTGTAATGGAGACAGTCAGCCTCCACACAATACTTTCTCCACATCCACTCAGCAGCATGTGTGCACTTACGTATATGCGCTTTATACAATAAGCCAATGCGACGTTTAGTGAGGCATCTCACCCAAGACAAAGCAACCAAGGTAATTGATTAGGGCTTTCCAAACTGGGGTTACTTTGATGTAGTTGGAAAGCTTTTCATTTTATGATCATAAACATTTAACTAGAATAATGTATACACTTGCACAGATAGCATGATAATACACAGGGCCTTGGAATGTGCATTGATCATTTTTTCTTTTTATATATAATCAATATCCTTAAACCCTGAACCCCGAGTGCCCCTTCAGAACAATATTGCATATTTTGGGTATCCTCAACATTATAGTATACAATTGATTGTAAACCAATGCTAGATGGTATATCCACTGCTCTGCCATTAC
This sequence comes from Hymenochirus boettgeri, assembly GCA_019447015.1. Taxonomy (NCBI): domain Eukaryota; kingdom Metazoa; phylum Chordata; class Amphibia; order Anura; family Pipidae; genus Hymenochirus; species Hymenochirus boettgeri. The sequence goes on along the minus strand of CM033469.1, from coordinate 355,942,847 downwards.
TGTGGGGTGAACTGAAATAAGCACATAGAAAAGCTTTTATTTTCAAACAATTTCCTCAAGCTATAAGAAGCTATTACGCAACAATAACAAATGATAAACAAAAATCCAAAAGGAAAATAAACAGGGATTAGTGTAAATGGATTTGGAACATATTATATAGACACTTTGAAGTATTACTGGATGTCAGATGACATCATTTCACTAACAGAAAATCATTAAAGAAATATTCCAGGTTTAAACAACTCATTTTTAGTGAAACCTGTTTTACATTTAATTTCATCCCAGAAAAATGTGAATTTCCAGCTATATTTCAATACACTAGAAAGCCAATGGATGCTGTGTGGAAGGAACAGAGGAAAACTAAGAGGTAAATGTGCTTGGCTGGCCACTCAACCTCTCAGGATCTCCCGATCAAGTTGTCCAGCATGCTTGATCGGGAGAGATCACAAAATATCCGGAATTGCCTAGTTTTCAGAGGGAAATTTCACCAAGTATTATGAATGGATGTTTCCATTCATCCAAATGCCTCAATTTGCATGAAACAGACCAGTTCTAATCAACTTGTCTGCAGGCTTTACCCTGGAGTGAACAGGCATTGGGAAGACAATTTTTGGGCTTGGTAAGATCTTGGGAACACACCAGTGGAAGGGGGTGGGGCATGGGTATGGTAATGGCAGACAGGTGCGTAACTGCAGGGGCTCCTTGCAAGATTGGGGGCCGGCCACCCCTCCTTCTCAAAGGCTCAGCGATTAGCTGTTTTTAAACTGCTGATCACACATATGCAGTAACGATACGCTATCAGCTGTTTAAAAGAACCGCCAGTTCTTTTAAACAGCTGATTGCAGATATCTTTACTGTATATAAAAACAGCTGGTCACGGGTATCTTTACTGTATATAAAAACAGCTGGTTGCCGGATCTTTACTGTATATAAAAATGAGCTGGTCGACAGTATCTTACTGTATATAAAAACAGCTGGTCGCGGGTATCTTTACTGTATATAAAATAGAGAAAATTCGCCTTTTAAGTTTTACACTATCATCCTATTAATGAAATAGAGAAAAATCACCTTTTACGTTTTACACTATTTATCATCCTATTAATAAAATAGAGAAAATTTGCGACTACAGGAGAACCATATGGAGCTGGGATGTGAGGTAAGGATTAAACTACACTACATGATGGGGCCATTAGTGGGGGGGATTATAGTTTTGGGGGTGGACATGCCCTTTAAATAACAAAGATAGGTGTTCAGTGTGTATTAACCAATTTAATACTACTTTGAAAAACCACCAGGGAGTATTACCTATTTACCATCATATGTGCTGAGCTTTTTCAGCATTATTAGTGCTACTTTTTTCGCTAGATAATTTTGGCTTTTGATGAAAATTCGCCTTTTTAATAACTGATGAAAGGAAAAGTCGAAAGTTTAAAAAATTGTGGTAAAGGCAAAAATAATTCCCCTTTATAAATATGTCCCTCAGACCCCCATTTGACTTTATTGGTAAATAAAGAAAATTGGAACCTTACAAAAAAAAGATCTTTAAAAAGCGAAAAATTTACTTTAAAAAAGCGAAATCTCAGATGGTATTACAGTAAATTCTGGAAAATAGTCTAACACCCCCCTGAGTACTTATTAGTATTGATAAACACTCCACAATGTACTGACACCTCCATGGACCCATTGGCAGGCTAAATAAATGGCCACTTATGCGTTTTTGCCACCTCAGACTTGGCGAATTGGAATGGCTGAACTTAACGCAAAAATACACTTTTCGCCATTCTATAAATATGTTTGAGCGGTTACCGCAGCGATGTATGGCGAAAAGTAGCGGTAATTACCTTTCGCAACTGGCTATCGCTGCTTTATAAATAGCGAAAAGTCCAAATTTGACAAAAAGGCTGCGTTAAAGAAGGCGAAAAGTTTAACAAACTTTTATAAATATGCCCCTTAGTATCTAGTCAAGAGGTGCCATCTAGTGGTCAAAAATGATTGCAGGCTACTTCTACATTTATTACTTTACAGTAACTCAACACATTTTTGATCCAAACTACAAAACATTTTAATAACAATATATATATATTGTATATTTGTAGCAATGGTCCAGTGCCAATTTGTATTCATCCAGGAGATCGTATTTTATTATAGATATTTAGGTGATCTGCACACTGCATGTAGATTTGATCACTTTATACAAACACATTAAAGGTCCTTATGATCAACTGGCTTATGGACATACATCTACCAAGTCCTGGACCATAATCTGCTGTGCCCTGAAATTAGGGATGCCATCTGGTGAGCATTTTACTGCATGATTGATATTTCCTGCTGGTATTCGTGCTTTAGTATGTATGTTAATATTTATATAGTGCCACATACCAAAGTGCAATATTATAATACAAGGGACAAAAAAATATAATTAAAGGGCATGTCCAACACCAAAACTAAAATTTGCCCCAGTGCTGGCCCCACTGTGTCGTGTTAAAAAATCCTTACCTTACATCCCTATCCCTGCTCCTTATGGTTCTCCTGCACTGCTTGTCCAAAGTCCAGGAAACTGATTAGTAGGAGCTGTCTTCCTCTTCAAAAGGTTTCTGCCTCCTCCTTGTCCTCTGAGAGGACACACTCCGGATCCCTCTATTGCTGCCCTTCAATTAGCATAATATCCTTTTGGTATATAGTAACTCTCCCTTGCCCATCCACAACTGCCGAGTTAGATCTTACAGCCCTTCGCTCCAGCGGCCTACTTCACAGCCGGCAGCTGCGTCTTTAGCCAGTCACAGACATGGCTGCTGGTCCGGCCCCTCTCTGCTGTTTGCAGTTAGACTATTAATACAGACTGAATACATTCAATGGAGATTAAAACTGTGTAAATACATTAAAAGCATTAATCTAGGAACTACGGAAGTCCTTAATTGCTAATAAGAACTGTGTGAGAGCTAGAATGGACTTAAAACTTACCAGTTTCAAAAATGGTTAATCACCACATTATTAGAAATAGTTACTATATACAATCTCTTATAACAGCTTTGAAACAAATGGATGCTTCGGATACATACATGTTAACTGTTAACAGCAATAAAGGGATAGCAATCAAATAAGATACTTATTGAGGCTACACTCTATAGCACTCTAACATTATAATCCTGTTAACATATAAAGGGACCATGTACCTAGAAACTGGTACACCAAATATGGTCACAGCCTTTTACTCAAACTAAAAGTATATCCTGTGGATCCGTTCAATTTAGAAATATAATGAACTTCCTATGGATTCAATATAGAAATTTAGTCCCGAAGGAACTCTAGTACGTAAGTCAAAAATCCATTTTGCCTCCTTTCGATACAGAATTTCTTTGCGGTCACCATATTTATTCTGTCTATGCCCTGAAATTCTAAAGTTTCACCAACATGCCTCCCCAAAGCTGAACGTGAATCCCTTGTTTTTATACTCAGGAGATGTTCTAAAATACTGCCTTTTAGTTTTCTAGTAGTTAGACCCACATATTGCATTTGGCAATTAATATAACATGAAATGGGATAGGTCTTATTGGTAACTGTGCTTGTGAAATCTACTGATTTTAACATATAGTTAAAACACTTACAGGACCTATGTCCACACTTATAAGAACCACAACACCTCAACCAACTGTCACCGGTATGTACCGACTTTACCTTCAACTGGCTCGGTGCCACTCTATTGACAATGGTACATGATCTTTTATAGCTGATAGTAGGTTGAGGTGGAAGTAATGGTCCCAAAATTGGGGCTAAATGTAAAACTCACCAATGTCTTTTCAAGATATTAAGTATTCGTTTCGATTGAATCATATAAGGGGTTATCAAGGAGAATTTACGTTCAGTTCTTGATCTCTCCCGTTTCACCATACCTTTGCTGTCACATGCATTATCTTGAGCATTAGATAGGGTCTCAGACTGGACCTTAACTCTTTTTTTACTAGACGGATCAATTGTTCGAGTGTTCCTAGTGATGTTTTTTCTATATAAATCCGTACTCACCACCCCATTGAGTACTTTAAATTCAATATCCAAAAACGGAATAGAGTGTGGATTATTATCACTGGTGAATTTCAGATTTAACTTGTTGGTATTACAATATTGAACAAACTGTGGCATCTCGGTCTCTGTACCTTTCCATATAATAATGAGATTGTCAATATAACAATAATATTTGACGATATTCTGTTTAAAGGGATTATTACCAGAGAAAATATGAAGGTGCTCCCACCACCCCATATAGAGGTTCGCATATGAGGGTGAAAATTTGGCCCCCATAGCTGTTCACATAGCTGCAAGGAAAAATTGCCCTTCAAATTCAAAAAAATTATCCATCAATAAATATTCTAGACACAATAGAACATATTCCACCTGGTTCTGGGGTAAATCGTTGATGTAACATCTACATGTTTAATTAATACTGTTTCTTTAAGGCATAGAGGCAAGCTGGGAAAAGGGGCAGTATCAGGAAGTAAGCTAGGGAATAGCATGGGATAAGAAAGTGTGATGTACCTGTTGCTCTGTGTGAATAAATCAAGTTCCCTCTACATTCCAAGTGTTTTCTTGCTCTTGAACAATATAACAAGGGAGACATAACAACTGGCGACGAGGATTAAAGACTTTAACCCTGTGAGTACCAGCATACTTACCATTGTGACTACCTGTACCAGTCCTCCACATACAGGACCCAGTTATACTCACTTGCCTGTCACTGTCCATCTACAGCAGACTGCACAGCTCTCATTCTACTTTCTGCACTGTTCAGTTTAACTCTATCACTGCTGCTTCAAAAGTAAAGTTAATATGGCTGAGCAACTCCACACCTTCCCCAACTTTGATTTGTCTGATACCAATAATCTTGCACAGAACTGGAAAAAATGGCTACTCCGTTTTGACAATTTCCTGGAGGCCATGGCCATCACAGAGGATAAAAGAAAGAAAGCTTTATTACTTCATTATGCTGGTTCTGCTGTTTATGACATTTACTGCACCTTACCTACAGACAGTGCTACTGACTACTCAAAATGCTCTAAAGCACTAACTGAATATTGTAATCCTAAGCAAAACATCAGATATGAAAGATACAAGTTTAGAATTGCTAAACAACTACCCCAGGAGACCATGGACTCCTTTGTCACCCGTTTAAGACAATTAGCACAAAGCTGCAATTTTGCTGATGTTGATGATGAAATCACATCACAAATCATTGTATCCTGCACATCATCTAAGCTACGGCGCAAAGCTTTACAAGCAGATTGTTGCTTGCAGGATCTTCTACACATGGCACGGTCCCTGGAAATTTCTGAGACTCAAGCTGCTGCCATAGAGGAGGGCACTGATGCACAGGTGTGCAATCTTGTGCACACTAAACGCAAAACTACAGGCACTGACTGCTCAAAGATGTGCTACAGATGTGGCAAACATTTCCCTCATAATGGTGACTGTCCTGCTCTAGGACGTAAATGTACTAATTGTGGAAAACTGAATCATTTTGCAATTGTATGTAAATCTGCTCCTAAGTCATCCCTACGCACATCAGATACACTGAACTAAAGGCATTTGCAGCTGTCAAAGATGAACTTTCCCTTGCTAAGGACCATCTCATTCTAAAAGGAACCAAATTAGTAGTACCTCAGGCCCTTCGCCAAACTACTGTAAATATTGCCCATGAAGGACATTGTGGCATTGTTGGCACTAAGAAACTTCTCAGAGAAAAAGTTTGGTTTCCAAACTTGGATCAAATAGTTGAAAAAACTATACAGCACTGTTCCACTTGCCAAGTAGTAACAAATTCTTCCAAACCTGAACCACTCCATATGTCTTCCTTACCCTCAACAGTTTGGGATGAAATTGCTGTGGACATTTATGGTCCTCTACCCGATGGACAATACCTACTTGTTGTTGTAGATGAATATTCAAGATATCCTGATATTTCATTCATTACATCCACATCAGCTACCACTATACTACCTGCGTTGGACAGTATATTTTCAGCATATGGCATACCCCGAGTGGTAAAGACAGACAACGGGCCACCATTTAATGGACATCTGTTTCAACAATTTGCTGCATATCTTGGATTTAAACACAGAAAAATAACCCCTTGCTGGCCACAAGCTAATGGCATTGTAGAACGGTTCATGAGTACTCTAGGTAAGAGAGTTAAGGCTGCTTATCTGGAACAAATTCCACTAAAGCAGGCATTGTACAAATTTTTACGCAATTACCGAAACACTCCTCACTCAACCACTAATGTTCCTCCTGCAAAACTTGTCTTTAACAGGCCAATTCATACACTTCTTCCAGAAATCCCTAGTGCACACAATCCACCACCTAGTGACTCTTCTATTAGAGAAACAGATTCTCAATCCAAGCAGAAAATGAAACAATATGCGGACCAAAGACGTCATGCTCAGTCCTCCCATGCATGTCTAAATGATAGGGTGGTTGTTTTACAAAAGAGACATAACAAAACAACCTCTGCATACAATCCCAAGCCTTACCATGTCATAGCCAGAAAAGGTAGCATGATTACGGCACAGCGAGATGGACATAGCATAACCCGGAATGCTTCATACTTTAAGGTTCTCCCCAGTCTGAATAACATACCACAGGCACAGACAGGAGTCAGAGAGTCTCCTCAAACATTAGGAGGGCCAGTTCAATCACCTGAATGCATCCATGTACCTGCTGATACTTCAGTATCACCAAGGAGTGGTGGTCAGTCTCCGATTCACGATGAACCATGTTCAAGGAGACGATACCCCTGCCGACCACGAAAACCCCCACCAAGGCTTATTGAGGAAATATAAGCTCTTTCATAATATAAACTGATCTGTATTTTAATATGCCAGTGTTTCATTTATTTTTTCATTACTATTTGTATGTTTTGTGTTTAACCTTTAAAAAAAAAAAAAAAAAACCAAGTGTTTTCTTGCTCTTGAACAATATAACAAGGGAGACATAACAACTGGCGACGAGGATTAAAGACTTTAACCCTGTGAGTACCAGCATACTTACCATTGTGACTACCTGTACCAGTCCTCCACATACAGGACCCAGTTATACTCACTTGCCTGTCACTGTCCATCTACAGCAGACTGCACAGCTCTCATTCTACTTTCTGCACTGTTCAGTTTAACTCTATCACTGCTGCTTCAAAAGTAAAGTTAATATGGCTGAGCAACTCCACACCTTCCCCAACTTTGATTTGTCTGATACCAATAATCTTGCACAGAACTGGAAAAAATGGCTACTCCGTTTTGACAATTTCCTGGAGGCCATGGCCATCACAGAGGATAAAAGAAAGAAAGCTTTATTACTTCATTATGCTGGTTCTGCTGTTTATGACATTTACTGCACCTTACCTACAGACAGTGCTACTGACTACTCAAAATGCTCTAAAGCACTAACTGAATATTGTAATCCTAAGCAAAACATCAGATATGAAAGATACAAGTTTAGAATTGCTAAACAACTACCCCAGGAGACCATGGACTCCTTTGTCACCCGTTTAAGACAATTAGCACAAAGCTGCAATTTTGCTGATGTTGATGATGAAATCACATCACAAATCATTGTATCCTGCACATCATCTAAGCTACGGCGCAAAGCTTTACAAGCAGATTGTTGCTTGCAGGATCTTCTACACATGGCACGGTCCCTGGAAATTTCTGAGACTCAAGCTGCTGCCATAGAGGAGGGCACTGATGCACAGGTGTGCAATCTTGTGCACACTAAACGCAAAACTACAGGCACTGACTGCTCAAAGATGTGCTACAGATGTGGCAAACATTTCCCTCATAATGGTGACTGTCCTGCTCTAGGACGTAAATGTACTAATTGTGGAAAACTGAATCATTTTGCAATTGTATGTAAATCTGCTCCTAAGTCATCCCTACGCACATCAGATACACTGAACTAAAGGCATTTGCAGCTGTCAAAGATGAACTTTCCCTTGCTAAGGACCATCTCATTCTAAAAGGAACCAAATTAGTAGTACCTCAGGCCCTTCGCCAAACTACTGTAAATATTGCCCATGAAGGACATTGTGGCATTGTTGGCACTAAGAAACTTCTCAGAGAAAAAGTTTGGTTTCCAAACTTGGATCAAATAGTTGAAAAAACTATACAGCACTGTTCCACTTGCCAAGTAGTAACAAATTCTTCCAAACCTGAACCACTCCATATGTCTTCCTTACCCTCAACAGTTTGGGATGAAATTGCTGTGGACATTTATGGTCCTCTACCCGATGGACAATACCTACTTGTTGTTGTAGATGAATATTCAAGATATCCTGATATTTCATTCATTACATCCACATCAGCTACCACTATACTACCTGCGTTGGACAGTATATTTTCAGCATATGGCATACCCCGAGTGGTAAAGACAGACAACGGGCCACCATTTAATGGACATCTGTTTCAACAATTTGCTGCATATCTTGGATTTAAACACAGAAAAATAACCCCTTGCTGGCCACAAGCTAATGGCATTGTAGAACGGTTCATGAGTACTCTAGGTAAGAGAGTTAAGGCTGCTTATCTGGAACAAATTCCACTAAAGCAGGCATTGTACAAATTTTTACGCAATTACCGAAACACTCCTCACTCAACCACTAATGTTCCTCCTGCAAAACTTGTCTTTAACAGGCCAATTCATACACTTCTTCCAGAAATCCCTAGTGCACACAATCCACCACCTAGTGACTCTTCTATTAGAGAAACAGATTCTCAATCCAAGCAGAAAATGAAACAATATGCGGACCAAAGACGTCATGCTCAGTCCTCCCATGCATGTCTAAATGATAGGGTGGTTGTTTTACAAAAGAGACATAACAAAACAACCTCTGCATACAATCCCAAGCCTTACCATGTCATAGCCAGAAAAGGTAGCATGATTACGGCACAGCGAGATGGACATAGCATAACCCGGAATGCTTCATACTTTAAGGTTCTCCCCAGTCTGAATAACATACCACAGGCACAGACAGGAGTCAGAGAGTCTCCTCAAACATTAGGAGGGCCAGTTCAATCACCTGAATGCATCCATGTACCTGCTGATACTTCAGTATCACCAAGGAGTGGTGGTCAGTCTCCGATTCACGATGAACCATGTTCAAGGAGACGATACCCCTGCCGACCACGAAAACCCCCACCAAGGCTTATTGAGGAAATATAAGCTCTTTCATAATATAAACTGATCTGTATTTTAATATGCCAGTGTTTCATTTATTTTTTCATTACTATTTGTATGTTTTGTGTTTAACCTTTAAAAAAAAAAAAAAAAAAAGAGGGATGATGTAACATCTACATGTTTAATTAATACTGTTTCTTTAAGGCATAGAGGCAAGCTGGGAAAAGGGGCAGTATCAGGAAGTAAGCTAGGGAATAGCATGGGATAAGAAAGTGTGATGTACCTGTTGCTCTGTGTGAATAAATCAAGTTCCCTCTACATTCCAAGTGTTTTCTTGCTCTTGAACAATATAACAAGGGAGACATAACAGTTATAATACTTCAACCAAAAGTCTATAGCTTGTATACTACATGCATGTGGAATTGAAGAATATAGACTGGTGACATCAATAGTCAACCATCTATATTCTTCTGACCAAATAAAACCTCCCAATTTGTCAATACAATCACTGGTATCCCTTAAATAAGAGCTCAATTTTAATGACCATAGGATTCAAGAATATATCTATATGTTCGGATAGAGGCTCATTTAGTGAGCCAATACCCAATATGATAGGTCGGCCTTTTTACCTAAGCTTTTGTGGACCTTAAGTAAAAAATGGTAGATTGGGGTCACAGGGGTTTTAACCAATAGATATTCATATTCAACCATCGTAAGTATTCCCCTGCTTCTCCATTTATCCAATAGAACTTATAAAATAGAATAGAAAAGAACTGTGGGATTCCCATCTAATTTGGAATATGTTTGGGCATCAAACAACTGTCGTCCAGACTCCTGAATATAGTATGATCTGTCCATGACTACTATTGACCCCCCCTTTATCTGATTGTTTAATGACAATATCATTATTTGAGGCCAACCTTTTTAGGGCTGTTCTCCCATTATGGGGTAAGTTGTCATGAGCATCCACACTATTACTGTTTCCGTGGCCCAATCTCTCATGTAGCACTATCAGGTCTCTTTCAACCTGCTTCTGAAATAATTGAACATATTGGCTTGTATTATGTATAGGAAAAAATGAAGACGGTTTCTTAAGAGATGTATGAACAAGTATATCATTATTGTTAGTACCAGAATCCATTAAGCTCGTTAGATCAGGCAATGCACAAATATCAGTAAACTCATCACATGCCACACTCTCCATAATGGACATGCTACTTTGGGAAGAATCTAACAATTGTCCATCCTGTTCAAAACCTGGACATATATTGTCCCCCTCTTTATCCAATATTATATTACCCATAGCGAAATGTCTGTCATGGGTGAGCTTCCTGATTAATCTGTTAACGTCTATTACAGTATCAAATAATGAGAAAGAGGTGGTAGGAACAAAATTAAGACCCAGATTTAAAACTTCAAGTTCAACATCTGATAAGGTTACTTTAGACAAATTAATCACATTACTAGTCGTTTACCACTAATTGATCAAATGCCTCTTGCGGTTTCTGTATGTTTGACTGTGTGTGCTCGTAGTAAATTCTAGCCTTTCTACATCTCTCTCTCCTCTTCGTCCACTTGTTGGTTTTCTTGACAAAGATCTCTTTCGTGTAAACCCCAAGTCCTCCATTTCGGAGTCCCCCAATGTCTCACTATGTGTTCTGTCCATGTTAATACTAGACTTCTATCACTTTCATCAGTGTAGGAATTGTTCATACTGTGTCTTGGTGTATTGAACTTTACTCGCCTGTTATGTCTCAATATAGGTTTCAATGGAGATTTAAAGGGGCGTTTGATGCTGTAATTACCATTCCTACTTCTGGTAACTTTCCATTTAAAGATTTGACCCTCCTCATAATATTTTTTATCGCGAATAAACTTATCTACTTTTCTCTTGGTAATCATATCTTCCTGTTTAACCAGACACTGTTGTATCACATTTTCGTGCCTTAAACGTAGATGTATTAGTCTCCCCTTTAAAGTCATTAACCAATTTGAAAATCTCAGCATATGTCTCATCATATCGTGTCTGATACAAATCGATCAACAGATGCACCAAGGTCAAAGAACAACCATTTAAAACCTTGTTCCATTTATCCATACATTCAGATTTGACGTTACCCAGATTAGGCATCTTTTTAATCTGTAATCCTCTTGGAACTCTGGCCACCTTAATATATTTTTGTAGTGTAGAAATTTCCCACCATAATTTAAGTTCTTTCATCTGTAGCCGTTCCTTATGATTAAAGTGCTCTTGAATATCTATATTGATATCATTTTCACTTCACATAGCCGTAGTATCAAATAGATTGTTAGCACGTTCAAATCTGGAAGTAAGTATTGTGTCCGGCTCCATCATCAATAGTATATATTAAACCAATTAAGATACAAATCACACCACATAGAACCTCAAATGTTTATAGGTAGTTAACCTTATTACTGGTGGATAGTTTATCGAACAAATGAACAATTCAGGAAGATCCTGGGACTGGATCGCATACCACCACCATCCCGTTTTGATGGTAATGCCCAAGCCTATTCAAATTGGTTTGGGCCTAGGCACTCCTATGGCAACTTGCCACTGTAGTTGTAGGTGCAGCCAATGTCAGTCCTCTAACTCTGTGCTATAGCACAAGCAAAAAGGTAATAGAAGCACACACTACTTCCTTAGAATACCCACTTTTATTTAAATCACACAAACAACGTTTCTGGGATCACTATGTCCCCTTCATCAGGTGCCCAAGCCTGCCAGGGATTCTAAAAACAGTGCCTATGCCAGATTCAATTTCAACTACAGCCATCTCATTTTTTCTCTTACTACATCATCGCCTTTCTTGAAGGCAAGGCTCTGGCCTAGGCTTTCCCTTCATGGGAATAAGACAATCCCATAGTCAACAATATTACTGCCTTTTTGGACATGTTTCACAAGGTCTTCGGCGCTCCAGGTAGAACTTCGGCTGTCTAGTCTCAGTTGATGCAGCTCTGCCAAGGGTCTCGCTTTGTGGGACTGTACACCATTGAATTTCGTACCCTTGCTGCAGAGATTTTTTGGAATAACGAAGCACTTACTGCAGCCTTTTGGCAGGGACTCTCAGACCGCCTTAAGGAGGATTTAGTATTGAGAGAATTGTTTCTCCCTTTGGAAGAGCTGGTCTCCCTCTACATCCAGATAGATTCCCATTTCCGTGAGCGACAAGCAGACAGATCTCAACTTTCCTAAAACTTTTACTCATCCTGTCAGACCCTCTCCATCTGTGATCCCTTCTGCAGAACAGCCAATGCAGATTGGCAGCACCCATCTTTCCCCAGAAGAAAAATCACGTAGACAAACTAACAGACTTTTTCTTTATTGTGCAGGACAAGGGAACTTTGTCAAAAAATGTCCACTGAAGTCGGGAAACTCCTTGACCTTGAAGCTAAGGAGGAGCTGCTTCTAGGTAACCTCAAGTCTCCTTTCAGATGTGATCCGCTCAAACCTTTTCTGCCTGTTACTAACCTTTAACTCTCAATCCTTTTCTACCCAGGCTTTTGTTGATTCCGGGGCAGCAGGTAATTTCATAGATTCTACTTTTGCATCGCAACTGGGTCCTGGCCATAGAGTCCCTCTGTTCCACTCACCCTTGGATTTCCATGGCTCCGGTTACATAACCCTGTCATAGACTGGTCTAACAACTAATTTAAGTCCTGTAGTCCTTTCTGTTTTTTTTTTTTGCAAATGCCTTCCTACTTCCCCCTATTCATTCATTGGGATATATAAACTGTGAAATTAAATCAGTGGAAACTGTTCCTGAATGCTATGTAATTTTCCGATGTCTTTGTAAAAAACTACCACCACACCGGTCCTGTGACTGGCCCATTGAACTTCTCTCTGGTACCATGCCTCCTTGGGGATGCACATACCTATTTTCTCCCTCTGAAACTCAAGAGCATTTGTCCCGGGGATTCATTTGACCATCCACTTCCCCAGCCAGAGCAGGTTTACATCCCTGCATCAACTACTGGGGTTGAATAAAATCACTATAAAATCTATTACCCTCACCCTCTCGTCTCTGAACTGTTCGATCAGATCAAAGGGGCAAAAATATTCACCAAACTAGACCTTCAACAGGCATACAACCTAATCCGCATACACAAAGGTGACAAGTGGAAAACAGCCTTTAAAGGGCATGTCCACCTCTAAAACTATAATTTCCCCCACTACTGGCCCCACTCTGTAGTGCATAAAAATCATTACCTTACATCCCAGCTCCAAATGGTTCTCCTGTAATGTCCCTCCAAAGTCCAGAAAACTGAAAACCAGGAGCTTGGCCACCAGGGAAATTGTTTTCCGCCTCTAAGATGTCCTCTCAGAGGTTTTTGGCTTGCTCAGAGCAGACCTCCCCCCCCTCCCTCTCCTTCCCATTTTGCTCTCCCTCCCCCTAGTGTAAAATCATTTTGGCACATATTAGAGCTAGTTCCCCCAGCCCCAACCGCTATAATATATTTTCCAGAAACTCCCCCGATCTTTACTTACCTTCCCTCTCTCCTCTGGCATTCTAAATTGCAGCCGCATCCGTGATTGGCTGCCTCTCAGTTTCATGCAAGCAGAGGGCTGGGACAGTGCGGCGGAGGAAAGAGGGAAGGTAAGTAAAGATCGGGGGAGTTTCTGGAAAATATATTACTGCGGTTGGGGCTGGGGGAACTAGCCCTACTATGTGCCAAAAATTGGAAAAAGGGGTGGACATGCCCTTTAACACGCACGACGGTCACTACGAATATCTTGTGATGCCCTTTTGCCTTTGCAATACTCCATCGGTTTTCCAAGAATTTGTGCATGACATCTTCCGAGACCTGTTGGGTATCTCAGTAGTCGTATATTTCAACGAAATCTTACTTTACTCACAGGATTTACCATTACATCGCCTTCTTGTGCAAGTGTTATTTTGATTAAGAGAAAATAACTTGTATGTCAAGCTGGAAAAGTGTCTTTTTGATCTTTCTCAAGTAACCTTTCTTGGCTACATTGTGTCCGCCCAAAATTTCCAGATGGATCCCTCTAAAGTTTCGGCCATTCAATATCGGCTTTGACAACTATTATAGACAGTTCATCAAAGGGTTCTCTTCAATAATTTCTCCTATTCTAGCCCTCATCAGGAGAGGTGAAAGGCCTAATTTGTGGCCTCCTGCAGCCCTTGAAGCTTTCAAACACCTCAAGGAAGTCTTTGCCTCTGTACTAGTTCTGGTTCATTCTGATCCCAGCCTTCCCTTTTACATTGAAGTTGACGCCTCCGACTTGGGTGCAGGAGCCGTCCTTTCTCAAAGACAATGTATATATGGGGAGAAGGCAAAGTATAGACTGCAACACTGTCTTACGTAAAATAGTAAAAATGTCCTTTATTACATAACAATACGTAGGGACAAACAGTTATTAAAAACATTTTGTCACGAACCCTCCGGGCCGCACCGCCCATCCACATATCAGCTACCGGAAAACGCACTCCAAGCAACCGACAGGCGGATGAAAGAGATCGGACCCGGTGGGGTTAGTGAACAAACGATATACTACACAATTAATATTACTTAAAGGACAACTAAAGCCACAGAACAACTCTAAACCAGAAGGCAGAAAACCTTGATATAAAGCCAGTAATCAGTGTCTTACCTCTCATTTTGATATGAGTGCTGGGAAATTTACCAAAATAATATATGGTTTTTGCTTAACATCACAGCATTCTAATGTCACACAGTCTGGTCAACGACCATTATGTTCTGCCCATGCTCAGTCCATAGCTATGGCAGAAATTGTTACAGTTGGTCACACCCATTAATAATCTCTAGCCAATCCTTTTACAGGACAGATAAAGCAATGAAGCATGTGACTGAGGGCAGGGGGTGTGGTCTGACACTGCACATACACACAGATACTTCATCTAGTTCTTAACAGGATTACATTTACTTTAATACAATTTACTGAAGTCATATTATATAGCTTATTGGTGTTTTTAGGGGGGTTGTTTTAAGATTCTGGAGTATAAAAAAATGTATTTAGTTCTCCTTTAATGTCAATATACTCACTGCCACCACATTCCGAGAAAAACAGCGGAATGACCTGTTACCTATATCTATGGGGTTGTCCGCACCCCTACTTCTAACAACCTGTAAGAAAATTGGTTATTCACCCCTAATATTCTATACAGGTATATATACCTAAACAATACTTCTCTATAGTAGTGTACTTCGAAAATACAGGTTCGTTTTGGGATATACTCAGAATAGGACGATAGCCTATAAATGATTTTATATCATTTATTAAAAGTTGCCAAAAATAGTGCATAAAAAAATATAAAGAAAAACTAAAGTAATTCACTGAACATAAAAATGGTAACACACAGGTGAGGGTAAGAAATGGATAAAATAATGAATACTTAAAGGGACTGTAAACTCCCCATCCTTCATAAAAATAACTTTGTGCCATCCATTTCTATTATTCACAGGGAGGTGAGAACGCTTATTCTCACCTCCCTGTGAATAATAGGATGCTCAGGGGACCTGGAACTTACCTTACCCGCCGCTCCACTCGCAGCTGCTCCTTCACTGAAAGCCGCTCTGTCCCGACCACGCGCTCTATCTTAGGCACATGCGCGCCAATACAAAAGATAGGGCGCGCGATCGGGAGAGAACAGCTGTTCAGTGAAGAAGCGTCTGCGAGAGGAGCGGAGCGAAGGTAAGTTCCAGGTCCCCCGAGCGTCCTATTGTTCACATGGAGGTGAGAATAAGCGTTCTCACCTCCCTGTGAATAATAGAAACGGATGGCACATAGTTATTTTTTTGCATTTAGTGTTCCTTTAAAGATAATTGGCTTCTGAAAAGTCCATGAGCTGAGTCCAGAACTTGTTAATCCAGATATGGGAAAAGTCCAAATAATATTTTCTGGTGTAAGCCAATATGGTCCGTCCTGTTGGCTAGATGTTATTGAAGAGCTGATGTAAGAGCTGCCATACTGCTGGACCATGCCAATAAGGTGAAATAATTTGAAAATTAGGAGTGCAATTTCAGACATTGTCTATAGGGTTTTACATTGCACTCCTGTTCGTCACACATTTAAAAACAATTCTCATTTGATATGCATAGTAAGACTGCATATCAAAGTGCTTAGGAGTTTCACACACACAATGTACAGAGCGGTCAACTGCGACATCTTAGTGCATAATAAAGGTATAGATAGATACCAGTCTGGATGGAGAAAGGTTCAGCCAGAGGGGGGGGGCATCCAGACAAAACGCATTTCGCTCCCGACGCCAGTGCACGGAGCTTCCTCAGCGTGATTTCTAATGGCTGCACTCCAGTTTAAAAACCTGCCATGCACCTGCCCTAAACGCTTACGTGATGACATCATCTAAAGACGGATAGCTTGTAGCCGACACCTAGGTGCGGCCATGGGAATGCATCATGCGTTACTATGTGCAGATAGTAACGCGATAATACAACCGCAATCGGGGAAGTACCGGTTCCTATAGAAACCTAACATAACATAATCATAAAAAACAAGCCCCTACACCGTGTAATATAGAAATACAGGTAAGTATCTAAAGAACAAAGTTACACATAGAACAATACAGAAAACATGAATAGCTTATTGCACAGTATCCATCACTATGTCCATGGAACAGTCCTAGAGCAATGTTGTCTATCCAATTATTTGAAGCAATGTAGGAAAAACCAAAACAGAACATGTGAAGTTTGATCCACTGAAAAAGCCTCCAAATGGGGAGAAATGACTTTAGCGCATTATCAAAAATAGTAGATAGATCCAATAAGGTATAAACAGGTACACAGCGTTAAGAGGAGTCAAAATGTAATATTAAATTCCTTTTCAACAAGGACATCCACTGCCATTTTTCATCTTAAGCACATCAAAATATAACCTCTACATCATCTGGTGAGTAAAATGGTGTATTGACATCCTTATACCGCTTGCTGAAGAATGGGTATATAGAGCTTTGTAACAATCCAGTATTTCATCCAACTAAATGTGGATCTTCCATGTTTAAAGTATCGAGTTTTCAAGCTGATGTTAAGTAGATGGTCATCTTTTTCGGAGTACTGATCGTAGTAGAATACAGATCATGAACTTTAAACATCAAGCGGGTGTCAGATTAAAACATAATGGTTCAAATTACAGGGTACCCAAGCAGTTATAAATCTTTAAAATATCGATCATGAGGGTGAGGTCAAATTAATGGTCATCTTTTTCAGAGTTAAAACCAAGGACTTTATACTTCTAGTTCATTTCAGATTTGAAGCCTGAATAGATTTGCAAACTGTTTTTAAGGGCACTGCCACACTGCAACGCAATCGCATGCGATTTCATGTGCGATTTTGTTGCGTTTGCCCATGCGTTTTTTCATTAATTATTGGAAAACACATGTGATTACGATTTAAAATGTGGAACGCAAATTGCAACGCACCCGAAAATGCGCGTTTTGGGTGCGTTTATGCATTTTCGCTGATCTGAAAAAACGCATGCGCAAACGCAAAAAAACCCAAAACGCTGCAGTGTGGCTTAGCCCTAAGATCAGAAGAAAAAAGTACAGGATTTAAATAAAAACAGTCAGATCTACATCTTCATTAATGGCTCTTGATTCGTGCCTTAACTAAATAGATCCATCTGGCTTTTTTTTGCAGAAGTAATTTCTGCATATCACCCCTTTGTATATTAAAGGGCATGTCCACCCCCAAAACTGAAATTTAACCCCATACTGGCCCCACTCTGTAGTGTAATAAAATCCTTACCTTACATCTCTGCTCCAAATGGCTGCCCTGCTATGCCCCTCCAAAGTCCAGGAAAACAGCAGTGTAGTAGCTGTCAGTGACTCATCCTGTGCCTGTGTCTGCCTCAACCTCGACAAGGTTTGAGGCATGTGCATGAGAGTCCCTCCCTCTCCCTCCCGTTTTGCTCTCCCTCCCCCTGGCTCCAAACCCCTTGGTTATATTGTAGTTTTTGGCCTCATCTGGAAAGTCTCCTTTTCTGTATGGTTTCAGAGCAGCTCCAAGATGTTTTCCCCAAGACTTCCCTTTCACACAAGTACATGCTGCCAATGACTCAGCTGCCCAGATGTCATATATCTGGCATTCTACTAAAGTCTACCTTCGGAAATCCACCCTTATACAAAAAGCTGCAGCTGTTAAGAGACATAGGACACCTCCATCCTACTCCTATCCAGTGTCCTCATCTGTATCCAGTGTCTTATTCAATCACCTCTGTTTCAGTATCCAGTCTACAGTTCCCATCAGCCACCCTGTTCCAGTATCCAGCCTACAGTTCCCATCAGCCTTCTCAGTCCCAGCATTCAAGATTATCAATCTCAGCAGCCATTCCTGCTCTGGTATCCAGGCTACAGGTTCCAACAGTATCCCATTGGCATTCTGGAGTTCTATGTGTGCATCAACATACGGCCTCCTCCTAAAAACGTACTTGTGAGTACCCCGTCTTTCAAGGCCTTATTCGTTACAGTGAGATGTCATTAGCTCTTTTGGCTTCAATTAGCACTTATATGCAGATGATACACAAATCTTCTTGTCCATCCCTGTCCTTACACTCACGTGTCTCTGACTGTATCCTTGCCATCTCCTCCAGGATGTCGCAATGCTGATCATTTTCCCACCTAAACCTGGTCCTGCCCATCTTTCTGTTGAAAAAAAAAAACATTTTCCCTAACCAATCGACATGCTGCCTAGAGGTAATTATCGATTCTCTCTCACCTTTTCTAACCACATTAACTATGTTGCTAAAACCTGATGCTTTTTCTTTTGCAATATAGCAAAAATCTGCAGGTTCCTTTCTCTCCCCGACTACCGCTATGCTTATGCATGCTCTCATCCTATAGCACCTGGGCTATTGTAACTTCCTACATACTGGTCTTCCTGCTTCCCACCTCTCTCCCCTTCAGTCCATACTAAACTCTGCTACATGTATTGTTTGGTCTTTAATAAACAGGATCCCAAATCTCCTCTGTACAGGACAACAACCTGGCTCCCCATTAAACAACGCATTGTATATAAAATCCTTCTACTAACCTTTATATTGAAAAACAGACACCCCCCACACTTGTACTGCTTCCTTTAGCCTCTCTTGTGGCTCCCATCCTCTGAAATACTATTCCCCTCTCTCTATGTCAAGAAACCTCAGTTAGCAGGTTTAAATCTAGCCTTACATTCTACCTATCTGGTAACCAACACAGTATATCATATGATTGTTTTATTCGTACTGCATAAAGGTGCCCATACATCTATAAGATTTTACTTACCCGACAGAGCGCTCACGCGATGTTCATCGATGCTGCCGGAACCGCTTCTTCCGATCTTACATTCGGCCGACATGCGATCGCAAAATCCCATTCATTTTGCGATCGCATGTCGGTCGAATGTAAGATTTTGTAAGAATGTAAGAGAAGCGGTTCCGGCAGGATCGAAGGAACATCGGGTGAGCGCTCGGTCGGGTAAGTAAAATCTTATAGATGTATGGGCACCTTAAGTCTCACTCACTTTGTATCTGTATTTTACCCACAGGACTAGATTGTAAGCTCTATGGGGCAGGGACCTCCTTTTCCCTTGTGGCAAGGCTCTAGCACTTATATAGTTATATTTATATAATTTACATATTTATGTACTGAACTATTTATAGAGACTTATTTGTAAATTATTTTCTGTAATGTAGGGACCCCCTCCCAACCCTAACCGCCAGGTTTAAATTGTAAAAAAATAAATAAAGAGAAACAGACTTACCAGACCACGTTCCTTCAGCTATCTCAATACCTGGCAGCCACGTCTGTGATTGGCTGCCTCTCAGTCAATCACTAGAGGACGAGGCTGCTGGAAGGAAGGCTGGTAAGTAAGTTTCTCTGCACTTTTTTACAATTTAAACCTGGTGGTTTGGGTTGGAAGGGGGTCCTTACACTACAGAAAAATTACATTTTGGGGTGGACAAACCCTTTAAATATATAAATATACATACTTCTAATGTGTTATACCGGTGAATGTAAACAAGTTTAACAATCTAGGGTTGTAACTACTGGGGGAAGCAACTGCAGGGGGGCCCATCTTCTTATTTTTCCTATGACAGATATAGCCTCCTCTGGTGGCCCAGTGATTCCTAGTTACGCCAATGAAATAAACATTCTATTACCGCTCCATATAAAGTTCAACTTCAGTTGAACAACTTTATGCCATTGAAGCTGTGGACACACAAAACTGCACTGTGGGAAATGTAATGACTATCAGGCTGAAATCCCTTCACGTTAGACTAGCAAGGTATAACTGCACTCTGCACACTGAAGAGATTCCCCCAATAGGCTTTAATTTGTGAATCAATGGGAGATCAGCAAAGCCTCTAAAGTGTCTCCATTCTGAGAATGGACATTTAAATAAAGTGTTGTACTGGAGGACATTCATTTCCTATTCCCCTCTAGCATTAAAATAGTGAATGATGCATTATCTGTACTGTAACCTGCAAGGGCTGGAAACATAAAGATTGGTGATATAATGAATGAAAAGAATTCAAAGTAATCATTGGTTTTAACCCTACAGACCTTTATTGTCAGTTTAAATGTCTAGCTTTGGAACATACAAAGGTCTTTTTATGTGACATGTTACAACATGCCCAATAAACCACCAAAGCATTAAAGACTGTGCTTTATCCTAAATGAGCACTTACATAGAAAATACCTCTTATTTAGAAGGAAGGTTTATTTTCCTTTTGTTTTGACTTAATGGCTGTAAGAAAGCGTAGCTAAGTGTGCACTGTACATTCCTTTATGGAATATCTTTGCACACTGATTAGAATGTGATTTTATAACATTTTGCACTGTACTAATATTATAATTGTATAGTTTATGGAATACAGACAGGTACACAGCATTCCAGGCTCTCAGTAAAGGCATTGTTGTCTAAATGGTTGTGTGATTGGACGTCTGGAATGGATAAAATCTGCCGCAATTACATTAAAATATTCCATGACAAGCGTCTGCAACGTTACGTTTTAAAAACACACACAGTCAGCGTATAATCCTGTTATATACACTGCAAAAGTCTCTCCTACATTGTCCCAAAGAAATGTGTTTGTTTGCTCAGTTAAAAAAAAACTGGAGCCGTTCAAGTGTTGGCTGAAGTTTGGCATTCTGCTGCTTCTCTTTAAAGGGCACCTATAGTGCCATAATCAAGAATTAAATAAACTGTTACCTGAAAAGTATAATAGAATAGGAGGTAGGAGTGAGTTTCGCTACCTCCCAGTATTTTTGATCCAAAATTGAATAAACTTTTACCTGAAAATTATATTAGAATAGGAGGTAGGTCAGTACCTCCCAGTATTTTTTCTAAGCAGATTGGCAGCACTTAGAGGATTGTAGTGAGATCTTCCTGTCTTCTTCCCTTTCAGGTGTATATTTGGAAAGTTCTACAGAATGAGGGAGTGTTAGGCTGGGTACACATGGGCCTATTATTTGTCCTGACCGAGCGTTTGCTGCGAGCGAGCACTCTGGCCGGGACAAATGACTGTCGGTGGCGACAATTGTGGGCACGGCCGAAAGTGCACAGTGCACGTGACCGATCGTGCGGTCCCAGAGTGAACCGCATGACCGACCATGATTTACCAACTGACCCGATCGCCCGTTCGTCTGATTCGGCCATCCCACACCAGCAGATATTTCCGACCGATACACGCCACTATCAGTCGGTCAGCCGGATATATCTGCTGGTGTGTACCCAGCCTTACGGAACTGGCTAGGCTGCCGAGAATAGAAATCTTTTAAGCAATCTTCAACACCCTTCCACTCCGCTTATTAAGAGTTTTGGGAGGTAGGAACAGATCGGTTGGGTAATTGAGGATGATTCACCAAGCTAATAATTTAAGCAACATGAGACAATCAAATATTTTTTAATATTCCTCACAATTGGTCTATAAACCAGCCATTTTACTTTTGGTAAATTTGCCCCGTGGACTACCAGCTGTTGTAAGCTCACTTACAATGGCGACTACAGTCATTAGTTGCGGAAGGACGGTTTCAGCCCCTACACACTGACGATAATGGGTAAGTCTCGTCATTCCCCAATGGTATTTACGCATTATCGTTAGTGTGTATGGTAACCATTAGAAAGCCTCAAATGCCACCTGTGATGTTCTGTTACCTCTCTGCTTCCTGGTTCTTCTAGTTAGCAGCTGTCAGTCATGGGTGTAACATTTGATATCACAGCCAGTGACTGGGGGGTTACCTATAAAATGACACCACGCAAACGAATATATATATAT
This sequence comes from Hymenochirus boettgeri, assembly GCA_019447015.1. Taxonomy (NCBI): domain Eukaryota; kingdom Metazoa; phylum Chordata; class Amphibia; order Anura; family Pipidae; genus Hymenochirus; species Hymenochirus boettgeri. The sequence continues at coordinate 355,920,412 of CM033469.1, read as the reverse complement.
ATATTTCAAACGGATCCGGAGCACTCCACGGATAAAACAGCTATTTTATTAAACAAACAAAAGGTAGGCCTGGTGCCAGGTACCAGGCCTACCTTTTGTTTGTTTAATAAAATAGTTGTTTTATCCTTGGAGTGCTCCGGATCCTTTTGAAATAAATTATCCACTGCTGGAGCACCCCAGTGGATGTCTATTGGACGGAGTGCGGGAGTAGCCTCAAACTTTATATATATATGTTAGTTTGTGTGGTGTCATTTTTTCCTTTAACAGGAAGCTAGGTTTGGGGGGGAGGTTATTAGCAGTCTCACTGGGATAGATAGCCCAGGAGGAAAGCAGGGTATAGATAGGCCAGTGGCGGGAGGAAAGGGGGGTGGGGCTAGCATAGGGGATATGGAGGCGTGTGTAGTAAAGTGTACAAATAAATTACAGGATTATAATCTAAAATGTATGTTTGCAAATGCGAGAAGCCTGGCTGACAAAATGGGTGAATTGGAAATGAATGAACAATATGATGTAATAAGTATAGCAGAAACGTGGTTGAACAGTTCTCACAACTGGGCTGTAAATTTAGAAGGATATGCCTTGTTTAGGCTGGACAGAGAAAAAAGGAAAGGGGGAGGAGTGTGTGTTTATGTTAAAAAAGATTTGAAGCCAAATTTAAAAGAAGAGATAACTGGCGATATGGATGTTAAAGTGGAGGCAATATGGGTGGAATTAGGCAACAGGAAATAGGGTAATGTCATTGTTGGTGACTGCTATAAGCCGCCAAATGCTAGCAGAGAGGAGGTGAGTCAACTTCATATGCAGTTGGCAAGGGCTGCAAGTTTGGGGAGTGTGCTCATTATGGGGGACTTTAATTACCCTGACATTGATTGGTGTAATGGAACTGCCATCACAGAAAAAGGCGATGAGTTCCTGAATTTGCTGCAGGATAATTTTCTCTCACAGGTGGTTGAGGTTCCTACTAGAAAAGGAGCTCTGTTGGATCTGGTAATATCTAACATTGTGGATCGCATTATAGATATAAAGGTTACTGGAGGTTTAGGGAATAGTGACCATGAAATAGTGGCGTTTGGACTTTGTTATCGAAAGGAAAAGTGTGCTGGGTTAACAAAGACTTTTAATTTTGGGAAGGCAAATTTTCCCAGGTTAAAAGCAGCTCTTCAGAATGTCAACTGGGATAATGTATTATCAGGTAAAGGTACTGAACAGAAGTGGACTGTGTTCAAGGGGATTTTAAGCCAGTTCACATCTAAATTTATACCCTTGGGAAACAAATGTAAAAAAAATAAATCCGCACCCATGTGGCTGAATTCTGATGTAAAGAGGCAAATGGAAAGAAAGAAAAAGGCATTTAAAACAAACCTTTAAGGCAGAGGGAACGGAAAGGGCCTTTAGGGATTATAAAAACTGTAACAAGGAGTGTAAGAAAGCGATCAAACTAGCTAAAATTAATAATGAAGTTAGGATAGCTGAACAAAGCATGACTAAGCCTAAAATTTTTTTAAGTTTATTAATAGTAAGAAGATGAGGACTGAGAATTCATTAATGGGGATAAGTTATTATTATTATTGATTTATATAGCGCCAACATCTTCCGTGGCGCTTTACAATTACATAGTCATACATTACATACAGGGTAATACATGTTATATAAAGTCATACATATTACATAAACAGGTAATACATAATATAAGTAAACAGAGTGAGGAGTTTCTTACAGCAATACCGTGATACATAGGAGAGAGGACCCTGCCCAAAGAGCTTACAGACTAGAGGATATGGGGGCGAGACACAAGGTGACAGGAATCGGTAGGCTGTAAATAGATTGGCAGTGGAGCGTGAAAGGCGGTTTGGATCAAATTGGGTAGTAAGGTGGTAATGTTTAGGCCAGGTTATATGCTTGCCTAAAGAGGTGGGTTTTAAGGTTACGTTTGAAGGTCTTAAGGGATGGTGAGTGACGGACAAACGGAGGAAGGGAGTTCCAGTGCAGAGGGGCAGCACGAGTAAAGCCCTGAATGCGGGCATGCGAAGAGGTGTCCAGAGTGGATGAGAGGAGGGTATCATTTGCAGAGCGGAGGTTGCGCCTGGGACGGTATCGCTGATCAGCCTGAGATATTGGAGGGGCTGTGTTGGATAGTGCTTTATAGGATAAGGTAAGCAGTTTAAACTGGATCCTTTGCGTAATGGGCAACCTGTGGAGGGACTGACATAGAGGAGAGGCATTAGAGAAGCGAGAAGAGAAATGAATGAGCCGGGCAGCAGAGTTTGGGATGGATTGAAGTGGTGTCAGGCGGTTGTTTGGTAAACCACACAGGAGTGTGTTGCAGTAGTCGAGCCAGGATATGATTAGGGCATGGACTAGGATTTTTGTAGCTTCCTTCGAGAGGAAGGGTCGAATGCGGGGGATGTTTTTGAGTTGGAGCCGACAGGAGTTGGCAAGTGAATTGACATGAGGTTTGAAGGAAAGATCGGAGTCTAGCATTATTCCCAGGCAGCGGACATGAGGAGATGGTGATATAGGTGTGTTGTTGATATTAATAGTAAGACTAGGGAGGGGAACAGATCATGAGGGTGGGAAAAGGACAAGTTCAGTCTTGTCCATGTTTAGTTTAAGGAAGCGGCAGGACATAAAGGCAGAGATGGCACTAAGGCAGTCAGGGACCTGGAATGTCAGTGTAGGGAGATCTGGGGCAGAGATGTAAATTTGGGTATCGTCCGCATACAGGTGATACTGGAACCCAAATGAACTAATGAGTAGTCCAAGGCCATAGGTGGACATGGAGAAAAGAAGAGGACTGAGTACCGAGCCTTGCGGGACCCCCACAGGGAGGGGGCGAGGAGTGGAGACAGTTTCAGAGTGAAAGATACTAAAGGTCCTTCCAGAGAGATAGGAGGATAGCCAAGAAAGTGCAGTGTCCTGGATACCTAAGGAGGCCAGGATCTGAAGAAGTAGAGGGTGATCAACAGTATCAAAAGCAGAGGACCGAGTGAGAAGAATGAGCAAAGAGTAGTGACCTTTAGATTTAGCACTAAGTAAATCATTGGTCACTTTAGTGAGGGCAGTTTCTGTGGAGTGGTTAGGGCGGAAGGAGGTGGCAAACAGAGCAGGAAGTTGAATACTTTGAAGAGCTGTTTGGAGTTATGGGATTGGGAGGATATGAGTGAAGAGAAGTAGTTTGGTTTGGCTTAAGGACAAAGCACCTCTGATCCGACAAAGGGCACTTTTAAATTCGAGAAAGTCAACATTTTTGTTACTCTTGCCCCAGCGTCGCTCGGCTATACGGGATTGCCTTTTAAACTTTTTAATCTGGTCCGTAAGCCACAGTTCTGGGTTCTTGCGTCTAAGGCAACGGGTGGATAAGGGAGCAACAGCGTCAAGGGCATTGGAAATAAGTTGTAGTTAGTTACGGAGGATGGCGATAAAGCAAATGTCTTGAATACTTTTTCCAAAATTTATTACATAGACACATAAAAAGTACAAATAAAAAGTTAAAGGGCATGTCCCCCCAAAACTATAATCCCCCCAAACTACTGGCCCCACCATGTAGTGTAGTTTAATCCTTACCTCACATCCCAGCTCCATAGGGTTCTCCTGTAAACCCCCCCCCAAAGTCTCAAAAACTAACCACCAGGAGGATAGCAGGTCTCTGCCTGCTATCTAGCCTCCGGTAGATATTTGCCATGCGCACTGCAGCCCTTCTCCCCTCTCCCCCTCCCTTCCCTCCCGTTCTACTATCCCTCCCCCTAGCGTTAAACCCCCTTAATATGCTGCTCCCCCATGTCCCCCAGCCCCAACCGCATGTTTTTTTTTTTCAAAAAGCTCCCCAACTCTTACTTACCTCTCGCTTTCCTCCGCTGCACTGAATGACCGGCAGCCGCGTCCGTGATTGGCTGCCGCTCAGCCAACACAGACGCGACTGCCGTCCCGCCCCTCTGCTTGCATTCTCGCAAGCAGAGGGCCGCAGTGCGGCGGGAGGATCGAGGGGAGGTAGTAAGAGTTTGGGGAGCTTTTTGAAAAGAAGAAACATGCGGTTGGGGTGGGGGACATGGGGGAGCAGAATATTAAAAACCTATTTTAGGGGTGGACATACCCTTTAATAGAGATATTATATTTAGCTGGCCAGCTAAACCTTTTGCATAAAATATATAGTATATATCCCTTAGTATCCTCATAAAATCTCAGTAAATATAAAAAACAAGGGGATAGAAACCAGCATAGTACCTAAATAAATATATACGAGAAAAAGATATATAGACAAAATATATATATATGTATATGCGTGGAACTTAGTCCATAATGGAGCTCCTAAAATCCAGCCCCAATCATACACAATATAGATCCAATGAAACAGTTCTTAATCCTCGTGTCAGAACTTGATTGTAAAGAGGAATTGAGTCATACGTCAGAGATTGGTTATATATAACCAAAAGTGTGCGCACACATGAAAGCAATCTCTACTAGCCTGGCTACGATGGAATATAATAAAATAAAGAATAGAAGAAAGGCTTTATACTGCACCGTTCCCAATGTCCTATTGAATCCTCCGATACAGAGAGTGTTTGAAGCTGTAGTCCCCAATCCCTCTCGGGAGGTACGATGGTATCTATTGGATTACTTTAAATTGTCTTGATGTTGACACAATGAAGGCAACAAAAGCGTTCTCGATCTCCCTGGCAGTTTAGTAGTCTCGCTGAGAGTGGCCGTAGGATCGTGAGATCCCCTGAGAACTTGACACAAGTACACAAAGCCTGGATATCAAAGTTTCCCGTAGTAGCAAACGTGCCGGGCGTGGGAGTGTCACCACTACGCGTTTCACTCCAATAGGAGCTTCCTCAGGTAGTGACATCATAATGCTCCTCCCTCTTTTTATAGAACAGATCCATTTGAACAAACTTTATTGGTTTCGCCACACAATTTCTTACGTCCGATATATAAAACAGCATATTTCCTATCTCACTAGGTAAAATCATGCTGGTCTATCCCCCTTAAGTTGTTATACCTTAACATATCCCTTAAATACCTATAAGAATGGGGCCAATTCTATTTGGTCATTCAAACCAATGGGTTGCATAGTTTGGTATGTGAAAATAAAGTGTTGTTCTATCTTCAACAATTCTTGATCCATGTTCCCTCCCCTTATATAGAAATTCTTATTTAAACCCCCTAGTGCCATAAACATACTCCCTTCAAATGAGGAATAATGTTCCTCTTTATAGTGCTCATATATATATGGGTATCTTCCCCTAAAATGGTGTGATAGTTTATTCACACATGTATTCCCAATATGATTCAAATCATTCTTATATGTCTTCATCATCCGCCTATGCTCCCCGATTCTGACCGTAAGTTTCCTAATCGTTTTACCAATGTACCATCTATTACATGGACATTTAATACTGTATATAACACCCTGTGATTGACAGTTATACAATGTGATCCACATGTTTATTATCCCCTATCATAGTGTAATTCCTACTCTTACCCACATATTTACAATTAACACATTTCCCTGTCTTCCAGTGGACGTTGTTATGGCAGTTTCATTGATCAGTTTCAAAAAAAAGCTGGATGAGTTTCTGCAGACAAAGAGTGTGGCAGGTAACTGGTATTGATACGTGGAGTAGAGTTGATCCAGGGAAATTTCCGATTGCCACTTGGAGTCAGGAAAGAATTTTTTCCCACTTCATAAATTTTGGTGTTTTTTTTTTTGCCTTCCTCTGGATCAACAGTTAGGCAGGAATTGAGGATGTTGGACTGGATGGACGTATGTCTTTATTCAACCACAAATACCATACTATACTATACTATACTAACACTAAATCTGTCAGCAGAAATGTTCAAGCTTAAAGGAAAACAGGGTTAAATGGTATATACAGTATAGTGTGCAAAAAAATCAAAACAAAGACTGGGGGGGTCGTATGTAACATAATTTTCCTTTAAAATCTATTTCCCAGGGAGGTAAGAGAAAAATATAGTACGGTATCTATCATCATATGTGTGGAATGGACTCCTCAGATCTGCCACTAGGTGTCTCTGTTGCCACAGTTGTTTGATCACTGCAAATGGTTATTGTACTGCTCTGTAAATGTTGTGAGATAAGAATTCCTACACATTAGTTCCAGTACTACAAGATATAAAAAAAAATAAAAAGCAAGGATTCATTCATCTCTGACATGGTGTAATAGGCCATTGCCATTAAAATATAAACTTAGTGAGACATTTTGTATAAGGGATGTTTGAGGCATTACCTTACCTCAATATATAGTTTTACCATTACCCCCAACACACTATTGATAACTTCCAAATGTCATCTGTTAGCATTTGTAGAACAATACCGCCTGTATGCTGATGATACGGATACTCAAATTTACATCTCCGCCCCTGACCTCATTCTCTGACATCCCGGGTCCCTGACTGCCTAAATGCCATCTCTGCTTTTATCCTCCTGCTTCCTTAAACTCAACATGGATAAGACTGAATTTGTCATTTTCCAACCCTCCATCTACTCCCTACCTAACATTCTATCAACATAATGACACGCCAATCTCCCAACACCTTCCGTGCGATGCCTGGTGCAAACTTTGACTTGGAACTTTCTTTAAACACCACATTAATCCTGTCGGTTTACAGCTCCAAAACATCTCACGCATTCGTCCCTTCCTTTCACAGAAAGCTACCAAAATACTAGTTCATGCCCTTATCATCTCTAGGCTGGACTATTGTAACACCCTCCTATGTGGTTTACCAAGCAACCAACTGGCACCCCTTCAATCGATCCTTAACTCTGTTGCCAGGCTCTTCACCTCTCTTCCCGCTTCTCACACGCTGACCATTTCTGTCAATCTCTCCACTGGCTTCCCATTACCCAAGGATCCAATTTAAGCTGCTAACCTTATCCTACAGGCTCTCTCCAATACAGCCCCCCCATACATCCCCGATATGTTAAACAGATACTACTCAAGGCATAACCTCTGCTCTCTATTGACCACTATGATCACCTCTTCCCACCGGTATACAGGACTTTTCTTGTGCTGCCTCTGCTCTGGAACTCCCTTCCTCATTTTTTACGTCACTTGCCATCACTTCATATCTTCAAAACAACCTCAAAACTCCCCTCTTCAGGCAAGGTTACAATCTGGACCTGGACATTTCTACCACTCTTACTGACCCCTCGTTGAATCACTCGTACCTGCAGGAGCCAGCTGATCACTGCAGAGCTTATGGGCTTGTGGCAGGCCCTACTACCGTCTAACCCCCCCCCCCCCGGTCACAGGGGTGGCGGGGTGGTAGTTACACACTAGACCTGTTAGTTATAATCCAGTGACAACTTGGTTACAGCCTACTGATCTGCTTCACCTTATGTTTCATTCCCATCTGCTCTAGACTGTAAGCTCTTTTGGGCAGGGCCCTCTATCCTATTGCACCACAGTAATGCTGTAAATTACCATACTGAATGCTGCTGGACAAGCACTTGAATTATTTGCACTTTGATTACTTGCACTACTCTTGTATGTAACTGTATGTTTTCCTTATGTATATTAATGCAATTGTAAAACGCCACGGAAGATGATGGCGCTATAAAATCCACAATAATAATAAAACAATAAAAGTGTTCGCAATTCATTATCTGTCATGTCTCTCCAATACAGAACCTCTCACCACCCCTAAATATGCTGCCATATACACAATGTACAGCCTATACCCAAAACTTAGTCCATTACACAGTGGCAGCCCACATACCCAATATACAGCCCACATATGCAATGTAGCCCATATACACTATATATTATATATAGTCTATATACATAATATAATGCCCACATACACCATATACAGCATTATATACACTACATAGAGCCATACATATACACTATATAACGCCAATATACACTATACTACAGCCAATACTATATACGCCCATATTACTATATACAGCCTTATACACTACATACAGCCCATATAATACACAACAGCCATATACACATAATACAGCCAATATCACTATATACAGCCCATATACACTATATACAGCCTTTATACACTATATACAGCCCTAAACACTATATACAGCCCATATACACTATATACAGCCTTATAACACTACATACAGCCCATACCATATAAACTATATACAGCCCATAAACACTATATACAGCCCATATACACTATATACAGCCTTATATACACTACAACAGCCCATATACACTACATACAGCCCATATACACTATATACAGCCCAAAACACTATATACAGCCAATATACACCATATACAGCCCATATACACTATATACAGCCCATAAACACTATATACAGCCCATAACAATATATACAGCCCATAAACACTATATACAGCCCTATACACAGCCCATATACACTATATACAGCCTTATATACACTACATACAGCCCATATACACTACACACAGCCCATATACACTACATACAACCTTATATACCCTACATACAGCCCATATACACTACATACAGCCCATTTACACTATATACAGCCCATAAACACTACATACAGCCCATATACACTACATACACCCCATATACACTACATACAGCCTTATATACACTACATACAGCCCATATACAATGAACACATGCCATATACGCTCCATTCAGTCCATGTACACAATACACAGTACAGACCCTATCTACATTATTATCCTTGGAAAAGATCCTCTACTCGCCCCTCCCCCTCACACTGACAATCCCCTGTAGTGTATTTGACTATCCCCGCCCCCTGCGATCCCCACACAGACGGGTTAGTGTTTGGTTACAGCGCTAGGAGTGGGTTTGTGTACAATGAAGCGCCGCCCCCTTTCTTCCCTCAGCTCCTCCCCAAAGCTCTCTAACTCTATGTGAATGAAGCCGGACCGCAGTCTCCCATAGTCCGTCAGACCGAGTGCTTGGAGCGGACACAAGTTGCTGCTTCCCAGTGTGTACAGTTCCTACACAAACTCCATGTATCTTCTAGGGAGTCTGAACTGCTGGGCTGATCCTACATCGCAGATCCCCGTGTGACCCTCTCCGTGGAGTTAGACGGATTGTTCCAGGAGGGTCTGTGCAGCTGGAGGGCTCCTCTCCACTGTGATGCCTTCGGTAAGTCCGGACCTTCCTCTACTTCCCACGTGGTAACAGATCGAACTGTAAAGACTGGATCCCAGTACACCTGTTATAACAGTACTACACTGCCACATGATCTGGAAGGGATACATTATAACAATATATTGATTATCCAGTGAGAGCTCAACCCACACACTGGACGATTTTATTACTTCCAAGTTGTCTACAATTAGATATTATTAGATTTAACCCAAATAAATTAATATTCAATATTCACTCATTATTGCAGATATCACTGTATATAAAGCTTTCCATTCTGGGCCAAAGAGCTACATTCTACCCTTACTCTATACCCTATGTACCATTAATATTCTACCCCCCCTACCCATTACACTAACCCAGTATGTACCATTAACATTCTACCCCCCCTACCCATTACACTATACCCAGTATGTATCATTAACATTCTACCCCCCCACCCATTACACTATACCCAGTATGTATCGTTAACATTCTACCCCCCTACCCATTACACTATACCCAGTATGTATCATTAACATTCTACCCCTCTACCCATTACCCATACCCAGTATGTATCATTAGCATTCTACCCCCCCTACCCATTACACTATACCCAGTATGTATCATTAACATTCTACCCCCCTACCCATTACACTATACCCAGATGTATCATTAACATTCTACCCCCTCTACCCATTACACTATACCCATATGTATCATTAGCATTCTACCCCCCCTACCCATTACACTATACCCAGTATATATCATTAGCATTCTACCCCCCTACCCATTACACTATACCCAGTATGTATCATTAACATTCTACCCCCCCTACCCATTACACTATACCCAGTATGTATCATTAACATTTTACCCTTACACTATACCCAGTATGTACATTAACATTTTACCCATTACACTATACCCAGTATGTACCATTAACATTCTACCCATTACACTATACCCGGTATGTATCATTAACATTCTACTACACCCATTACACTATACCCATATGTATCATTAACGTTCTACCCCCACACCCCCTACCATTACACTATACCCAGTAGTATAATGTGTCATTAACATTCTACCCCCTAACCATTACACTATACCCAGTTTGTCATTATCATTCTACCCCCCTACCCATTACACTATACCCAGTATGTACCATTAACATTCTCACCCTTTACACCATACCCAGTATGTATCATTAACATTCTACCCTCCTACCCATTACACTATACCCAGTATGGCATTAACATTCTATCCTCCTACCCATTACACTATACACAGTATGTCATTAACATTGTACCCCCTACCCATTACACTGTACCCAGTATGTATCATTAACATTCTACTCACCCTCCCTACCCATTACACTATACCCAGTATGTCATTAACATTCTACCCCCACCCATTACACTATACCCGTATGTATTATTAACATTCTACCCCCTACCCTTACACTATACCCAGTATGCCATTAACATTTACCCATTACATTATACCCAGTATGTACCATTAACATTCTACCCATTACACCATACCCAGTTGTATCATTAACATTTACCACCTCCACCCATTACTACTCATACACAGTATGTCATTAACATTACATTACCCCTCTCACTACCACCCCCTACCTTACACTATACCAGTATGTCATTAACTTCTACCCCCTACCCATTACACGTACCCAGTACGTATCATTAACATTCTACCCTTCCTACCCATTACACTATACCCAGTATGTCATTAACATTCTACCCCCCTACCCATTACACTATACCCAGTATATATCGTTAAATTCTACACCCCCTACCCATTAAACTATACCCAGTATGTATCGTTAAAATTCTACCCCCTACCCATTACACTAACCCAGTATGTTATTATAACATTCTACCCCCCTACCCATTACACTATACCCAGTTGTATTATTAACATTCTACCCCCCTACCCTTACCTATACATACCCAGTATGTACCATTAACATTCAACCCCCCCACAATACACTATACCCAGTATGTACCATTAACATTCTACCCCTACCCATTACACCATACCCAGTATGTATCATTAACTTTCTACCCCCCTACCTATTACACTATACCTAGTATGCATCATTAACATTCTACCCTTTACTCTATGCTCAGTATGTGTCATTAACATTATCCTCTCCTACCCATTACACCATACTAGTATGTATCATTATATACTGTTACTGATGTAGAATTCCCATTGATACTACTGTTACTGTTGCAGAATTCTCATTGGAGTCAATACTACTGTTACTGATACAGAATTCCCATTGGGGTCTATTACTGTTGCTAATGTAGCATGCCCATTGGGGTCAATACTACTGTTACTGGTGTAGAATGCCCATTGGGGTCAATAATACTTTTACTGATGCAGAATTCCTATTGGGGCCATACTACTACTGTTACTGAAGAATTCCCATTGGAGCCAGTAGTACTCTTTCTGATGTAGAATACCAACTAGGGTCGATACGAATTTTAATGATGCAGAATTTCCATTGGGATCAATACACTGTTACTGATGTAGAATACCCATTTGGTTCAATACTACTGTTACATTCAGAATGCCCATTCGGGTCAATACTACTGTTGCTGATGTAGAATGCCCATTTGGTCAATACGAATGTACTGATGTAGAATGCCCATGGTGGTCAATACGAATGTTAATGATGCAGAATGGCCATTGGGGCAACACGAATGTTACTGATGTAGAAGCCCCTTGGGGTCAACACGAATGTTACTGATGTAGAATGCCCCTTGGGGTCAACACAAATGTTACTGATGTAGAATGCCCATTGGGGTCAATACTACTTTTACCGATGTAGAATGCCCATTGGGCTCAATACTACTGTTACTGATGCAGAATGCCCATTTGGTCAATACGAATGTTACTGATGTAATGCCCATGGCGGTCAATACGAATGTTAATGATGCAGAATGGCCATTGGGGCAACACGAATGTTACTGATGTAGAATGCCCCTTGGGTCAACACGAATGTTACTGATGTAAATGCCCCTTGGGGTCAACACAAATGTTACTGATGTAGAATGCCCATTGGGGATACTACTTTTACTGATGTAGAATGCCCATTGGGCTCAACACAAATGTTACTGATGTAGAATGCCCATTGGGGTCAACACACAAGTTACTGATGTAGAATGCCCATTGGGGTCAACACAAATGTTATGATGTAGAATGCCCATTCGGTTCAATACTACTGTTACTGATGCAGAATACCCACTCAGGTCAATACTAATGTTACTGCTGAAACTGCCTATTGGGGTCAATACTACTGTTACTGATGTAAATACCCATTCAGGTCAATACTAATGTTACTGATGTAGAATGCCTATTGGGGTCAAACTACTGTTACTGATGTAGAATACCCATTCAGGCCAATACTACTGTTACTGATGTAGAATGCCTATTGGGGTCAATACTACTGTTACTGATGTAGAATGCCTATTGGGGTCAATACTACTGTTACTGATGCAGAATGCTCATTCTGGTCAATACTACTGTTACTGATGTAGAATGCTCACTGGGTTCATTACTACTGTTACTGATGTAGAATGGCCATTGGGGTCAATGTGAACATACTGATGTAGAAAGAACTTCTCAGGGGAAGTGCCCTATGTGTGAATCTCAGTTTTCTGTGGTGGTAATTTCAGAATCATGGCTTAGTCTTTACACGTGCTGCCTGCACAGCTGTCATGTTGTGTTAGGATGAAGCGTGTTCCATTGGGAGAGGCAGCTCATTGAGAGGACCAGTGTCCACTAATGCGCTTGAACAGGCTGATTATGGGGCTAATTCACAAAGGGCTTATCATGTTACCTCCCTGGTTATTGGTCAATTGCTGTTTTTTTTGGAAATTAACCCATCAGTGCAACACACACTAAAATTGTAAATAGTTCATAGAGTTACCGACTGTCTATTGAAGTGATTGTGCTAATGATAGGAATAGTAATGATTACAAAGCAGTGCTTCTAATTTATTCATTTTCTGACATTTTCAAATGAGCATCTTTAAATGGTAGATCTGACAATGTGGCCACAGAGGTGCCTTATTCAGGCTAATGAAACAGCTGGTTAATAGGCTGGAGAAAACTGTGTCATCTAAGCAGAACGTGTCGCTCTCCCAATGTGCCCTTTGTGCAATTTAGCCAAATGCAGTGACTTTTCTTGCTTGTTAAGAAATAATGAATGAACTGCGCTTGTTTCAGAGGGCATCGGCTTTCTTTCTGCTGCACACCTCGGCTTTGCTGCTGACAGTTCAAGAAATGTCTTGTTGGAAGAAATTTTCTCCATAAAGCTCCATGGATTTGGTTATAGATTGTCGGGTTACTGCATCTTTCTATCTATCTATCTATCTATCTATCTATCTATCTATCTATCTATCTATCTATCTATCTATCTATCCAACGTTTTTGAACTTGTGCACCATTTAAGCAGAAATATCAGATCCATGTCTACAGAAATCTTATTTTTTAATTAGTTTAATGATCATTCAGTAGATCTCTATCCATAAATACAGAGAAGTTCTGCTCCACTGTACTTTATGTTGATTGATATGAGGATCTGTAAACAGTGGCTACAGCAACAATTAGAGGATTCGTTTTAACAGTCCATATAGTGATGTTACTTTATTTGCAACATCATCACCCTTCATTGCCATCGTTCATTATGTAACTCTGTGTGCTTTATTATTGTGTTCTCATGTTCTTGTTAAAATGACATTACGGACTGTTAGGCCCAGGGTGTGTGTTTTCTCATAATTACAATGATGTTAGATCAGAGATGTCCCTGGTCTGCACACTGGTATAAAACTACAACTCTCAGAAATATGTCATACAGATTTCCAGTATCTTCATGTATTGGCTGTATGGAGAGCACAGCTTGTATGTAAAATGTAAATAACACTTCTGCTCAGAGAAGAGAAGTAAAAAGATGTTTAGAGATTTCTGTTATTTCTTTTAAAAATCACTCAGTGTGCAATGTCCTGGATAGATAAAGTATAAATCCCATTGAAATGATTTCTTATGATTCTGCAAGATTTTGGATAGGTCCATGTAGTTTCAAGGGGAAAATAACTGATGTTTTTCGAACGATTATCAATCCAAGTCATTAAAAGTATTATATATACAAAGAGAACAGGTTTTAGTGGTGCCCTGGTGCATAGGGCAAATAGGTCACCATTGTTCATTCAGCAAGAAAACTTCTGTGATTGAGTGAGCCAGATGCAACACTAAAACATGATCCTTCTGTATATTGCATTCTCTGTGCCTAACAGGTGCACCATTGACTTGACAACTCTCGTGCTCATTGGACTCATATTTGGTCAAATACATTCGTTTAAAAACTGTCAAATATAGCAGAATGTCAGTAGTGTGTTGTATTGTATAAAATCAAGTCTGTAGATTAGAGGCTAGTAGCCCTAGGCTTCCGCTAGAGGAGTGTAAAAACAGGTGGTGGTCTTTATTCCTTGCACATTTATTTTTAGAGACAAAGCTTGTACCTTTCATTGACAGGGTATTTTCTGAATAACTTCCCTTCATGTCCCCCTACATTGGCTACATTTTTAACTGTCCTTAGTATTAAATGATATAGCTAAAGATTTCCAGTCTAACAGGGCCTGGCTGGAACCATTATTAGACAGTCAGTTACAATGAAGGAAATTGTCTAGGGCTTTTCATTGCTCCCACTCAACAGTCCCGATACATTTTCTCAAGATATCTCTTGTGCTGTGAAACTCTCAATGCCAATCTAGGCTGCTGGTATACACTGTGATGTGAAAATTTCTTGTCTAGCCAATAGTATGAGACATGCTACAATAAAGGGACTTTCTATTCACAAATGTCATTACTAGAAACCCGGCGGACTCATGTAATGAACACCTGAAACACATTTATTGTAAATCAGAAATTGAATATCCTGGTAATATTCAGCAATAAATGTGCTTTTTGGAGCCTTGTCTATTGTAAGATCTGTCCTTTTGTGATGTCTGTGCTCCAAAGCCCTTTAAACATGTGGCCTTACTGGTGGAAGGGTTACTAAAGTGCTGAATATCTCCCGTAAAGTGCTGACTTTTCATAAAATGTGTTCCAGTACATCTTTACTTACAGGAGCAGGATTATCCAAAAGACAACCTAGGCACCTTCAGGGGACCCAGCTTTAGAAGCAGCAACAATATTATAGCCCATATATAATATATATAGTAAAGAAGGAGCCCTACATGACAGAATTCTGAATATTTGTTTGTAGTGTGATTTCTGGTAAAACGTCCCCTTATATTATAGAATTCTATTTATTCTAACCCATGCTGTAGTGCGCTTATGGCTACACTGTGCAGATGTAATTTAGCTGCTTGGCCTTTGCCCTGCTAGTAAAGTAAATCTAGTGTTAAACTAGACATTGAAGTTTCCTTGGTAATGCAACATGAGGAGTGAGTTATTATTTCACTTGTCCTCTATTTTATGTTTAACCAATGTTCTTAACTGTATATTTACTAACCGGTTCGCTTGGGATCTGGAAATCAGGCCTAATGCAGAATTTGACGCACATTTTCTAGAACTGGGGCATGTGTACGCGGCATTTCAAAATGGGATTTGAAAATTGCAAGAATTTGTTATGCATCTGTATGGATGTGAGCTTGTGTGTGCCAACACCACATTCAAGAGTTGGGTATGCACCTGTCCTGCCTTGGGAATACTGGGATCACACAGTTTGGATACACTAATCTTATAGTGTGCCCCCCTAATCTTAAAGGAGAGAATAACTATCTAGTGAGCAGAATATTAAAGCCTTAGTAGGTATAGCATAGATTCCTTTGGCCTAGATGCACATTTTAAAAAGATTTGGTCCGGGTTAACAGCGTTTACTTTATGGTTTTTATTTTGACATATGCAAATTGGCCAAGGTTAAGTCGGGGGGGGGGGGGTTCTTTATAAACCCCACATCCACCGAGAAGCCAGAAGAACTGGTTTGTTGAGAAACCTGATATGTTGTGTTGGGGTGGGGACCAAATATTCTCTCAGGTATATATACCTAAACAATACTTCTCTATAGTAGTGTACTTCGAAATACAGGTTCGTTTTGGGATATACTCAGAATAGGACGAAGCCATAAATGATTTTATATCATTTTATTAAAAGTTGCCAAAAATAGTGCATAAAAAAATATAAAGAAAAACTAAAGTAATTCACTGAACATAAAAATGGTAACACACAGGTGAGGGTAAGAAATGGATAAAATAATGAATACTTAAAGGGACTGTAAACTCCCATCCTTCATAAAAAAACTTTGTGCATCCATTCTATTATTCACAGGGAGGTGAGAAGCGTTATTCTCACCTCCCTGAATAAAGGATGCTCAGGGGACCTGGAACTTACCTTACCCGCGCTCCCCTCGCAGCTGCCCTTCACTGAAAGCCGCTCTGTCCCGACCACGCGCTCTATCTTAGGCACATGCGCGCCAATACAAAAGATAGGGGCGCGCGGCGATCGGAGAGAACAGCTTTGTTCAGGAAGAAGCGTCTGCGAGAGGAGCGGAGCGAAGGTAAGTTCCAGGTCCCCCCGAGCGTGCCTATTGTTCACAGGAGGTGAGAATAAGCGTTCTCACCTCCCTGTGAATAATAGAAACGGGGCACATAGTTATTTTTTTGCATTTAGTGTTCCTTTAAAGATAATGGTTTGAAAAGTCCATGAGTGAGTCCAGAAACTTGTAATCCAGATATGGGAAAGTCCAAATAATATTTCTGGTGTAAGCCAATATGGTCCGTCCTGGGCTAGATGTTATTGAAGAGCGATGTAAGAGCTGCCATATGCTGGACCATGCCAATAGGTGAAATAATTGGAAAATTAGGAGTGAATTTCAGACATTGTCTATAGGGTTTTACATTGCACTCCTGTTCGTCACACATTTAAAAACAATTCTCATTTGATATGCATAGTAAGACGCATATCAAAGTGCTTAGGAGTTTCACAACACAAATGTACAGAGCGGTCAACTGCGACATCTTAGTGCATAATAAAGGTATAGATAGATACCAGTCTGGATGGAGAAAGGTTCAGCCACAGGGGGGGGGCATCCAGACAAAACGCATTTCGCTCCCGACGCCAGTGCACGGAGCTTCCTCAGCGTGATTTCTATGGCTGCACTCCAGTTTAAAAAACCTGCCATGCACTCTGCCCTAAACGCTTACGTGATGACATCATCTAAAGACGGATAGCTGTTGTAGCCGACACCTGGTGCGGCCATGGGAATGCATCATGCGTTACTATGTGCAGATAGTAACGCGATAATACAACCGCCAATCGGGAAGTACCGGTTCCTAGAAACCTAACATAACATAATCATAAAAAACAAGCCCTACACCGTGTAATATAGAAATACAGGTAAGTATCTAAAGAACAAAGTTACACATAGAACAATACAGAAAACATGAATAGCTTATTGCACAGTATCCATCACTATGTCCATGGAACAGTCCTAGAGCAATGTTGTCTATCCAATTATTTGAAGCAATGTAGGAAAAAACCAAACAGAAAATGTGAAGTTTGATCCACTGAAAAAGCCTCCAAATGGGGAGAAATGAATTTAGCGCATTATCAAAAATAGTAGATAGATCCAATAAGGTAAACAGGTACACAGCGTTAAGAGGAGTCAAAATGTAATATTAAATTTCTTTTCAACAAGGACATCCACTGCCATTTTTCATCTTAAGCACATCAAAATAAACCTCTACCATCTGGTGAGTAAAATGGTGTATTGACATCCTTATACGCTTGCTGAAGAATGGGTATATAGAGCTTTGAACAAGACGTATTTCATCCAACTAAATGTGGATCTTCCATGTTTAAAGTATCGAGTTTCAAGGATGTTAAGTAGATGGTCATCTTTTTCGGAGTACTGATGTAGTAGAATACCGATCATGAACTTAAACATCAAGCGGGTGTCAGATTAAAACATAAGGTTTCAAATTACAGGGTACCCAAGCAGTTATAAATCTTAAAATATCGATCATGAGGGTGAGGTCAAATTAATGGTCATCTTTTTCAGAGTTAAAACCAAGGACTTTATACTTCTAGTTCATTTCAGATTTGAAGCCTGAATAGATTTGCAAACTGTTTTTTTAAGGGCACTGCCACACTGCAACGCAATCGCATGCGATTTCATGTGCGATTTTGTTGCGTTTGCCCATGCGTTTTTTCATTAATATTGGAAAACAATGTGATTACGATTTAAAATGTGAACGCAAATTGCAACGCACCCGAAAATGCGCGTTTTGGGTGCGTTTATGCATTTTCGCGATCTGAAAAAACGCATGCGCAAACGCAAAAAAACCCAAAACGCTGCACGTGTGGCTTAGCCTAAGATCAGAAGAAAAAAAGTACAGGATTTAAATAAAAACAGTCAGATCTACATCTTCATTAATGGCTCTTGATTCGTGCCTTAACAAATAGATCCATCTGGCTTTTTTTGCAGAAGTAAATTCTGCATACCCCTTTGTATATTAAAGGGCATGTCCACCCCAAAACTGAAATTTAACCCCATACTGGCCCCACTCTGTAGTGTAATAAAAATCCTTACCTTACATCTCTGCTCCAAATGGCTGCCCTGCTATGCCCCTCCAAAGTCAGAAAACAGCAGTGTAGTAGCTGTCAGTGACTCATCCTGTGCCTGGTGCTGCTCAACCTCGACAAGGTTTGAGGCATGTGCATGAGAGTCCCTCTCTCCCTCCCGTTTTGCTCTCCTCCCCCTGGCTCCAAACCCCTGGTATATTGTAGTTTTTGGCCTCATCTGGAAAGTCTCCTTCTGTAGGTTTCAGAGCAGCTCCAAGTGTTTTCCCCAAGACTTCCCTTTCACACAAGTACATGCTGCCAATGACTCACGCTGCCCAGATGTCATATATCTGGCATTCTATAAAGTCTACCTTCGGAAATCCACCCTATACAAAAAGCTGCAGCTGTTAAGAGACAAGGACACCTCCATCCTACTCCTATCCAGTGTCCTCATCTGTATCAGTGTCTTATTCAATCACCTCTGTTTCAGTATCCAGTCTACAGTTCCCATCAGCCACCCTGTTCCAGTATCCAGCCTACAGTTCCCATCAGCCTTCTCAGTCCCAGCATTCAAGATTATCAATCTCAGCAGCCATTCCTGCTCTGGTATCCAGGCTACAGGTTCCAACAGTATCCCATTGGCATTCTGGAGTTTATGTGTGCATCAACATACGGCCTCCTCAAAAACGTACTGTGAGTACCCCGTCTTTCAAGGCCTTTTCTTACAGTGAGATGTCATTACTCTTTTGGCTTCAATTAGCAATTAATGCAGATGATACACAAATCTTCTTGTCATCCCTGTCTTACACTCACGTGTCTCTGACTGTATCCTTGCCATCTCCTCCAGGATGTCGCAATGCTGATCATTTTCCCACCTAAACCTGGTCCTGCCCATCTTCTGTTGAAAAAAAAAAACATTTTCCCTAACCAATCGACATGCTGCCTAGAGGTAATTATCGATTCTCTCTCACCTTTTCTAACCACATAACTATGTTGCTAAAACCTGATGCTTTTTCTTTTGCAATATAGCAAAAATCTGCAGGTTCCTTCTCTCCCCGACACCGCTATGCTTATGCATGCTCTCATCCATAGCACTGGGCTATTGTAACTTCCTACATACTGGTCTTCCTGCTTCCCACCTCTCTCCCCTTCAGTCCATACTAAACTCTGCTACATGTATTGTTTGGTCTTTAATAAACAGGATCCCAAATCCTCTGTACAGGACAACAACCTGGCTCCCCATTAAACAACGCATTGTATATAAATCCTTCTACTAACCTTTATATTGAAAAACAGACACCCCCACACTTGTACTGCTTCCTTTAGCCTCTCTTGTGGCTCCCATCCTCTGAAATACTATCCCCTCTCTCTATGTCAGAAACCTCAGTTAGCAGGTTTAAATAGCATTACATTCTACCTATCTGGTAACCAACACAGTATATCATATGATTGTTTATTCGTACTGCATAAGGTGCCCATACATCTATAAGATTTACTTACCCGACAGAGCGCTCACGCGATGTTCATCGATGCTGCCGGAACGCTTCTCGATCTACATTCGGCCGACATGCGATCGCAAAATCCCATCATTTGCGATCGCATGTCGGTCGAATGTAAGATTTTGTAAGAATGTAAGAGAAGCGGTTCGGCAGGATGAAGGAACATCGGGTGAGCGCCGGTCGGGGGTAAGTAAAATCTTATAGATGTATGGGCACCTTAAGTCTCACTCACTTGTATCTGTATTTTACCCACAGGACTAGATGTAAGCTCTATGGGGCAGGGACACCTCCTTTTCCCTTGTGGCAAGGCTCTAGCACTTATATAGTTATATTTATATAATTTACATATTTATGTACTGAAACTATTATAGAGACTTATTTGTAAATTAATTTTCTGTAATGTAGGGACCCCCTCCCAACCCTAACCGCCAGGTTTAAATTGTAAAAAAATAAATAAGAGAAACAACTTACCAGACCACGTTCCTTCAGCTTCTCAATACCTGGCAGCCACGTCTGTGATTGGCTGCCTCTCAGTCAATCACTAGAGGACGAGGCTGCTGGAAGGAAGGCTGGTAAGTAAGTTTCTCTGCACTTTTTTACAATTTAAACCTGGTGGTTTGGGTTGGAAGGGGGTCCTTACACTACAGAAAAATTACATTTTGGGGTGGACAAACCCTTTAAATATATAAATATACATACTTCTAATGTGTTATACCGGTGAATGTAAACAAGTTAACAATCAGGGTTGTAACTACTGGGGGAAGCAACTGCAGGGGGGCCCATCTTCTTATTTTTCCTATGACAGATATAGCCTCCTCTGGTGGCCCAGTGATTCCTAGTGCGCCAATGAATAAACATTCTATTACCGCTCCATATAAAGTTCAACTTCAGTTGAACAATTATGCCATTGAAGCTGTGGACACACAAAACTGCACTGTGGGAAATGTAATGACTAACAGGCTGAAATCCCTTCACGTTAGACTAGCAGGTATAACTGCACTCTGCACACTGAAGAGATTCCCCCAATAGGC
This sequence comes from Hymenochirus boettgeri, assembly GCA_019447015.1. Classification (NCBI taxonomy): domain Eukaryota; kingdom Metazoa; phylum Chordata; class Amphibia; order Anura; family Pipidae; genus Hymenochirus; species Hymenochirus boettgeri. The sequence continues at coordinate 355,899,190 of CM033469.1, read as the reverse complement.
TTTAATTTGTGATCAATGGGAGATCAGCAAAGCCTCTAAAGTGTTCCATTTGAGAATGGACATTTAATAAAGTGTTGTACTGGAGGACATTCATTTCCTATTCCCCTCTGCATTAAAATAGAGGAATGATGCATATCTGTACTGTAACCTGCAAGGGCTGGAAACATAAAGATTGGTGATATAATGAATGAAAGAAATTCAAAGTATCATGGTTTAACCCTACAGACCTTTATTGTCAGTTTAAATGTCTAGCTTTGGAACATACAAAGGTCTTTTATGTGACATGTTACAACATGCCCAATAAACCACCAAGCATTAAAGACTTGCTTTATCCTAAATGAGCACTTACATAGAAAATACCTCTTATTTAGAAGAAGGTTTATTTCTTTGTTTTGACTTAATGGCTGTAAGAAAGCGTAGCTAAGTGTGCACTGTACATTCCTTTATGGAATATCTTTGCACACTGATTAGAATGTGATTTTATAACATTTTGCACTGTACTAATATTAATTGTTTGTTATTTATGGAATACAGACAGGTACACAGCATTCCAGGCTCTCAGTAAAGGCATTGTTGTCTAAATGGTTGTGTGATTGGACGTCTGGAATGGATAAAATCGCGCGCAATTACATTAAAATATTCCAGACAAGCGTCTGCAACGTTACGTTTTAAAAACACACACAGTCAGCGTATAATCTGTATAACACTGCAAAAGTCTCTCCTACATTGTCCCAAAGAAATGTGTTTGTTTGCTCAGTTAAAAAAAAACTGGAGCCGTTCAAGTGTTGGCTGAAGTTTGGCATTCTGCTGCTTCTCTTTAAAGGGCACCTATAGTGCCATATCAAGAATTAAATAAACTGTTACCTGAAAAGTATAATAGAATAGGAGGTAGGAGTGAGTTTCGCTACCTCCCAGTATTTTTGATCCAAAATTGAATAAACTTTTACCTGAAAATTATATAGAATAGGAGGTAGGTCAGTACCTCCCAGTATTTTTTCAAGCAGATGGCAGCACTTAGAGGATTGTAGTGAGATCTTCCTGTCTTCTTCCTTTCAGGTGTATATTTGGAAAGTTCTACAGAATGAGGGAGTGTTAGGTGGGTACACATGGGCCTATTATTTGTCCTGACGAGCGTTTGCTGCGAGCGAGCACTCTGGCCGGGACAAATGACTGTCGGGGCGACCATTGTGGGCACGGCCGAAAGTGCACAGTGCACGTGACCGATCGTGCGGTCCCAGAGTGAACCGCATGACCGACCATGATTTACCAACTGACCGATCGCCCGTTCGTCTGATCGGCCATCCCACACCAGCAGATATCCGACCGATACACGCCACTATCAGTCGGTCAGCCGGATATATCTGCTGGTGTGTACCCAGCCTTACGGAACTGGCTAGGCTGCGAGAATAGAAATCTTTTAAGCAATCTTCAACACCCTTCCATCCGCTTTAGAGTTTTGGGAGGTAGGAACAGATCGGTTGGGTAATTGAGGATGATTCACCAAGCTAATAATTTAAGCAACATGAGACAATCAAATATTTTTTAATATTCCTCACAATTGGTCTATAAAACCAGCCATTTTACTTTTGGTAAATTTGCCCCGTGGACTACCAGCTGTTGTAAGCTCACTTACAATGGCGACTACAGTCATTAGTTGGCGGAAGGAGTTTCAGCCCCTACACACTGACGATAATGGGTAAGTCTCGTCATTCCCCAATGGTATTACGCATTATCGTTAGTGTGTATGGTAACCATTAGAAAGCCTCAAATGCCACCTGTGATGTTCTGTTACCTCTCTGCTCTGGTTCTTCTAGTTAGAGCTGTCAGTCATGGGTGTAACATTTGATATCACAGCCAGTGACTGGGGGGTTACCTATAAAATGACACCAAGCAAACGAATATATATATATATATTTCAAACGGATCCGGAGCACTCCACGGATAAAACAGCTATTTATTAAACAAACAAAAGGTAGGCCTGGTGCCAGGTACCAGGCCTACCTTTTGTTTGTTTAATAAAATGTTGTTTTATCCTTGGGTGCTCCGGATCCTTTTGAAATAAATATCCACTGCTGGAGCACCCAGTGATGTCTATTGGACGGAGTGCGGGAGTAGCCTCCAACTTATATATATATGTTAGTTTGTGTGGTGTCATTTTTTCCTTTAACGGAAGCTAGGTTTGGGGGGGAGGTATTAGCAGTCTCACTGGGATAGATAGCAGGAGGAAAGCAGGGTATAGATAGGCCAGTGGCGGGAGGAAAGGGGGTGGGGCTAGATAGGGATATGGAGGCGTGTGTAGTAAAGTGTACAAATAAATTACAGGATTATAATCTAAAATGTATGTTTGCAAATGCGAGAAGCCTGGCTGACAAAATGGGTGAATTGGAATGATGAACAATATGATGTAATAAGTATAGCAGAAACGTGGTTGAAAGTTCTCACAACTGGGCTGTAAATTTAGAAGGATATGCCTGTTTAGGCTGGACAGAGAAAAAAGGAAAGGGGGAGGAGTGTGTGTTTATGTTAAAAAAGATTTGAAGCCAAATTTAAAAGAAGAGATACTGGCGATATGGTGGTTAAAGTGGAGGCAATATGGTGGAATTAGGCAACAGGAAATAGGGTAATGTCATGTTGGTGACTGCTATAAGCCGCCAAATGCTAGCAGAGGGGGTGAGTCAATTCATATGCAGTTGGCAAGGGCTGCAAGTTTGGGGAGTGTGGTCATTATGGGGGACTTTAATTACCCTGACATGATTGGTGTAATGGAACTGCCATCACAGAAAAAGGCGATGAGTTCCTGAATTTGCTGCAGGATAATTTCTTCTCACAGGTGGTTGAGGTTCCTACTAGAAAAGGAGCTCTGTTGGATCTGGTAATATCTAACATTGGGGATCGCATTATGATATAAAGGTTACTGGAGGTTAGGGAATAGTGACCATGAAATAGTGGGTTTGGACTTTGTTATCGAAAGGAAAAGTGTGCTGGGTTAACAAAGACTTTAATTTGGGAAGGCAAATTTTCCCAGGTTAAAAGCAGCTCTTCAGAATGTCAACTGGGATAATGATTATCAGGTAAAGGTACTGAACAGAAGTGGACTGTTTCAAGGGGATTTTAAGCCAGTTCAATCTAAATATACCCTTGGAAACAAATGTAAAAAAAATAAATCGCGCACCATGTGGCTGAATTCTGATGTAAAGAGGCAAATGGAAAGAAAGAAAAAGGCATTTAAAACAAACCTTTAAGGCAGAGGGAACGGAAAGGGCCTTTAGGGATTATAAAAACTGTAACAAGGAGTGTAAGAAAGCGATCAAATAGCTAAAATTAATAATGAAGTTAGGATAGCTGAACAAAGCATGACTAAGCCTAAAATTTTTTTAAGTTTATTAATAGTAAGAAGATGAGGACGAGAATTCATTAATGGGATAGTTATTATTATTATTGATTTATATAGCGCCAACATCTTCCGTGGCGCTTTACAATTACATAGTCATACATTACATACAGGGTAATACATGTTATATAAAGTCATACATATTACATAAACAGGTAATACATAATATAAGTAAACAGAGTGAGGAGTTTCTACAGCAATACTGATACATAGGAGAGAGGACCCTGCCCAAAGAGCTTACGAACTAGAGGATATGGGGGCGAGACACAAGGTGACAGGAATCGGTAGGCGTAAATAGATTGGCAGTGGAGCGTGAAAGGCGGTTTGGATCAAATTGGGTAGTAAGGTGGTGAATGTTTAGGCCAGGTTATATGCTTGCCTAAAGAGGTGGGTTTTAGGTTACGTTTGAAGGTCTTAAGGGATGGTGAGTGACGGACAAAAGGAGGAAGGGAGTTCCAGTGCAGAGGGGCAGCACGAGTAAAGCCTGAATGCGGGCATGCGAAGAGGTGTCCAGAGTGGATGAGAGGAGGGTATCATTTGCAGAGCGGAGGTTGCGCCTGGGACGGTATCGCTGGATCAGCTCTGGGATATATGGAGGGGTGTGTTGGATAGTGCTTTATAGGATAAGGGAAGCAGTTTAAACTGGATCCTTGCGTAATGGGCAACCGTGGAGGGACTGACATAGAGGAGAGGCATTAGAGAAGCGAGAAGAGAAATGAATGAGCCGGGCAGCAGAGTTGGGATGGATTGAAGTGGTGTCAGGCGGTTGTTTGGTAAACCACACAGGAGTGTGTTGAGTAGTCGAGCCAGGATATGATTAGGGCATGGACTAGGATTTTGTAGCTTCCTTCGAGAGGAAGGGTCGAAGCGGGGGATGTTTTGAGTTGGAGCCGACAGGAGTTGGCAGTGAATTGACATGAGGTTTGAAGGAAAGATCGAGTCTAGCATTATCCCAGGCAGGACATGAGGAGATGGTGATATAGGTGTGTTGTTGATATTAATAGTAGACTAGGGAGGGGAACAGATCATGAGGGTGGGAAAAGGACAAGTTCAGTCTTGTCCAGTTTAGTTTAAGGAAGCGGCAGGACATAAAGGCAGAGATGGCACTAAGGCAGTCAGGGACCTGGAATGTCAGTGTAGGGAGATCTGGGGCAGAGATGTAAATTTGGGTAGTCCGCCTACAGGTGATACTGGAACCCAATGAACTAATGAGTAGTCCAAGGCCATAGGTGGACATGGAGAAAAAAGAGGACTGAGTACCGAGCCTTGCGGGACCCCCACGGGAGGGGCGGAGGAGTGGAGACAGTTTCAGAGTGAAGATACTAAAGGTCCTTCCAGAGAGATAGGAGGATAGCCAAGAAAGTGCAGTGTCCTGGATACCTAAGGAGGCCAGGATCGAAGAAGTAGAGGGTGATCAACAGTATCAAAAGCAGAGGACCGAGTGAGAAGAATGAGAAAGGTAGTGACCTTTAGATTTAGCACTAAGTAAATCATTGGTCACTTTAGTGAGGGCAGTTTCTGGGAGTGGTTAGGGCGGAAGGAGGTGGCAAACAGAGCAGGAAGTTGAAACTTGAAGAGCTGTTGGAGTTATGGGATTGGGAGGATATGAGTGAAGAGAGTAGTTGGTTTGGCTTAAGGACAAAGCACCTCTGATCCGACAAAGGGCACTTTTAAATTCGAGAAAGTCAACATTTTTGTTACTCTTGCCCCAGCGTCGCTCGGCTATACGGGATTGCCTTTTAAACTTTTTAATCTGGTCCGTAAGCCACAGGTCTGGGTTTCTTGCGTCTAAGGCAACGGGTGGATAAGGGAGCAACAGCGTCAAGGGCATTGGAAATAAGTTGTAGTTAGTTACGGAGGATGGCGATAAAGCAAATGTCTTGAATACTTTTTCCAAAATTTATTACATAGACACATAAAAAGTACAACATAAAAAGTTAAAGGGCATGTCACCCCCAAAACTATAATCCCCCCAAACTACTGGCCCCACCATGTAGTGTAGTTTAATCCTTACTCACATCCCAGCTCCATAGGGTTCTCCTGTAAACCCCCCCCCAAAGTCTCAAAAACTAACCACCAGGAGGATAGCAGTCTCTGCCTGCTATCTAGCCTCCGGTAGATATTTGCCATGCGCACTGCAGCCCTTCTCCCCTCTCCCCCTCCCTCTCCCTCCCGTTCTACTATCCCTCCCCCTAGCGTTAAACCCCCTTAATATGCTGCTCCCCCATGTCCCCCAGCCCCAACCGCATGTTTTTTTTTTTCAAAAAGCTCCCCCAACTCTTACTTACCTCTCGCTTTCCTCCGCTGCACTGAATGACCGGCAGCCGCGTCCGTGATGGCTGCCGCTCAGCCACACAGACGCGACTGCCGGTCCCGCCCCTCTGCTTGCATTCTCGCAAGCAGAGGGCCGGCAGTGCGGCGGGAGGATCGAGGGGAGGTAGTAAGAGTTTGGGGAGCTTTTTGAAAAGAAGAAACATGCGGTTGGGGTGGGGGACATGGGGGGAGCAGAATATTAAAAACCTATTTTAGGGGTGGACATACCCTTTAATAGAGATATTATATTTAGCTGGCCAGCTAAACCTTTTGCATAAAATATATAGTATATATCCCTTAGTATCCTCATAAAATCTCAGTAAATATAAAAAACAAGGGGATAGAAACCAGCATAGTACCTAAATAAATATATACGAGAAAAAAGATATATAGACAAAATATATATATATGTATATGCGTGGAACTTAGTCCATAATGGAGCTCCTAAAATCCCGCCCCAATCATACACAATATAGATCCAATGAAACAGTTCTTAATCCTCGTGTCAGAACTTGATTGTAAAGAGGAATTGAGTCATACGTCAGAGATTGGTTATATATAACCAAAAGTGTGCGCACACATGAAAGCAATCTCTACTAGCCTGGCTACGATGGAAATAATAAAATAAAGAATAGAGAGAAGGTTTATACTGCACCGTTCCAATGTCGCCAAATCCTCCGATACAGAGAGTGTTTGAAGCTGTAGTCCCCAATCCTCTCGGGAGGTACGATGGTATCTATTGGATTACTTTAAATTGTCTTGATGTTGACACAATGAAGGCAACAAAAGCGTTCTCGATCTCCCTGGCAGTTTAGTAGTCTCGGCGGAGTGGCCGTAGGATCGTGAGATCCCCTGAGAACTTGACACAAGTACACAAAGCCTGGATATCAAAGTTCCCGTAGTAGCAAAGTGCGTGCGGGCGTGGGAGTGTCACCACTACGCGTTTCACTCCATAGGAGCTTCTCAGGTAGTGACATCATAATGCTCCTCCCTCTTTTTATAGAACAGATCCATTTGAACAAACTTTATTGGTTTCGCCACACAATTTCTACGTCCGATATATAAAACAGCATATTCCTATCTCACTAGGTAAAATCATGCTGGTCTATCCCCTTAAGTTGTTATACCTTAACATATCCCTTAAATACCTATAAGAATGGGGCCAATTCTATTGGTCATTCAAACCAATGGGTTGCATAGTTTGGTATGTGAAAATAAAGTGTTGTTCTATCTTCAACAATTCTTGATCCATGTTCCCTCCCCTTATATAGAAATTCTTATTTAAACCCCCTAGTGCCATAAACATACTCCCTTCAAATGAGGAATAATGTTCCTCTTTATAGTGCTCATATATATATGGGTATCTTCCCCTAAAATGGGTGTGATAGTTTATTCACACATGTATTCCCAATATGATTCAAATCATTCTTATATGTCTTCATCATCCGCCTATGCTCCCGATTCTGACGTAAGTTTCCTAATCGTTTTAACAATGTACCATCTATTACATGGACATTTAATACTGTATATAACACCTGTGATTGACAGTTTACAATGTGATCCACATGTTTATTATCCCCATCATAGTGTATTATCCTACTCTTACCCACATATTTACAATTAACACATTTCCCTGTCTTCCAGTGGACGTTTGTATGGCAGTTTCATTGATCAGTTCAAAAAAAAGCTGGATGAGTTTCTGCAGACAAAGAGTGTGGCAGGTAACTGGTATTGATACGTGGAGTAGAGTTGATCCAGGGAATTTCCGATTGCCACTTGGAGTCAGAAAGAATTTTTTCCCACTTCATAAATTTGTGTTTTTTTTTTTGCCTTCCTCGGATCAACATAGGCAGGAATTGAGGATGTTGGACTGGATGGACGTATGTCTTATTTCAACCACAAATACCATACTAATATAATTACTAACACTAAATCTGTCAGCAGAAATGTTCAAGCTTAAAGAGAAAACAGGGTTAAATGGTATATACAGTATAGTGTGCAAAAAATCAAAACAAAGACTGGGGGGGTCGTATGTAACATAATTTTCCTTTAAAATCTATTTCCCAGGGAGGTAAGAGAAAAATTAGTACGGTATCTATCATCATATGTGGGGAATGGACTCCTCAGATCTGCCACTAGGTGTCTCTGTTGCCACAGTTGTTTGATCACTGCAAATGGTTATGTACTGCTCTGTAAATGTTGTGGAGATAGAATTCCTAACATTAGTTCCAGTACTACAAGATATAAAAAAAAATAAAAAGCAAGGATTCATTCATCTCTGACATGGTGTAATAGGCCATTGCCATTAAAATATAAATAGTGAGACATTTGTATAAGGGATGTTTGAGGCATACCACCTCAATATATAGTTTTACCATTACCCCCAAACACTATTGATCATTCCAAATGTCATCTGTTAGCATTTGTAGAACAATACCGCCTGTATGCTGATGATACTCAAATTACATCTCCGCCCCTGACCTCATTTCTCTGACATCCCGGGTCCCTGACTGCCTAAATGCCATCTCTGCTTTATGTCCTCCTGCTTCCTTAAACTCAACATGGATAAGACTGAATTTGTCATTTTCCAACCTCCAGATCTACTCCCCTACCTAACATTACTATCAACATAATGACACGCCAATCTCCCCAACACCTTCCGTGCGATGCCTGGGTGCAAACTTTGACTTGGAACTTTCTTTAAACACACATTAATCCTGTCGGTTACAGCTCCAAAACATCTCACGCATTCGTCCTTCCTTTCACAGAAAGCTACCAAAATACTAGTTCATGCCCTTATCATCTCTAGGCTGGACTATGTAACACCCTCCTAGTGGTTTACCAAGCAACCAATGGCACCCCTTCAATCGATCCTTAACTCTGTTGCCAGGCATTCACCTCTCTTCCCGCTTCTCACACGCTGACCATTTCTGTCAATCTCTCCACTGGCTTCCCATACCCAAAGGATCCAATTTAAGTGCTAACCTTATCCTACAAGGCTCTCTCCAATACAGCCCCCCATACATCCCCGATATGTTAAACAGATACTACTCAAGGCATAACCTCTGCTCTGCTATTGACCACTATGATCACCCTCTTCCCACACCGGTATACAGGACTTTTCTGTGCTGGCCTCTGCTCTGGAACTCCCTTCCTCATTTTTACGTCACTTGCCATCACTTCATATCTTCAAAAACAACCTCAAAACTCCCCTCTTCAGGCAAGGTTACAATCTGGACCTGGACATTTCTACCACTCTTACTGACCCCTCGTTGAATCACTCGTGACCGCCGGAGCAGCTGATCACTGCAGAGCTTATGGGGTGTGGCAGGCCCTACTACCGTCTAACCCCCCCCCCCCCGGTCACAGGGGTGGCGGGGGTGGTAGTTACACCACTAGACTGTTAGTTATAATCCAGTGACAACTTGGTACAGCCTACTGATCGCTTCACCTTATGTTTCATTCCCATCTGCTCTAGATGTAAGCTCTTTTTGGGCAGGGCCCTCTATCCTATTGCAACACAGTAATGCTGTAAATTACCATACTGAATGCTGCTGGACAAGCACTTGAATTATTTGCACTTTGTATACTTGCACTACTTTGTATGTAACATGTATGTTCCCTTATGTAATTAATGCAATTGTAAAACGCCACGGAAGATGATGGCGCTAATAAATCCACATAATAATAAAAACAATAAAAGTGTTCGCAATTCATTATCTGTCATGTCTTCCAATACAGAACCTCTCACCACCCCTAAATATGCTGCCATATACACAATGTACAGCCATCTACCAAAACTTAGTCCATTTACACAGTGGCAGCCACATACCCAATACAGCCCACATATGCAATTTGTAGCCCTATACACTATTATTATATATAGTCTATATACATAATATAATGCCCACATACACCATATACAGCATTATATACACTACATAGAGCCCATATTCACTATATACAGCCAATATACACTATATACAGCAATATACACATATACAGCCCATATATACTATATACAACTTATATACACTACATACAGCCCATATATACTTCATACAGCCCATATACACTATTACAGCCAATATACACTATATCAGCCAATAACATATACAGCCTTTATATACACTAATACAGCCCATAAAAACTATATACAGCCCATATCACTATATACAGCCTTATATACACACATACAGCCCATACCATATAAACTATATACAGCCCATAAACACTATATACAGCCCTATTACACTATATACAGCCTTATATACACTACATACAGCCCATATACCTACATACAGCCATATACACTAATACAGCCCATAAACACTATATACAGCCAATATACACCATATACAGCCCATATACACTATATACAGCCCATAAACACTATATACAGCCCATATACAATAATACAGCCCATAAACACTATATACAGCCCATATACACAGCCCATATACACTATATACAGCCTATATACACTACATACAGCCCATATACACTACACACAGCCCATATACACTACATACAACCTTATATACCCTACATACAGCCCATATACACTACATACAGCCCATTTACACTATATACAGCCCATAAACACTACATACAGCCCATATACACTACATACACCCCCTATACACTACATACAGCCTTATATACACTACATACAGCCCATATACAATGAACACATGCCATATACGCTCCATTCAGTCCATGTACACAATACACAGTACAGACCCTATCTACATTATTTCCTGGAAAAGATCCTCTACTCGCCCCCCCTACACTGACAATCCCCTGTAGTGTATTTGACTATCCCCGCCCCTGCGGGATCCCCACACAGACGGGTTAGTGTTTGGTTACAGCGCTAGGAGTGGGTTTGTGTACAATGAAGCGCCCCCCTTTTCTTCCTCAGTCTCCCCAAAGCTCTCTAACTCTATGGGAATGAAGCCGGACCGCAGTCTCCATAGTCCGTCAGACCGAGTGCTTGGAGCGGACACAAGTTGCTGCTTCCAGTGTGTACAGTTCCTACAGCAAACTCCATGTATCTTCTAGGGAGTCTGAACTGGGCTGATCCTACATCGCAGTCCCCGTGTGACCCTCTCCGTGGAGTTAGAGGATTGTTCCAGGAGGGTCTGTGCAGCTGGAGGGCTCCTCTCCCACTGTGATGCCTTCGGTAAGTCCGGACCTTCCTCTACTTCCCACGTGGTAACAGATCGAACTGTAAAGACTGGATCCCAGTACAACCTGTTATAACAGTACTACAGCTGCCACATGATCTGGAAGGGATACATTATAACAATATATGATTATCCAGTGTAGGAGCTCAACCCACACTGGACGATTTTACTTTACCAAGTTGTCTACAATTAGATATTATTAGATTTAACCCAAATAAATTAATATTCAATATTCAACTCATTATTGCAGATATCACTGTATATAAAGCTTTCCATTCTGGGCCAAAGAGCTGACATTCTACCCATTACTCTATACCCAGTATGTACATTAATATTCTACCCCCTACCCATTACACTATACCCAGTATGTACCATTAACATTCTACCCCCCTACCCATTACACATACCCAGTATTTACCTTAACATTCTACCCCCCCACCCATTACACTATACCCAGTATGTATCGTTAACATTCTACCCCCCTACCCATTACATATAACCCAGTATGTATCATTAACATTCTACCCCTCTAACCATTACACCATACCCAGTATGTATCATTAGCATTCTACCCCCCCTACCCATTACACTATACCCAGTATGTATCATTAACATTCACCCCCCTACCATACACTATACCAGATGTATCATTAACATTCTACCCCTACCCATTAAACTATACCCAGTAGTATCATTAGCATTCTACCCCCACCCATTACACTATACCCAGTATATATATTAGCATTCTACCCCCCTACCCATTACACTATACCCAGTATGTATCATTAACATTCTACACCCCCCTACCCATTACACTATACCCAGTATGTATCATTAACATTTTACCCATTACACTATACCCAGTATGTACCATTAACATTTTACCCATTACACTATACCCAGTATGTACCATTAACATTCTACCCATACACTTAACCCGGTATGTATCATTAACATTCACCCATTACACTATACCCGATATGTATCATTAACGTTCTACCCCCCTACCCATTACACTATACCCAGTATGATAATGTGTCATTAACATTCTACCCCCTAACCATTACACTATACCCAGTTTGTATTATCATTCTACCCCCCTACCCATTACACTATACCCAGTATGTACCATTAACATTCTACCCTTTACACCATACCCAGTATGTATCATAACATCTACCCTCTACCCATTACACTATACCAGTATGGCATTAACATTTATCCTACTACCATTACAATATACACAGTATGTCATTAACATTGTACCCCCTACCCATTACACTGTACCCAGTATGTATCATTAACATTCTACCCTCTACCCATTACACTATACCCAGTAGTCATTAACATTCTACCCCCTACCCATTACACTATACCCAGTATGTATTATTAACATTCTACCCCCCCTACCCATTACACTATAACCAGTATGCATCATTAACATTTTAACATTACATTATACCCAGTATACCATTAACATTCTACCCATTACACCATACCCAGTATGTATCATTAACATTCTACCCTCCTACCCATTACTCTATACACAGTATGTCATTAACATTCTACCCCCTACCCATTACACTATAACCAGTATGTCATTAAATTCACCCCCTACCCTTACACTGTACCCAGTACGTATCATTAACATTCTACCCTTCCTACCATTCACTATACCAGTATGTCATTAACATTCTACCCCCCTACCCATTACAACTATACCCAGTATATATCGTTAAAATTCTACCCCCTACCCATTACACTATACCCGTATGTATCGTTTAAATTCTACCCCCCTACCCATTACACTATACCCAGTATGTATTATAACATTCTACCCCCCTACCCATTACACTATACCCAGTATGTATTATTAACATTCTACCCCCTACCCATTACACTATACCCAGTATGTACCATTAACATTCAACCCCCCAACCAATACACTATACCCAGTATGTACCATTAACATTCTACCCCCTACCCATTACACCAACCCAGTATGTATCATTAACTTTCTACCCCTACCTATTACACTATACCTAGTATGCATCATTAACATTCTACCCTTTACTCTATGCTCAGTATGTGTCATTAACATTATACCCTCCTACCATTACACCATACTAGTATGTATCATTATAATACTGTTAATGATGTAGATTCCCATTGATACTACTGTTACTGTTGCAGAATTCTCATTGGAGTCAATACTACTGTTACTGATACAGAATTCCCATTGGGGTCTATTACTGTTGCTAATGTAGCATGCCCATTGGGGTCAATACTACTGTTACTGGTGTAGAATGCCCATTGGGGTCAATAATACTTTTACTGATGCAGAATTCCTATTGGGGCCAGTACTACTGTTACTGAAGAATTCCCATTGGAGCCAGTAGTACTCTTTCTGATGTAGAATACCCAACTAGGGTCGATACGAATTTAATGATGCAGAGAATTCCATTGGGATCAATACGTAGTGTACTGATGTAGAATACCCATTTGGTTCAATACTACTGTTACTGATTCAGAATGCCCATTCGGGTCAATACTACTGTTGCTGATGTAGAATGCCCATTTGGTCAATACGAATGTTACTGATGTAGAATGCCCATGGTGGTCAATACGAATGTTAATGATGCAGAATGGCCATTGGGGCAACACGAATGTTACTGATGTGAATGCCCCTTGGGGTCAACAGAATGTTACTGATGAGAAGCCACCTTGGGGTCAACACAAATGTTACTGATGTAGAATGCCCATTGGGGTCAATACTACTTTTACCGATGTAGAATGCCCATTGGGCTCAATACTACTGTTACTGATGCAGAATGCCCATTTGGTCAATACGAATGTTACTGATGTAGAATGCCCATGGCGGTCAATACGAATGTTAATGATGCAGAATGGCCATTGGGGCAACACGAATGTTACTGATGTAGAATGCCCCCATTGGGGTCAACACAAATGTTACTGATGTAGAATGCCCATTCGGTTCAATACTACTGTTACTGATGCAGAATACCCACTCAGGTCAATACTAATGTTACTGCTGAAGACTGCCTATTGGGGTCAATACTACTGTTACTGATGTAGAATACCCATTCAGGTCAATACTAATGTTACTGATGTAGAATGCCTATTGGGGTCAATACTACTGTTACTGAATGGAGTTATTGTTTGTGTTTCAGGCCTCTGGGAATGTAATTAAAAATATAAGCTAAAATGATCCAAAGCATTGAAATAGGAAAGACCAAGTTCTGGCTTTTCGTTCAAACCCCCACCCCCCCCCCCAAACCAAACGTTTTTTCAGTGGACGAATTAGAGCCTTGCTAAATTCTTTATTTCTAATGGAGAGTTTAGTATTTCGATAGGGCTCCTATTCTTTTTGTTTGGAATAGAAAGTAGATATGGCGAGGAGACTCCAACGGAAGGAAACAAGATAAAGATGAGGGAGGGGAAGTCTACTTCTTATAAGAAACACGGAGCAACACTGCTAGGGAGACACAGAGACTGCTGGGATAAAACAACTGCTGGGTGGAGAGAACAAATTTTAGAAACGCATTTGGAAAGTTGACGGTTTTTTTTTTCTAAAGCCGGGGGTACACACATGAAAAGATCTTTAAAGTTGACAGACAGAATTCTGCAAGATACTAAACACAGTCTAGGAGAACGATCCGGGGCGGCACATTTTTGCGGCAGCAGTCAATGTACTTTAGTAAAGGGAGACAATAGCGCAAGGGAATTTTCATGCAGTTCAGTTTTCAGGCCCTCGGGAACCCTTTGAAAAAACTGGTACATCATTAGTGATAAAAGGGCATTCCCCGTGTCAGTTACCGACCAGGATCAGCCTTTTAGCGCTAATGTGGTGTACCCAGACTTACACAGTCAAGCTTGGCAATCTAATGCCAAGCAAAGATCTTTAGGATTGCAAGACCATTGCAGATCATATTGCAGTTGTAGCAGAACTTGACCAAATTTTACAGCAGTTTCTCTATGATGTTGGAAGAACACAATAATCTGTCCAGTACCTATCCAAAGGGAAGTAACTTCAAACACATTGTTGTAGTAGTAATTAATGTAAATCAAACACATACTGTATGTGTACTGTCAGAATGTGTAAGCCTTTAAAGGAGACACGTAGCATAGAATGGAGGTATAGGTTAGGAAGTAAAGATGTACATCTAGTCCAACTTTTTAGCCTATCGGAGCCCTACCTAAAGTTAAACCAATGGAGGCCAAAAAAGAGGCTTAAGAGGGGCAATCGAATAAGTCCCTGACTCATTCAAAAACTATGGGAGAAGATTCCAGAAGTAAAGAAAAAGGGGTTTTAACACTCTTTGGGACAACCGGTAACCTGAGTATTATATGCGAATTAAACATCACATTAACATGGGTTACACATATTTTAGGGCACCGCACCATATCTTTTTGGAAATACACACACCGATACAATTCCCTATTCAGGTTTGGTTGCTACAAAACTAAACACGGATTGGGGGGGTGGGGGGTTGGGGGTGTTGTGGGGTGTGGGGTGTGTGGGTATGGGGGGGGGTTGGTAGGTTAATGGGGGGGGGGGTTTTAGGGGGGTGGGGTGGTAGTTTTTGGGTTTTGGGGGGGTGTGGGTGGTGTTGTGGGGGTATGTTTTTGTTCGTTGTGTTGTTTGTGGTATTTTTCGTGTTTTTTGTTGTTTGTTATTACTGTCGGTATAAGGGTCGTGTTTTGTGGTGTTATTTTGTTGTATTTGTTGTATTTGTTTATCTTTGTGTGTTGTAGTTTGTGAGTGTTAATTTGTGGTGTATTGTTTATTTTCTTGTTTGGATTGTATCTGTTGTCGTTGTGGTAGTGTTATGTGTGTATTTATGTTTGTGTTTGGATTTAAAGTTGTTAATGTGGTTTGTTGTTTTGGAGTGATGCTTGTTGATTTATTCGGATGTGTAATTTTGTTTGTTTTATGTAGTATTTGTTTGTTGTGGTGGTATTATGGTGTTTAGTTTGTTGTTGTGTGTATTTTTTGTTAGAATTCTTGGTGTTATTGGCGTATGTGTATAGTAATTTTGTATATTAAGTTATAGGTGTGTTTTGGATTGTTTGTTATTTTGTATTGTATTTTTTGTTTGGTGTTGTTGTTTGTGGGTATTTGTGTTGTTGTGTATTTTTTTGTATTTAGTATTTGTTATGTTTTTCGTATTGTTTGTTTTGTATTGGGGTTCGTTGGCGCGTGTCGTGGTATTTTTTTCGTCTAGTTGTTAGTTGTATTGTTGTGTTTGTCGTTTTGATTTTATTGTCGTATTTTTTGTATTTTTGTTTGGGTATTGTGTGTTCGTGATGTAATTGTGTTTTGTTATCGGTTGTTAGTCTGTTTTGTTCGTTGTATTTGTTGCGTTGTTGTATATGTGTTCCGTTGTGGTATTTGTTTTTTTGTTTGTGTTTTCTTGTATTTTGTGGTTTTCTGTTATTGTGGTTTGTCCGTAGTGTGGTTGTTTTTTCGTTTGGTGTGTATCGTGGAGGTATTTAAGGAGCGAGAGTTTCCCGCGTACCTCCATCCGGTGATACAATACCGGGATTGTTTTGTTTATGTAATTGCATTTAGTTCTGGTCGCGGAAAGGTAAGAAGGCAGATATTTACTATTGGAATCTCCCTGTATGTATATTAATACCAGTCATTTCGCACAGTTTCACTGTAAATAAACCTTCCTAACTTCCTAATATTAAAAGGATGTCCGTTGCCCTCGATAGGACCTATTCTGAACAATGGTGAACTATCAACGATCAGTCAGTTCACAAAAAATTCCCTGTCTTTATAATACAACTTTACAGATTTATTTGCTGGAAGATCACGACTTTATATCCGAGAATCAACATGCCGGCTGACACCAACACACTTTATTTTTTTTTAGAACAAATG
Organism: Hymenochirus boettgeri; assembly: GCA_019447015.1. Taxonomy (NCBI): domain Eukaryota; kingdom Metazoa; phylum Chordata; class Amphibia; order Anura; family Pipidae; genus Hymenochirus; species Hymenochirus boettgeri. The sequence continues at coordinate 355,882,392 of CM033469.1, read as the reverse complement.
GAGGGATGGAGGCTACATGATCTTTAGATTTTTTCCATTGCTTTTAGCATTAGTACATATAAAACATGATAGAAGTACCGGGATTCATCTCTCCTATTCAGATCAGGTGCCAGACTAAAATGAAGTAGGCCGGAACAATGAAGCTAACGGGGGGAAGGCTTGCCCTTCGTTTCCGTTTCTGACAGCAACCGCCTGAAGAATGAGAGAACTTTAAGTCTTTCCAAGGTTTTGTTGTGTCGCGATGCTTTTGCCTTCAGGTGTGGGATGGTTTGTTTCTTTCTCTCTAGTTTCTTCTGATCTTTAGCGGTTTGGTTAGAGCAGCACGTTGAAAATCCCACATCAATCAAGACCATGAGCCAGAAAGTTCCCTGAGCGCGAGGGCCAACCTGGACATCGATCCCGAAGCCGATTAATCCGAGGGAGTGGAGGTCCTACCACAAAATTGCTCAGCAAATATATCCCGGTGTGTTCACATATAAAACAGCCACAGACTCTCTCTATCTAATAGTATAAAATGATTACACTGCATGAAATATATGGTGGGGATCCCAACATGGCAATGGTTGAAGAAAAGAAAAATAAAATAGAATGTAACTAATATGGCAATTTAATGTCTCTTTCTATGACAACCATAGGCTTTTTTCAAAAAAAAGTTCTGTCTGTCTAGCACTTAGGAAATAGCAAATGGAGGATTTCAATTGTAATCAGAGAGGGTAAGGCGGTTTGCGCCAGGAGAACACAAGCTGCCTTACTTAACTGGACGCAATTCCCACAATTTGCAATAATCCCTGTGAGATTTTTACTGCCATCGCGGGGTCGAAAAACCTCGATTAAAGATTTGGTATTGCATATGGTGCCCGATACGACCGTGGACAAAAACCGGCCCCGTTTTTACTTTTAATGATTTGGCTAGTTAGCGCGGTTCTTTACTGCTCTCCCTGCTAATGTTTTATTCTATTTTAGGAGAATCTGGAAGGTGAAGGACTTGAAACCCTGGATTAGACTATACTTTTCCTGGACATGGAGAGGTGGTGAATTCTCAGTCTCTGACAGAAACTTTGTAAAGGTTGAAAAAATAGGCAGCATTTGGGTTTGCAAAATTATAACTCTGGCTGCCAGTTCACTTCACAGCCAGACCAATAAGACATGTGACAGGAAGCTGTTCCTCACACAGAGCTGCAGGACCATTATATCAATGGACCCTTGTACACAAGGAAAGGTGTATGCACAAAGTATTGGGTTCGGCTGGGTACACAAGGTGAAAATATGAGTTGCAGAGGCTGATTTTGCATGCAATTTTGTTTGCGGACCAACCGATTATACGAAAATAACAGTCAGTTTGGCGAGGAAAAAAAATAGCCTATGTGTGTACCCAGCCTAGGACCCTGCAAAGATTGCCCCTTATACAAAGTATAAGTAGTAGTGTTTATTTAGTTACACAGTAGGTATGTAGGGCCATTCAGTACTGTATTTGCAAAGTCCATTTTATATGGCCACCTAAATTAACTGGCTGTCAAACCTTAAACATAAGTACTCCGGTTTCTACTGCTGGCCATACATTACGCAAGGACATTATATAGTTATAGGTGCGTCCATAGCAAAACGTCTAATCTCTTTCATGTCTCTCTAAAGGTTGCAAATACACTATGTTCGACGATGTTCCAGACAACCACCCAGCGATACGTTTATTACCAAACATTCCCGCATGTAAAGTACAGTGTCCTGGCGCCTTACACCGTGGATAATTCGACTGTCCCCAGATTCACACATATTAACACCTTACGCTGTAGCCATTATAAATAGGCAACAGGGCTTGAGTGTTGTGGTAACGCGTAAGGTAAAAAAAACCGCAACAAACGATTAGAATTCAACCAGTGGCAAGTGATTTGTGGTCTTTACCACAAATACAATAAAACAACAGAAACAAGACCAAAGAAAAAAAAACTGTCCAACAAACTGTGGCTTGGGCAAAGTAAAAAAAACACCAAACTAGACAAATAAATAAATAATACCTTTGGATCCTGAAAAAGTAGACAATGAGCCATTTTGAGTGAAAACCAAAAACACACCATAAGGGAAGGCGGCGATCGGTATTATTTAGTTGCGACTTCAAAGGCCAGAACGCGTTACACTAGAACGACACTAAAACATTATGTGAAAACTGGAGAAGGAGGAGAGGTACGGTCTGCAGCGCTGCAGGGCCTATTAAAGGGATGTACACAGCTTAGTTTAACCCAGCACAGTATGTAAGAACAGGTCTTCCAGTTCGCAATCGCCTTTCCATACTCATGGACCTTTCCACTGTGCGGTTATTTTTACCTTTGTGCAAGCAACATTGAAGTCGTTTAAAATAACCTAGGGAACGTTGGCAGCTAGCTTTAACCAGGTCATGAATACAATGGAACCCAACTAAACACTGATACGTGGATATCTGCACACCAAGAACGCGATTGCAGCTTATTGTGGGAAATAGTCTTTCCAAGTTCATCTCCAGGGTTTGTCTGGACTAAAACTCCCAGATGTTCTGTAAGACTCCCACATCCCCCCAACGTTTTAATGCCGCTTTAAATGACGGGGGGGTCAATGAATTCCCCAAGATTCACATTCCCGTTGCCTACCTCCCGTTTATAGAAGAAACAAGAAACAAGGGGATCATTCAGCCATAATGGTAAATTGTGCACATGTTAACACACAGAAGCTGCATCAATTTACAGCAATCAACGGTGTTTTAGGGAATGTAAGTTTATTAGCCATTACACACTGATACTATATAGTAAGATGGTTATATGTGATTTGGGAAGACCAGAGTTACAGAGTGTATGTCAATATTGGATGAATAAATGTAAGAAGGTTACGGTCCAATTCCCTACAATCCGAAGTCTGGCTGGTCCACCGTTCACCAATTAATGTACAAAGTGGAGTTTATCTGCTGGTTTGAGGAGGGTTTTAAACTATTAGTGCAGCAGCTATGGGTGCATCATCACTCTGAAAAGGGAACCTTTACATTCAAAACAGGCACATGGGTTGCGCAGTTTGTGAGTTGCTTCTATACGGAGAGTGGGTATAGGATTCACTGATGTAATGAGAAATGTGTAGAGTAAATAACGGCAAGAAGTAAATCCACAGCACTTCTTGGTGACAAACAGTATTGCTGTGTACACAAACACAATAAGAGGGAGTGGGAGTGTGTGTTTTGGAGGCTAATTACAATAAAAGTTGCCAAATGTTTGCCCCGCTATTAATCTACAGCAACTAACCAGAGATATCTACTGCCGTAACAAGCTTACATCTCATTGCGTGCAATTAAACAAAGGGACAACTTTGCCACCTTAGAATCTATTATTGGACAGAAGAAGAACTGAAGCGATAAACGCATTTCTATAATGGGCCGACTTAGGTTAGCCCTTAACCCTATGGCTGCAATGAGATGAATGGCTGCACAACGAGTATTTAAGACCATTGTTGCTTACACTTAAATAAAACCATTCAGTTCAGCCCCCTAACATGTGAATGCGACAGCATATATCAGCATGCAGCGACAGCAATGGACTATCAAACAGACAACAAGGAAGTACAGAAGGGAGTGACAGGTCCAAGTTCTTATGACAGCGGGTAATGAAATGACAACAGTGATGGGAGTAAGAGTCAAATAGCTTTTCAAGGTTCTTTCCCCCTGCCCCACCTCAGTGACCACCCACTGAGGTTTCACAACATTGATTGACTTTTGATGTGAGAAAACCTGATAGTGCTGAAGGGTTTAACAACATCTCCCCTGGACATTTGATCATTGGTGTAGTTTTATTAAGCTGTATGCTGTACAATGTGATCCAATGTGACGTTTGTCGCCTGATTGTGCCTTCTAGCCCCTCCTGGTTAGATTGTAAAAACATTCACGGGTCAGGCGAAAAAGATTTTTTCCATCTGGGCCAAGTCGGTGTGAGGGACAGAAAAGCCCATCGAAGCACCGCGGCTGGCGGATGTACACAACAGAATAATTTCTGTCCAGAAAGGGTTAACATGAATGGAGAACATTTACAATAAGATTACAAACACTGGAGTCCCTGTGACCGGACGATGTAAACCTTTGACCTGCCCCAGGCCCAGCTGTCTGCTGTAAAAGGGCCTTGCCAACAAGATGCAGGCAATTCTTTCAATCAGTAAAGGTTAATTCTGTATTTCATCTATTAGATATACTCCAGTTTACACAGCTGAGGTCCCCTGTCTGTACTCGTGGACCAAAATGAAAGAAATAAAAACCTTTATTTGATGGACAGTAAAGGCAAGACAGTACAGGCAGATGCGAGTTTCGGAACAATGACTCTTGCAACAAATATTCAGGGAGTCGCAAAACTGTTAGCACAGTTGTATTGGCGAGTCCTAATGAAGATGAGGTTACCCCATCTGGGCTAACAGAACAATGCCCTGGTCTGTAATCCTCTTACGAGTAATGAAGGTTCCTGCTGCACAGAGACTCTAAATTCACATTGTTGTCATGTAATAGGAAGTTGGTAAGATTTGCAATACTGCTGTATGTAAAGGTTGCCTTGGTAAAGGACTGGGGGAAGGTGTTAGTCCATTAGAACAATGTTCTATTTAAATGTAAGGGTTGTATACCATGTGCGATGCGTGTCCCGAAGCGACCACCAATGGATCCAACGTTCGTTTCGACCGACAATCGGCCCGGTATGGGCACTTTATCGAGCGGATCGGGGATCGTTGCCCAACCGACTGGACGGGTCTAGAACGACGGCCGTTTCGGCAATCAAGGACCCATAACGGGGCCGATTAACGCCCAAACGAAACATTCGGAACATCGTGGTTGGGGGCGGACCAGCGATCGCACGTGTGTACGAGCTTTAAGTATGAGCAAGACATGAGAGCAGTATCACCCACTGATGCCATGCACCAGGATGATATATCTCAGGGCATGTGATACACACTTTAAAAGGGGGACTGTGGTCAAAAAATGAGTTCTTTAAAGTGACAGGGAATGGCATCACCCGTTCGTATCTCCATACAAAATTAATTAGACTCTTGAATGGGAGCGCTATGTTGCTTTTTAAAGAGGGACAATGTTTGGGTTAGATTTACTGATTTTGTGGTTTAAAATATCAAGTTTATTTACTTTTTGAGTTTTTTCAATGTAAGGATAGGGACGATTAGCATGGAGCTCTCTCTACCACCCATGACATGGTCACCTGGGAAAGGCCGGGCAAATTACTGCGACAGCAACCGAATATGAACATTGCATATTTGTATGTTTCAGAAAACTAGCCTGGAGTGTTTAATGGCTCTGGTTATTTAAAGCAAGCTGAAAACCTGAACTAAAATGTACAGGCAAAGTCTCACGACTGGGAAGACCAGCACATTTAGTTACTTGTAACCATTTAAATGATACTTGGCATGAACATGATCCATTACTTTTCTCTATGTTCTGTCTGAGCTGCAAAATACGTTTTTAAACACAATGTCTCAACTCCCGTCTCAGAGAGCCAGAAGGAACTCCAGAAAACTGACAAATGCGGGAAAATCTCAATTATCATTCAGCTGTGACAGGGACATCTACATTTAAGTACTTTGTTTTGTGTTACACAGAGACTAGAGCATATATCACGTATTTAACATAATGCAAACCTAATAAGGAGAATGGAAAAATTAGGTTTAGGTGGTTTATAATTAAGTAGAAACAAACTGGGTCCCATGTGTCTCAACACTCGCAATTCAGTTTGAAGCCCCGGGCGTCCAACAGCATACATTAAACCATATGATCAAGAGGAGCACTATGGGTCTTTTTCAATTAACATTTGATTCACAAGCAATCATTTTTTTCAGTAGATATTAGAACCATAATGGACACCTCTAACATATATTGAGAATCCCACCTTGATCCCAATCATTGATTTATGGCTCCTGGATACCCAGGGGTAGAGTGGTGTAATTACCTTATTTGCTACACCCCTTTCAGCAATTTACGTGAGCTGGTGATAAGCTGGGCAGCTCAGGAGAGGCAGCTAGGGGTACAGCATTCTGTTCCCATTGGGGCTTGTGAGTCAATCTTGTTACATGCATGAAGCACAAACGGGCACAGGACAGGTGCAGAGATAGCTTTATAATCTATCAGGCTTCAAAACAATACATTGTCGTTTTAAAACAAAAGTAAGGAATAGTAGCCACATTATTCCATGAGCTTTAAACATAACAGTACATTGCAGCAAAGCTAGAAAGCAAGCAATGGTGCATCTAAGGCCACACCATGTGATAAATACCCATGGCAGCTGTAAATTTTATGCTCAGTATCATTTCATTTCCTATGACTATTAAGACAAAACTAGATAACGCATGATGGACATGCTGTACGTCCTTCACACAGAAGCAAAAAAGGAATTCACATTACATTTTTCTCTCACTGACGCAGCAATCTCAGGGTGCACCGTTTACCTCGAGGTGAGAAAAAAGGATAAAGTAAAATGTTCAGTTTAGAGCAAATGTTTACCAAAGGTGCAAATACAGGAATTCTACTACAGAGATTTCATCCAGTCAAATGCTGCAACACCAAATGAAAGGACGAGGAAGAGTCATTATTTTACACTGTCTACAGAATAGAAAGTGTGTTGCAGCTGGTGCGAAGTCATTGGTTGAGTTTCGGTTTGGGAGAAATCGAGGCACCTGTTCTTCATGGTGCACGAGAGGAAATGTCATCTTCCCCGGACTAAATCCTCAACAGTTCATGAACAGGAGCATTCACACAGAACTTCACCAGAACTGTCCAGCAAGTGGATGATTTATCACCACAGTGCCAGAAAAAACTATTAGTATAAGAGGGCTCCCGGAGCCAATCTCTCGCCTCGTAGTTAGTTACTCAGTTCCATAGACATCAATAGAAGGTGCCAGTATGTACATTTTTAGGCTTCTTGGATTTTTTTTAAGAATATCTAAAAGTAAACTCAATGGGGAATAGAAATAGGTGTCCTGAGTCCTGGATGTTGCCTTAACAATCACAAAAGTTAGTTTTTAAGAAATATTTTAGAGGTTTCCCGAAGAGGAGGGACACATCCAGCCGATTAAAGGGCAATGTTCCCTCAGATGACAAACAAATGACTCGGTCACATGCACAGTAAGCTCGCCATTGCCAGTTCAATGATAAGAAGACACCGCACTTCCATAGAGAGTTGGGTGATCGTCATTCCAAGATTCATGAGAGAAGCCTTCAATCTCTAATGTAAGTAGGTGTCTCGCCTTTACTTTCTCTTGTTAGCGATATGATGAGCATGAGAGTAATGTACAGTCAAACCCAAGCTAAAAAACTACAAGAAAAAGTGTTAACAATTGACACAAATAATACTTAAGTTCTCATCTGTTCCTCCCTTAAGAATATGTATAGTGCTTTTAGATGGCAAATGTTCCAGGTGCGGACCACAATGCCGTCGGAATTGAGAGAGTAGGTACAGTTGTTATACTGTTCCACACATCAAGTGTGGGGTATAGCAGTCCAGTGTTTTGCATCTCTGGATTCCCCAAATACCTCCAACCACAAAAAGTTGTATTGCCAGAGCGACTGCCTGACAACTCTGCGTTGGCTTGTCACACGCCAGCCTAGAATCACTGATATGTTGCCGATGATGAATTGTAAGGAAACAGGCAGAAAAGCGTATCTCCCCCATGATGAATTTTGCGTTCCAGTACTGCTGCAGCGTGGGCGCCAAGGCGGAGGGAAGTAGTTGGTACAGACCATCGGTTTTCAGTGGGGGTCATAGCACTGACCTTGGGCAAACTTGTCAGACTACATCTAGTGTCATCCAAATGACAAATAATTTGAAGTTTTGCACTAACGAATGCAGAATTGCTTACACCATTCCCGCCGAGGAGCACTGGTCCATTGTTGCTACAGGGTCATATTGTTTCAACTTGTGTTTAAGGAGACAGTATGGAGATGCAGGAAGGCAACCTGTGGCTGCAGTGTGTCCCCCTTACAACATAAAGACAGTTGCTTAAGGTCAGCAGGCCATGGACCAAACCTGTGCCACAAGAGATAGGTGAGCTTTTGGAACACTCCTCATGGAGAGTGTCATAGCCCAAAATCTTTGAAACCCATTTTTCTGACCCCCTCCCCTGCCACCAGTGAATGAAACCTTTTGACAGCAAATCGCACAGGCGCTAAATTCTTTGGCGAGGGCTCGGGATATCGCTTTGGGTATAATCTCTTTTGCTTTTGACTACAAGGTACAATTATCACACAATAACAGTCTCTAGCCCACCCAGGAGAAACAAGGATGGCCAGTTTCCGAGGTTTGGACATAAAGGCTGTAACAATACCCTCGTTTGCAGGTATTTTTTAACTTGACCTAATGGCTTCTCTACCAGCTCTTTGCTTTTCTGTCTGTTTGATGATAAGTTCTCCATTGCTACATTTTCCATGAGATAAATTGCTGGCAAAAGAGCGGCACCTGTACAGTCTGACCCAACTCAGAGAGGTACATTGCCTCTTATTTAGATCATACTGAATCCAGTTCATCGCACGACTATATACCTGCGTCATTCTTCGTTCTAGCTCTTCGTGGAAATAGCTGTACCACTAGTTCTTAGGAAGCTGAGGAAATCTTCTGGTTTTACAGATGGTTTGGAAGTAGTGTTAAGACACATTCTCCAGGAAGTTCATGATAACTTAGTGCATTGATGAGCTTCAGAGAGAAGCAGCATACCAGACAGTTTGTTGGATGGAGTTTTTTTCCAAAAATCAGCCACATGCATCTCGGATAGTCTTGAAATTCCAGATGTCACCAGCTTTCAAGAAGGGAATCTGCATTTTCTTCATTGATGATGACTCTGAGGAATATGATATATCTAGAGGAGTTTCAAGGACTATCGGGGGAATAGCACTGTGGAAATTCACCTCATTAGCTGACTTTCTGTTAAAGTCACCAAACATAGCTTCAAGTAGCGACTGCAAAGCAGCAAGGACGGGCGTTCTCCCCCTCCCCTGGTGGCAGGGAAAAGACCGGTTTCCTCGCAGTAACAGGACACTGTTGAAGAGACATTGTTGACGTAATAGGTTTAGATGGGTCAAGACCTGTCAGCATAAGCAAGATGTGGAAAAGTAGGATGTTCATAGGAGCCAGTATGGGCTCTTGACTTTGCGAATTCTCATGATTGCTGATCGCATTCTTCACACCTAGATATAGATAAACAATGGATTATAATCAGCACAGATATAATATAAAAAGACACATTGTCGTGTACTGACTGTGGAAAGTCATCATTAATACTAGTTTATAACCAAGTCCAGCCATGAAATAAAATGTATTAGGTTCAGCACCCCCCCCCATCCTAATTTTCACATATAGTTTTAAGGAAAGATGTCAATTAAAGACTTACCAGACCCGGTCCCTCGCCGCCTGGGTGCCACTTCCGCTGCATTGAGCCAAGCAGCAGCAGGATGCTGTGTCAGGTAATTGGGGGTTGGCCTTCACCGCCAAGCATTGACTGACACGCCACGAACAGGGAAGCAGAGAGAGAGTAGCGTGGCCGGCTTCAACTATATGTATGTATACCTGAAATAACTAGGACTTTGACTAGGCAGTTAAGAATTGGTGACTAACACGGATTCTCTCTTATCATCTTTGGATAAAATATAAATTTTCTGGGGCTAACAATATATATATATATAAAAAAACAAGGCGTTTCTACAAAGTTCTATTTATGGCTTTCTATTTCACTTTTATATCTTCCACATCCAATACATTTCTGGTAATAGCAGTGGGATTTAAAGGAACACACAACACAAACACATATCAGGATCTCTACAACAACCAGTTCTCTGGCTCTCAGGGTGGAGGTGTTAAAGAACCCCCCCCCCCCCGACTTCAACCTTGGCCAATTTGCATATGTCAAAATAAAAACCATAAAGTAAACGCTGATTAACCCGGGACCACAATCTTTTTAAAATGTGCATCTAGGCAAAAGGAATCTATGTATACCTGACTAAGGCTTTAATTTCTGCCTCACTAGATAGTATTCTCTCTTTAAGATTAGGTGGGGCACACTAGAAGATTGAGTGTATCCAAACTGTGTGATCCCAGTTATTCCAAGCGCAGGAAGGGTGCCATACCCAACTCTAGTAATGTGGTGTTGGCACACACAAGCTCACATCCCATACAGATGCTAACAATTTTGCAATTTCAATCCCATTTGAAATGCCGCGTACACATGCCCCATTCTAGAAAATGGCGTAAATTCTGACATTGGCCTGATTTCCAGATCCCAAGCGAACCGGTTAGTAAATATACAGTGTAAGACATTGGTGATTAAATACATAAAATAGAGGACAAGTGAAAAACATACTCCTCCTAGTTGCATACCAAGGAAACACAGTTCAATGTCTAGTTAACACTATTTACTTTTACTAGCAGGGCAAAAGGCCAAGCCAGCTAAATTAAATCTGCACAGTTGTAGCCATTAAGCCCACTACAGCAATGGGATTAGATAAATAGATTCTATAATATAAGGGGACGTTTACCAGGAAATCACCACAAACAAATATCAGGGAATTCTGGTTAGGGCTCCTCTTTATATATATATTATATATGGGCTATAATATTGTTGTGCCTAAAGCTGGGTCCCCTGAAGGTGCTAGGTTGTGCTTTTGGATGAATCCTGCTACTGTAAAGTAAAGGTGTACTGGAACACCATTGAGCAAAGTCAGCACTTTAGGGAGATATCAAGCACTTTAGAACCCCTTCCACCAGTAAGGCCAAATGTTTATAAAGGCCTTGGAGCCACAGAACTCACAATAAGGACAGATCTCTACAAGTAAAGACCAAGGCTCCAAAAAAAGCACATTTATTGCCTGAATATTACCAAGAGATTATTCAATTTCTGATTTCATTAAATGGTTTTCAGGTGTTCATTACATGAGTCCGCCGGGTTTTAGTAATGACATTTGTGAATAGAAGAAAGTCCCTTTAAATTGTAGTGTTCAATACTATTGGTAGACAAGAAATTTTCACATCAAGCAGTGTATAACCAGCAAGCCTAGATGGCAGTGAGAGTTCCACAGAACAAGAGGAATCTGAAGAAAAATGTATATGGGACTGGTGAGGGGAGACATGAAAAAGCAGCCTGAAACTTCTCATTGTAACTGCTCATGTCTAAGTAACTGGTTCCAGCCAGGCCCTGTTAGACTGAAATACTTTTAGCTATATAATTTGCTAATACTAAGGACAGTTAAAAATGTAGCCAAATTGTAGGGGAGAACTGAAAGGGAAGTTTATTAAGAAAATTAACCCTGTCAAGAAAGGTACAAGCATTGTCTCAAAAAATAATGGCAAGAATAAAGGACCCAAACCACCTGTTTTTACACTCCTCTAGCTGGAAAGCCTAGGGGCGACATCAGCCTCTAAAAAGACGATCCTTTATATTATGACAAAAACTTAAACTAAATTCCCACATCATGCATATTGATCTGACACTGTTCGTATCAATTAGAATGTTTTGAAACAAGGACATGATTCAAAGAGAGCACAGTAGAGGTTGTCAAGTTCAAATGGTCTGCACCTGGTTAGGCACAGAGATGCACTATACAGAAGGATCATGTTTTAGTGTTGCATCATGGCTCACTCAATCACAGAAGTTGTCTTGCTGAAATTCAATGTTGGACCTATTTGCCCTATGCACCAGGCAGCCACTAAAACCTGTTCGCTTACGTATATATAATACTTTTAAATGACTTGGATTGATAATCGTTCGAAAAACATCAGTTATTTCCCTTGAGACATCAGGACCTTATCCAAAAATCTTGCAGAATCATAAGAAATCATTTCAAGGATTAACTTACTATCCAGGAATTGACACACTGAGTGATTTTTAAAAGAAATAACAGGAAATCTTAAACATCTTACTTCTCTTCTCCTGAGCAGAAGTGATTTACATTTTTACATTACAAGCTGTGCTCTCCATTACTAGCCCAAACATGAAGATACTGGAAATCTGTATGACATATCTGAGGAAGTTGTAGTTTATACCCAGGTGCAGGACCAGGGACATCTCGATCTAAAATCATTGTAAATGAGAAAAACACACCACCCGTGGCCTAACAGTCCGTAATGTCATTTAACAAGAACATGAGAACACAATAATAAAGCACACGAGTTACTAATAAGAACGATGGCCAATGAGGTGACTGATGTTGCAAATAAAGAACATACACTATATGACTGTTAAAAAGAATCCTTAATTGTGCTGTAGCATGTTTACAGATCCTAATATCAATCAACAAAGTAAGTGGAAGCAGAAATCTCTATGTATTATGGATAGAGAGATCTACTGAATGATCCTAAACTAATTAAAACAATAAGATTCTGTAGACATGGATCTGAATTGTCTGATTAAATGGGGCACAAGTTCAAACACGTTGGCTAGATAGATAGATAGATAGATAGAAGATAGATCGATAGATAGATAGATAGATAGATAGATAGAAAGATGCAGTAACGACAAATCTAAACAATCTCGGAGCTTTATGGGAACTATTCCTAAAACAAGGACATTTCTTGAACTGTCAGCAGCAAAGCGATGTTGTAGCAGCAGAAGAAAGCCGATGCCCTTGAAACAAGCGCAGTTCATCATTATTCTTACAAGCAAGAAAAGTCACTGATTTGGCTAAATTGCACAAAGGGCACATTGGAGAGCGACACGTCTGCTTAGATGACACAGTTTTCTCAGCCTATTACCAGCTGTTTCTTAGCCTGGAATAGGCACCTCTTGTGCCACATTGTAGATCTACCATTTAAAGATGCTCATTTGAAAATGTCCAGAAAATGAATAAATTAGAAGCAACTGCTTTTAATCATTACTATTCCTATCATTAGGCACAATCACTTCAATAGCTAGGTCGTGTAACTCTGATGAACTATTTACAATTTAGGTGGATTGCACCTGTGATGGGTAATTGCCAAAAAAAAACAGCAATTGCCCAATAACAGGGGAGGTAACATGACTAAGCCCTGGTGAATAGCCCATAATAGCCTGTTCAAAGCATTAGTGGACACTGGTCGCTCTACAATGAGCTGCCGCTCCCAATGAACACGTTCATTTCCTAAACATACATGACAGCTGTGCAGGCCAAGCACGTGTAAAGACTAAGACCATGATTTGAAATACCAACCACAGAAAACTGAGATTCACACATAGGGCACTCCCCTTGAGAAGTTCTTTCTACATTCAGTAATGTTCCTTGACCCCAATGGCCATTCTACATCAGTAACAGTAGTAATGACCCAGTGAGCATTCACATAGTTAACAGTAGTATTGACCAGAATGAGCATTCTGCATTCAGTAACAGTAGTATGGACCCCAAATAGGAATTCTAAATCGTTTGTTCACTAACCCCACCGGGTTCGATCTGTTCCATCCGCCTGCCTGTTGCTTGGAGTGTGTTTTCCGGTAGCTGGTAGGTGGATGGGCGTCGCGGCCCGGAGGGTTTGTGACAGGTTTAGTGATCGTAAACTTACGATACTGATCATTAAAGTTGCGGTATCGCTAAAAAGCGATACCGCAGCTTTATAAATATGGCCCTAATACCCTGTCTAACTCCTGTCGGTTACAACTCAAAAACACCTCATGCATTAGTCCCTTCATTTCACAGAATGCTACCAAATTTCTAGTTCATGTCCTTATCATCTCTCGTCTGGACTACTGTAACACCCTCCTGGGCGGTCTACCAAGCAACCGACTGGCACGCCTTCAATCAATTCTTAACTCTGCTGCAAGGATCATTCACCTCTCTTCCCGCTTCTCACACGCTGACCATTTCTGTCAATCTCTCCACTGGCTTCCCATTACCCAAAGGATCCAATTTAAGCTGCTAACCTTATCCTACAAGGCTCTCTCCAATACAGCCCCCCCATACATCCCCGATATGTTAAACAGATACTACTCAAGGCATAACCTCTGCTCTGCTATTGACCACTATGATCACCTCTTCCCACACCGGTATACAGGACTTTTCTTGTGCTGCGCCTCTGCTCTGGAACTCCCTTCCTCATTTTTTACGTCACTTGCCATCACTTCATATCTTCAAAAACAACCTCAAAACTCCCCTCTTCAGGCAAGGTTACAATCTGGACCTGGACATTTCTACCACTCTTACTGACCCCTCGTTGAATCACTCGTACCTGCAGGAGCCAGCTGATCACTGCAGAGCTTATGGGCTTGTGGCAGGCCCTACTACCGTCTAACCCCCCCCCCCCCCGGTCACAGGGGTGGCGGGGGTGGTAGTTACACCACTAGACCTGTTAGTTATAATCCAGTGACAACTTGGTTACAGCCTACTGATCTGCTTCACCTTATGTTTCATTCCCATCTGCTCTAGACTGTAAGCTCTTTTGGGCAGGGCCCTCTATCCTATTGCACCACAGTAATGCTGTAAATTACCATACTGAATGCTGCTGGACAAGCACTTGAATTATTTGCACTTTGTATTACTTGCACTACTCTTGTATGTAACATGTATGTTTTCCCTTATGTATATTAATGCAATTGTAAAACGCCACGGAAGATGATGGCGCTATATAAATCCACAATAATAATAAAAACAATAAAAGTGTTCGCAATTCATTATCTGTCATGTCTTCCAATACAGAACCTCTCACCACCCCTAAATATGCTGCCATATACACAATGTACAGCCTATACCCAAAACTTAGTCCATTTACACAGTGGCAGCCCACATACCCAATATACAGCCCACATATGCAATTTGTAGCCCATATACACTATATATTATATATAGTCTATATACATAATATAATGCCCACATACACCATATACAGCATTATATACACTACATAGAGCCCATATACACTATATACAGCCAATATACACTATATACAGCCAATATACACTATATACAGCCCATATATACTATATACAGCCTTATATACACTACATACAGCCCATATATACTACATACAGCCCATATACACTATATACAGCCAATATACACTATATACAGCCCATATACACTATATACAGCCTTATATACACTATATACAGCCCATAAACACTATATACAGCCCATAAACACTATATACAGCCAATATACACCATATACAGCCCATATACACTATATACAGCCCATAAACACTATATACAGCCCATATACAATATATACAGCCCATAAACCACTATATACAGCCATATACACTACAAAGCCCATATCACTATAAGCCGCTAAACACTATATACCTACTACAGCCCATATACACTACACACAGCCCATATACACTACATACAACCTTATATACCCTACATACAGCCCATATACACTACATACAGCCCATTTACACTATATACAGCCCATAAACACTACATACAGCCCATATACACTACATACACCCCATATACACTACATACAGCCTTATATACACTACATACAGCCCATATACAATGAACACATGCCATATACGCTCCATTCAGTCCATGTACACAATACACAGTACAGACCCTATCTACATTATTATCCTTGGAAAAGATCCTCTACTCGCCCCTCCCCCTCACACTGACAATCCCCCTGTAGTGTATTTGACTATCCCCGCCCCCTGCGGGATCCCCACACAGACGGGTTAGTGTTTGGTTACAGCGCTAGGAGTGGGTTTGTGTACAATGAAGCGCCGCCCCCTTTTCTTCCCTCAGCTCCTCCCCAAAGCTCTCTAACTCTATGTGAATGAAGCCGGACCGCAGTCTCCCATAGTCCGTCAGACCGAGTGCTTGGAGCGGACACAAGTTGCTGCTTCCCAGTGTGTACAGTTCCTACAGCAAACTCCATGTATCTTCTAGGGAGTCTGAACTGCTGGGCTGATCCTACATCGCAGATCCCCGTGTGACCCTCTCCGTGGAGTTAGACGGATTGTTCCAGGAGGGTCTGTGCAGCTGGAGGGCTCCTCTCCCACTGTGATGCCTTCGGTAAGTCCGGACCTTCCTCTACTTCCCACGTGGTAACAGATCGAACTGTAAAGACTGGATCCCAGTACAACCTGTTATAACAGTACTACAGCTGCCACATGATCTGGAAGGGATACATTATAACAATATATTGATTATCCAGTGTAGGAGCTCAACCCACACACTGGACGATTTTACTTTACCAAGTTGTCTACAATTAGATATTATTAGATTTAACCCAAATAAATTAATATTCAATATTCAACTCATTATTGCAGATATCACTGTATATAAAGCTTTCCATTCTGGGCCAAAGAGCTGACATTCTACCCATTACTCTATACCCAGTATGTACCATTAATATTCTACCCCCCCTACCCATTACACTATACCCAGTATGTACCATTAACATTCTACCCCCCTACCCATTACACTATACCCAGTATTTACCATTAACATTCTACCCCCCCACCCATTACACTATACCCAGTATGTATCGTTAACATTCTACCCCCCTACCCATTACACTATACCCAGTATGTATCATTAACATTCTACCCCTCTACCCATTACACCATACCCAGTATGTATCATTAGCATTCTACCCCCCCTACCCATTACACTATACCCAGTATGTATCATTAACATTCTACCCCCCCTACCCATTACACTATACCCAGTATGTATCATTAACATTCTACCCCCTCTACCCATTACACTATACCCAGTATGTATCATTAGCATTCTACCCCCCCTACCCATTACACTATACCCAGTATATATCATTAGCATTCTACCCCCCTACCCATTACACTATACCCAGTATGTATCATTAACATTCTACCCCCCCCTACCCATTACACTATACCCAGTATGTATCATTAACATTTTACCCATTACACTATACCCAGTATGTACCATTAACATTTTACCCATTACACTATACCCAGTATGTACCATTAACATTCTACCCATTACACTATACCCGGTATGTATCATTAACATTCTACCCATTACACTATACCCGATATGTATCATTAACGTTCTACCCCCCTACCCATTACACTATACCCAGTATGTATAATGTGTCATTAACATTCTACCCCCTAACCATTACACTATACCCAGTTTGTCATTATCATTCTACCCCCCTACCCATTACACTATACCCAGTATGTACCATTAACATTCTACCCTTTACACCATACCCAGTATGTATCATTAACATTCTACCCTCCTACCCACCCAAGTTGTATCATTAACATTTTCCCTTCAATCAAAAATACCCGTAAGTTATTGCATTAACATTTTACCCATTACACTATCCCGTATGACCATTAACATCTACCCATTACACTATACCCGTATGTATCATTAACATTCTACCCATTACACTATACCCTATATGTATCATTAAACTTTCTACCCATTCACCCACATAACTAACCCACATCTACTCTACCCCCCACCCATTACCCATACCCAGTATGTATATGTGTCATTAACATTCTACCCCCTAACCATTACACTATACCCAGTTTGTCATTATCATTCTAACCCCCCTACCCTTACACTATACCTAACCCAGTATGTACCTAACATTCAATCTATCTACCCTTTTATTAACTATACCCAGTATGGCATTAACATTCTATCCTCCTACCATTACACTATACACAGTATGTCATTAACATTGTACCCCTACCCATTACACTGTACCCAGTATGTATCATTAACATTCTACCCTCCTACCCATTACACTATACCCAGTATGTCATTAACATTCTACCCCCTACCCATTACACTATACCCAGTATGTATTATTAACATTCTACCCCCTACCCATTACACTATACCCAGTATGCATCATTAAACTTTACCCATTACATTATACCCAGTATGTACCATTAACATTCTACCCATTACACCATACCCAGTATGTATCATTAACATTCTACCCTCCTACCCATTACTCTATACAACAGTATGTCATAAAATTCTACCCCCCCTACCCATTACACTAAACCAGTATGTCATTAACCTTCTACCCCCTACCCATTACACTGTACCCAGTACGTATCATTAACATTCTACCCTTCCTACCCATTACACTATACCCAGTATGTCATTAACATTCTACCCCCCTACCCATTACACTATACCCAGTATATATCGTTAAAATTCTACCCCCCTACCCATTACACTATACCCAGTATGTATCGTTAAAATTCTACCCCCCTACCCATTACACTATACCCAGTATGTATTATTAACATTCTACCCCCCTACCCATTACAATACCCAGATGTATTATTAACATTCTACCCCCCCTACCCATTACACTATACCCAGTATGTACCATTAACATTCAACCCCCCAACCAATACACTATACCCAGTATGTACCATTAACATTCTACCCCCTACCCATTACACCATACCCAGTATGTATCATTAACTTTCTACCCCTACCTATTACACTATACCTAGAGCATCATTACATTCTAACCTTACTCTATGCTCAGTATGTGTCATTAACATTAACCCTCCTACCCATTACACCATACTAGTATGTATCATTATAATACTGTTACTGATGTAGAATTCCCATTGATACTACTGACTGTTGCAGAATTCTCATTGGAGTCAATACTATGTTACTGATACAGAATTCCATTGGGGTCTATTACTGTTGCTAATGTAGCATGCCCATTGGGGTCAATACTACTGTTACTGGTGTAGAATGCCCATTGGGGTCAATAATACTTTTACTGATGCAGAATTCCTATTGGGGCCAGTACTACTGTTACTGAAGAATTCCCATTGGAGCCAGTAGTACTCTTTCTGATGTAGAATACCAACTAGGGTCGATACGAATTTTAATGATGCAGAATTTCCATTGGGATCAATACTACGTTACTGATGTAGAATACCCATTTGGTTCAATACTACTGTTACTGATTCAGAATGCCCATTGGGTCAATACTACTGTTGCTGATGTAGAATGCCATTTGGTCAATACGAATGTTACTGATGTAGAATGCCCATGGTGGTCAATACGAATGTTAATGAGCAGAATGGCCATTGGGGCAACACGAATGTTACTGATGTAGAATGCCCTTGGGGTCAACACGAATGTTACTGATGTAGAATGCCCCTTGGGGTCAACACAATGTTACTGATGTAGAATGCCCATTGGGGTCAATACTACTTTTACCGATGTAGAATGCCCATTGGGCTCAATACTATGTTACTGATGCAGATGCCCATGGTCAATACGAATGTTACTGATGTAGAATGCCATGGCGGTCAATACGAATGTTAATGATGCAGAATGGCCCTTGGGGCAACAGAATGTTACTGAGTAGAATGCCCCTTGGGGTCAACACGAATGTTACTGATGTAGAATGCCCCTTGGGGTCAACACAAATGTTACTGATGTAGAATGCCCATTGGGGTCAATACTACTTTTACTGATGTAGAATGCCCATTGGGCTCAACACAAATGTACTGATGTAGAATGCCCATTGGGGTCAACACAAATGTTACTGATGTAGAATGCCCATGGGGTCAACACAAATGTTACTGATGTAGAATGCCCATTCGGTTCAATACTACTGTTACTGATGAGAATACCCACTCAGGTCAATACTAATGTTACTGCTGAAGACGCCTTGGGGTCAATACTACTGTACTGATGTGAAAACCCATTCAGGTCAATACTAATGTTACTGATGTAGAATGCCTATTGGGGTCAATACTACTGTTACTGATGTAGAATACCCATTCAGGCCAAACTACTGTATCTGTAGATGTAGATGCCTATTGGGGTCAATACTACTGTTACTGATGTAGAATGCCTATTGGGGTCAATATACTGTTACTGATGCAGAATGCTCATTCTGGTCAATACTACTGTTACTGATGTAGAATGCTCACTGGGTTCATTACTACTGTTACTGATGTAGAATGGCCATTGGGGTCAATGTGGAACATTACTGATGTAGAAAGAACTTCTCAGGGGAAGTGCCCTATGTGTGAATCTCAGTTTCTGTTGTGGTAATTTCAGAATCATGGTCTTAGTCTTTACACGTGCTGCCTGCACAGCTGTCGTTGTGTAGGATGAAGCGTGTTCCATTGGGAGAGGCAGCTCATTGAGAGGACCAGTGTCCACTAATGCGCTTGACTAGGCTGATTATGGGGCTAATTCACAAAGGGCTTATCATGTTACCTCCCTGGTATTGGTCAATTGCTGTTTTTTTTGGAAATTAACCCATCAGGTGCAACACACACTAAAATGTAAATAGTTCATAGAGTTACCGACTGTCTATTGAAGTGATTGTGCTAATGATGGAATAGTAATGATTACAAAGCAGTTGCTTCTAATTTATTCATTTTCTGACATTTTCAAAATGAGCATCTTTAAATGGTAGATCGACAATGTGGCCACAGAGGTGCCTTATTCAGGCTAAGAAACAGTGGTTAAAGGCTGGGAGAAAACTGGGTCATCTAAGCAGACGTGTCGCTCTCCCAATGTGCCCTTTGTGCAATTTAGCCAAATGCAGTGACTTTTCTTGCTGTTAGAATAATGAATGAACTGCGCTTGTTTCAGAGGGCATCGGCTTTCTTTCTGCTGCTACACTCGGCTTTGCTGCTGACAGTTCAAGAAATGTCTTGGTGGAAGAAATGTTCTCCCATAAAGCTCCATGGATTGGTTATAGATTGTCGGGTTACTGCATCTTTCATCTATCTATCTATCTATCATCATCTATCTATCTTATCTATCTATCTATCATCTATCATCCAACGTTTTTGAACTTGTGCACCATTTAAGCAGAAATATCAGATCCATGTCTACAGAAATCTTTTTTTTTATTAGTTAATGATCATTCAGTAGATCTCTATCCATAAATACAGAGAAGTTCTGCTCCACTGTACTTATGTTGATTGATATGAGGATCTGTAAACAGTGGCTACAGCAACAATTAGAGGATTCGTTTTAACAGTCCATATAGTGATGTTACTTTATTTGCAACATCATCACCCTTCATTGCCATCGTTCATTATGTAACTCTGTGTGCTTTATTGTGTTCTCATGTTCTTGTAAAATGACATACGGACTGTTAGGCCCAGGGTGTGTGTTTTCTCATAATTACAATGATGTTAGATCAGAGATGTCCTGGTCGCACACTGGTATAAAACTACAAATCTCAGAAATATGTCATACAGATTCCAGTATCTTCATGTATTGGCTGTATGGAGAGCAAGCTTGTATGTAAAAGTTAAAATACACTTCTGCTCAGAGAGAGAGAAGTAAAAAGATGTTTAGAGATTTCTGTATTTTCTTTTAAAAATCACTCAGTGTGCAATGTCTGGAAGATAAAGTATAAATCCCATTGAATGATTTCTTATGATTCTGCAAGATTTTGGATAGGTCCATGTAGTTTCAAGGGGAAAATAACTGATGGTTTTCGAACGATTATCAATCCAAGTCATTAAAAGTATTATATATAAAAGAGAACAGGTTTTAGTGGTGCTCCTGGTGCATAGGGCAAATAGGTCACCATTGATTTCAGCAAGAAAACTTCTGTGATTGAGTGAGCAGATGCAACACTAAAACATGATCTTCTGTATATTGCATTTCTGTGCCTAACAAGGTGCAGACCATTTGACTTGACAACCTCTACTGTGCTCCTTGGAATCATATTCTTGTTTCAAAACATTCAATTGATAAGAACAGTGTCAGATCAATATGCATGATGTGGGATTAGTGTAGTTTGTCATAAATGAGAAGGATCGGTTATTAGAGGCTAGTAGCCCCTAGGCTTCGCTAGAGGAGTGTAAAAACAGGTGGTGGTCTTTATTCCTTGCACATTTATTTTTTAGAGACAAATGCTTGTACCTTTCATTGACAGGGTATTTTCTGAATAACTTCCCTTTCATGTCTCCCCTACATGGCTACATTTTTAACTGTCCTTAGTATAGCAAATGATATAGCTAAAGATTTCCAGTCTAACAGGGCGGCTGGTGGAACCATTATTAGACAGTCAGTTACAATGAGAAAGTTGTCAAGGCTGCTTTTCATTGCTCCCACTCAACCAAGTCCCAGATACATTTTTCTTCAAGATATTCTCTTGTTGCTGTGGAAACTCTCAACTGCCAATCTAGGCTGCTGGTTATACACTGTGATGTGAAAATTTCTTGTCTAGCCAATAGTATTGAGACATGCTACAATTTAAAGGGACTTTCTTATTCACAAATGTCATACTAGAAACCCGGCGGACTCATGTAATGAACACCTGAAACACATTTATTGTAAAATCAGAAATTGAATATCCTTGGTAATATTCAGCAATAAATGTGTCTTTGGAGCCTTGTCTTATGTAAGATCTGTCCTTTGTGGAGTTCTGTGCTCCAAAGCCCTTTAAACATGTGGCCTTACTGGTGGAAGGGTTACTAAAGTGCTGAATATCTCCCGTAAAGTGGACTTTTCATAAAATGTGTTCCAGTACTCTTTACTTACAAGGAGCAGGATTATCCAAAAGACAACCTAGGCACCTTCAGGGGACCCAGCTTTAGAAGCAGCAACAATATTATAGCCCATAATAATATATATAGTAAAGAAGGAGCCCTACATGACAGAATTCTGAATATTGTTTGTAGTGTGATTTCTGGTAAAACGTCCCCTTATATTTAGAATTCTATTTATTCTAACCCATGCTGTAGTGGCGCATGGCTACACTGTGCAGATGTAATTTAGCTGCTTGGCCTTTGCCCTGCTAGTAAAATAAATCTAGTGTTAACTAGACATTGAAAGTTTCCTTGGTAATGCAACATGAGGAGTGAGTGATTATTTTCACTTGTCCTCTATTTTATGTTTAAACCAATGTCTTAACTGTAATTTACTAACCGGTTCGCTTGGGATCGGAAATCAGGCCTAATGCAGAATTTGACGCACATTTTCTAGAACTGGGGCATGTGTACGCGGCATTTCAAAATGGGATTTGAAAATTGCAAGAATTTGTTATGCATCTGTATGGGATGTGAGCTTGTGTGTGCCAACACCACATTACTAAGAGTTGGGTATGCACCTGTCCTGCCTTGGGAATACTGGGATCACACAGTTTGGATACACTAATCTTATAGTGTGCCCCCCTAATCTTAAAGGAGAGAATAACTATCTAGTGAGCAGATATTAAAGCCTTGTAGGTATAGCATAGATTCCTTTTGGCCTGATGCACATTTTAAAAAGATTTGGTCCGGGTTAACAGCGTTTACTTATGGTTTTTATTTTGACATATGCAAATTGGCCAAGGTTGAAGTCGGGGGGGGGGGGGGTTCTTTATAAACCCCACATCCACCTGAGAAGCCAGAAGAACTGGTTTGTTGAGAGAACCTGATATGTTGTGTTGTGTGTTCTTTAAAATCCCACATGCTATTACAACAGGAAATGTATTGATGTGGATAATTAAAGTGAAAATAGAAGAGCCATAAAATAAACTTTGTAGAAAAACAGCCAGTTTTTTTTAATATATATATTGTTAGCCCCAGAAAATTTAGTATTTTATGCCAAAATTAGAGAGAGAAATCCGTGTTATCACCAATTACTTTAACTGCCTAGTCAGAAGCCTAGCTTATTAGTGTGATACATACATATAGGTGAAGCCTGCCACGCTACTTCTCTGCTCCTGTTGTGGCTGTCAGTCAAATGCTTGACGGTGAGGCCACCCCCAATACCTGACAGCATCTCACTGCTGCTGTTGTGCTCAAATGCAGCAGGAAGTGGCACCCAGGCGGCGAGGGCCGGCGGTCTGGTAAGTTTTTAATTGGCATCTTTCTTAAAAACTAATAATGTAAAAATTAGGATGGGGGGGGGGTGCTGAACCTAAATACATTTATTTCATGGCTGGACTGGTTATAAACTAGTCTATTAATGATGACTTCACAGTCAGTACACTGACAAATGTTCTTTTTATTATAATATCTGTGCTGATTATAATCCATTGTTTATCTAATTCTAGGTGTGAAGAAATGTCGATCAGCATGCATGAGAATCGCAAGTCAAGAGCCAGTACTGGCTCTATGAACATCTACTTATTCCACAAGTCTTCTTATGCTGACAGCGTCTTGACCCATCAAACCTATTACGTCAACAATGTCTTCACAGATGTCCTGTTACTGGCAGGAAACCGGTCTTCCCCGCACCGGGCCGTCCTTGCTGTTGCAGTCGTACTTTGAAGCTATGTTTAGTGGTGGACTTAAAGAAAGTCAAGCTAATGAGGTGAATTTCCACAGTGCTATTCACCCAGAAGTCCTTGAACTCCTTCTAGATTATGCATATTCCTCTAGATCATCATCAATGAAGAACCATACCCAGTATGTATCATTAACATTCTACCCTCCTACCCATTACACTATACCCAGTATGGCATTAACATTCTATCCTCCTACCCATTACACTATACACAGTATGTCATTAACATTGTACCCCCTACCCATTACACTGTACCCAGTATGTATCATTAACATTCTACCCTCCCTACCCATTACACTATACCCAGTATGTCATTAACATTCTACCCCCTACCCATTACACTATACCCAGTATGTATTATTAACATTCTACCCCCCTACCCATTACACTATACCCAGTATGCATCATTAACATTTTACCCATTACATTATACCCAGTATGTACCATTAACATTCTACCCATTACACCATACCCAGTATGTATCATTAACATTCTACCCTCCTACCCAATTCAATAGCTGTCTCCCCCGCCCATTACACTATACCCAGTATGTATCATTAACATTCTACCCCCCTACCCATTACACTATACCCAGTATGTATCATTAACATTCTACCCATTACACTATACCCAGTATGTACCATTAACATTTTACCCATTACACTATACCCAGTATGTACCATTAACATTCTACCCATACACTATACCCGGTATGTATCATTAACATTCTACCCATTACACTATACCCGAATGTATCATTACGTTCTACCCCCCTACCCATTACACTATACCCAGTATGTATAATGTGCATTACATTCTACCCCCTAACCATTACACTATACCCATTTTTGTCATTACATTCTACCCCCCTACCCATTACACTATACCCAGTATGTACCATTAACATCTACCCTTTACACCATACCCAGTATGTTCATTAACATTCTACCCTCCTACCCATTACACTATACCCATTATGGCATTAACTCTATCCTCCTACACACATTACACATACACAGTATGTCATTAACATTGTACCCCTACCCATTACACTGTACCCAGTATGTATCATTACATTCTACCCTCCCTACCCATTACCACTATACCCAGTATGTCATTAACATTAAAAAAACTAAAAAAAAAAAATCTAAAATAAAAAAAAAAAAAAAAAACATAAAAAAACAGGGGAAGGGGGGAAAAAAATGACTCAAAAAGGCCTAACTACTGACTATATAAGAATAACTACTATTCTGACCTAAACTTAAAATTCTACTAAAAAAAAAAGGGAACAAATCTATCTACTAAAAAAACTACATTCTAATTAAAACCAAGAATCTAAAAAAAAAACCTAAAAAAAACTAACTAAGGGTTCGGTAAAAAACACAAAAAGAAACACAAGCTATTCAATAACTAAAAAAACGATATTCTACAGGGGGGGCCCCCTACCCATTACCTCAATAACCCAGTATTATTATTAACATTCTCCCCCCTACCCATTTACACTTACCCCATATGCATCATTCACATTTACCCAGTACATTATACCCCGTATGTTACCATAACCTTCTACCCATTACTGGGTAGGAGGGTTAATGTTAATGATCCATAACTGGGTATGGTGTAATGTGTAGAATGTTAATGTACATACTGGGTATAATGGTAATGGGTAAAAAATGTTAATGATGCATCTGGGTATAGTGGGTATGGTGTAGGGGGTAGAATGTTATAATACATACTGGGGTATATGTGTAATGGTAGGGGGGGGGGGTGGGGGAATTTCAATGACATACTGGGTATAGTGTAATGGGTAGGAGGGTAGAATGTTAATGATACATACTGGTACAGGTAATGGGTAGGGGGACACATGTTAATGACATACTGTGTATAGTGTAATGGGATGAGGATAGAAATGTATGCCATACATGGTGTCATGTGTACTGGGTAGGAGGGTTAAATGTTAATGATACATACTGGGTATGGTTGTAAAATGAGACTGTTAATTGGTACATACTGGGTTATAGTGTAATAGGGTAGGGGGGTAGAATGATAATGACAAACTGGGTATAGGTAATAGGTAGGTTAATGTTAATGACACATTAATACCATACTGGGTATAGTGTAATGGGTAGGGGGGTAGAACTTATGATGACATATCGGGTATACAAGTGTAAATGGGTCAAATTGTTAATGATACATACGGGTATAGTGTATGGGTATGAATGTTAATGGGTACATCCTGGGTATAGTGATGGTAAACATGTTAATGGTACTCACTGGGTATGTGTAATTGGTAAAATGTTAATGATACATACTGGGTAATGTAATGGGTAGGGGGGGTATGAATGTTATGATACATCTCGGGGGTATAGGTGTATGGTAGGGGGGTAGAATGCTATGATATATACTGGGTTGATAGTGTATGGGTAGGGGGGGTAGAATGCTAATAAGATACATACTGGGTATATGTGTAATAGGGTAAGGGGGTAGATGTTAATGATACATACTGGGTATATGTGTATGGTGGTAGGGGGGTTAGAATGTTTATGATACATACTGGTATAGGTGTAATGGGTAGGGGGGTAGAAGGCTAATGATACCTAACCTGGGTATGGTGTAATGGGTAGAGGGGGTAGAATGTTTTAAGATACATACTGGGATAGTGTAATGGGTAGGGGGGTAGAATGTTATAGATACTACTGGGTATAGTGTAATGGGTGGGGGGTAGAATTTTAATGTTAAATACTGGGTATAGTGTAATGGGTAGGGGGGTAGAATGTTAATGGTAACATACTGGGTATAGTGTAATGGGTCGGGGGTGAGAATATAATGTACATACTGGTATAGATAATGGTAGTAATGTCAACTCGTTTGGCCCAGAATGAAAGCTTTTATACGTGATATCGCAATAATGAGTTGAATATTGAATAGTTAATTTATTTGGGTTAAATCTATAATATCTAATTGTAGTACAACTTGGTAAAGTAAAATCGTCCAGTGTGTGGGTTAGCTCCTACACTGGATAATCATATATTGTTATAGATGTATCCCTTCAGATATTTGGCACTGTAGTACTGTTATAACATGTTTGTACCTGGGATTCCAGTCTTACTTTCGATCTGTTACCACGTGGGAAGTAAGGAAGTCCGGACGTACCGAAGGCATCACAGTGGGAGAGGAGCCCTCCAGCTGCACAGACCTCCTGGCACAATCCGTCTAACGTCCACGGAGAGGGTCACACACGGGGAACTTGCGATGTAGGATCAGCCCACAGTTCAGACTCCCTAGAAGATCACATGGAGTTTTTTGCTGTAGGAACTTGTACACCTGGGGAAGCAGCAACTTGGTCCGCTCCAAGCACTCTCTGGCTCCTGACTATGGAGACTGCGGTCCCGGCTTCATTCACATAGAGTTAGAGGAAGCTTTGGGAGGAGCTGATGGGGTAAGAAAAGGGGGGCGGCGCTTCATTGTACACAAACCCACTCCTAGCTCTGTAACCAAACACTAACCCGTCTGTTGGGGATCCCCCTCAGGGGGCGGGATATTCAATACATACAGGGGGATTGTCCAGTGTGGGGGGAGGGGGCGTAGCAGATCTTTCCAAAGTATAATAATGTAGATAGGGTCCTGTAACTGTGTATTGTGTAGCATGGAGCGATGGGAGTCGTATATGGCTGTGGTTCATTGTATATGGGCTGTACTTATGTATAAGCTTTATAGTTATGTATGATATCGGGGTGTATTATGTATATGGTCTGTATTAGTGTTTTATGGGCTGTAATATGATGTTAAATGGGCTGTAGTAGTGTATATGGGCTGTATGTAGGGTATATAGGGTTTTTGATGTATAATGGGCTGTGTGTAGTGTATATGGGCCTGTATGTTAATGTATATAAGGCCTGTATATTCATAGTGTATTCTGTGTATATGGGGCCTGTATATAGTGTTTTATGGGTGTATATATTGTATGAGTGGCGTATATAGTTTTTAATATGTGCTGTATATAGTGGTATATTCTGGCGTATACTGGTGTTATATTGGCTGTAGTATCATGTTTTATGGGCTGTATAATAGTGGTATATGGCTGTATGTATTGATATGGCTGTAGTAGTGTATATAAGGCGTATATAGTGTAATATGGTGAATGTGTTTATGGGCTGTATACTAGTTTTATAGGTATGGGCTGTAATGTAGTGTATATAAGGCTGTATCATAGTGTATGGGCTGTATATAGTGTTTATTGGCTGTATATAGTGTAAATAAAGGCGTATAGTATGGCTGTATATGGCTGTCTATGTGGGTTATTGTGTATAGGATTATGGGCGGTAGTAGTATATATGGGCTGTATGTAGTGTATAATAAGGCTGTATATAGTATATATGGGCTGTATCATAGTGTATATTGGCTGTAATAGTGTATTTTGCTGTATATAGTGTTATATGGCTCCTATGTAGTGATATAATGCGTATGGGATGTTGTGGTCCATTATATTATTTTATAACTATATATAATATATAGTGGTATATGGTCTACAAATTAGCATATGTGGGCTGTATATTGGGTATGTTTGGCTGCCACTGTGTACATGGGACTAAGTTTTTGGGTATAGGCCTGTACATTGTTATATGCAGCAGTATTAGGGGTGGTGAGAGTTCTGTATTGGAGACTGACACATAATGAATTGCGAACAACTTTTATTGTTTTTACTTATTATTGTGGATTTATTAGCGGCCATCAAATCTTCCCGTGGCGTTTTATACAATTGCATTAATATACTAAGGGAAAAATCCTGTTACAATACAAGAGTAGTGCAATAATACAAAGTGCAAAATAAATTCAAGTGCTTGTCCAGCAGCATTCAGTATGGTAATTTTACAGCATTACTTGTGAGTGCACATAGGATATGGGCCCTGCCCAAAAGAGACTTACAGTCTAAGTCAGATGGGAATGACATAGGGACTCAGATCTAGGCTGTAACCAGTTGTCACTGGATTCATACTAACAGTTAGTGTGTAGACTACTCACCCCCCCCCTCCACCCCTGTGACGCGGGGGGGGGGGGGTTAGACGGTAGCTTATGGCTGCACAGCCCATAAGCTCTGCAGTGATTACAGCTGGCTCCTGCCGGAACGAGTGATTCAACGAGGGGTCATTAAGATGGTAGAATGGCCATGGTCCAGATTGTAACCTTGCCTGACAGAGGGGAGTTTTGAGGTTGTTTTTTGAAGATATGAAAGTGATGGTCAAGTACCGTAAAAAAATGAGGAAGGAGTTTCCAGAGCAGAGGCGGCAGCCACAGAAAAGTTCCCGTATACCTGTGTGGAAGAAGGGTGATATAGTGGTCCAATGCAGAGTCAGAGTTAAGTCCTTGAAGTAGTATCTGTTTAAACATATCGGTGATGTATGGGGGGGCTGTATTGGAGAGGATGCCTTGTATAGGATAAGTTAGCAGCTAAATTGGATCCTTTTGGTGATGGGAACAGTGGAGAGATTGACAAAATGGTTCACGTGTGAGAAGCGGGAAGAGAGGTGAACTGAGCCTGGCAACAGATTTAAGGATCGATTGAAGGGGTGCCAGTGTGTTGCTTGGGTAAACCACATAGAGGGTGTTTACATGTCCAGCCTATGAGATGATAAGGCATGAACTAGTAATTTTTGGTAGCTTTCTGTGAAAGGAAGGGACGAATGCTGAATGGTTTTGGAGCTGTATACCTACAGGGATTATGTGGTGTTTAAAGAAATGTTCAAGTCAAGTATTTGCACCCATGCTCGTCACGGAAGTGTTGGGGAGATTGGCGTGTCTATTGTTTGATAGTATGTTAGGTAGGGAGTAGATCTGGAGGGTTTGGAAAATGACAATCAGTCTTATCCATTTTGAGTTTTAAACGGGAAGCAAGGAAGGAAAACATTAAAAAAAAAAAAAACAGAGATGGCATTTAAGGCAGTCCCAGGGACCCGTGGATGTCGAGAATGATGTCAGGGCGGAGATGTAAATTTTGAGTATCATCATGCATACAGCGTATTGTCACAAATGCTAACAGATGAATTTGAAGTTATCAATAGTGTGTTTGGGGGTAATGTAAAACTTATATTGAGGTAAGGTAATGCTCAAACAATCCCTTATACAAAACTGTCTCACTAAGTTATATTTTAATGGCAAGGCGCTATTACACCATTCATAGATTGAATGAATCTTGCTTTTTTATTTTTTTTTATACTTGTAGTACTGACTAATGTGCTAGAATTCTTATACATCACAACATTTACAGAGTCAGTACAATAACCATTTTGCTTGGATCAAACAACTGTTGCAACAGAGAAACCTAGTGGGCAGATCTCAGAGTCCATTCCACCACACCTATGATGATAGAGACCAGTACTATATTTTTTCTCTCACCTCCCTGGGAAATAGATTTTAAAGGGAAAATTATTTTCAATACGACGACCCCCCCGTCGTTTGTTTGATTTTTTTGCACCCTATACTGTAATAACCATTTAACCCTGTTTCCTTTAAGCTTGAACTTTCTGCTGACAGATTTAGTGTTAGTATCGTATATATATAATGGTATTGTGGTTGAATTAAAGACATACGTCCATCCAGTCAACATCCTCAATTCCTGCAACCTACTTTGATCAGAGGAGGCAACAAAAAAACCAAAATTTATGACGTGGGAAAAATTCTTCCTGACTCCAAGTGCAATCGGAAATTTCCCTGGATCAACCTCCTCCCGTATCAATACCAGTTACCTGCCACACTCTTTGTCTGCAAGAACTCATCCAGCTTTTTTTTGAACTGATCAATGAAACTGCATAACACTACGTCCGAAGACAGGGAAATGTGTTAATTGTAAATTGGGTAAGAGTAGGATTACACTATGAATAGGGGAAATAAACATGTTGGATCACAATTGTATAACTGTCAATCACAGGGTGTTATATACAGTATTAATGTCCTGTATAGATGGTACATGGGTAACGAACGATTAGAACTTACGGTCAGAATCGGGGACTAGGCGGATGATAAGACTATAAGAATGATTTGAATCATATTGGGAATAACATGTTGAATAAACACTACCACACCATTTTTAGGGGAAGATACCCTATAATATGAAGCCTATAAAGAGGACACATTATTCCTCATTTGAGGGAGTATGTTTATGGCACTAGGGGTTTAAATAAGAATTTCTATATAAGGGGAGGGAACAGGGATCAGCATATGTTGAAGATAGAACAAACACTTTATTTTCCATACACAAACTAATGCCAACCCATGGGTTTTGAATGGGGACAAATAGAAATTGGTGCCCATTCTTATAGGTTATTTAAGGGATATGGTTCGGTATAACAACTTAAAGGGGGGTAGACCAGCATGATTTTACCTAGTGAGATAGGACTATGCTTTTTTATATATATCGAACGTACAGAATATGTGTGCGAAACCAATAAGTTTGTTCAAAATGGATCTGTTTCTATAAAAGAGGGAGGGAGGCATTATGATGTCACTACTAGGAGCTCCTATTGGAGTGACACCACAGCGTAGTGGTGACACTCCCCACTCCCGCAGACGTTTGCTACTACGGGAACTTTGATCTCCAGGCACCCTTTTTTTTTGTTAGCTTGTGTCAAGTTCTCAGGGGATCTCACGTACCTACGCCACTCTCAACTGCGAAGACACTAAACTGCCAGGGAGATCGAGAACTCTTTTGTTGGCTTCTTGTGTCAACATCACGACAATTTAAAAGTAATCCAATAGATACCATCGTCCTCCCGAGAGGGATTGGGGACTACAGTTCAAACACACTCTCTGTATCGGAGGATTCAATAGGACATTGGAACGGTGCAGTTAAAGCCTTTCTCTATTCTTTATTTTAATTAGATTCCATTTAAGCCGGTCTAGTAGAGATTGCTTTCATGTGTGCGCACACCTTTTGGTTATATATAACAATCTCTGACGTATACTCATTCCTCTTCTACCATCAAGTTCTGACACACGTAGGATTAGAACTGTTTCATATGGATCTATA
This sequence comes from Hymenochirus boettgeri, assembly GCA_019447015.1. Lineage (NCBI taxonomy): Eukaryota > Metazoa > Chordata > Amphibia > Anura > Pipidae > Hymenochirus > Hymenochirus boettgeri. Next base: position 355,850,180 of record CM033469.1, on the reverse strand, counting down.
TTTGTACTGAATTTGGGGCTGGATTTAGGAGCCTCCATTATGGACTAGTTCCACACGCATATACATATATATATTTTTGTCTATATTCTTTTTCTCGTATATATTTATTTAGTCTATGCTGGTTTTTCTATCCCCTTGTTTTTTATATTTTACTGAGATTTAATGAGGATACCAAGGGATATACTATATATTTATGCAACAAGTTTAGCTGGCCAGCTTCTAATTATATCATCTATAAAGGGTATGTCCACCCTAAATAGGTTTGTCATAATTCTGCCTCCCCCTGTCCCCCCAGCCCCAACCGCATGTTTCTTTCTTTTCAAAAAAGCTCCCAAACTCTTACTTACCTCCCCTCGATCCTGCGCCCGCCTTCGCGACTGCCGGCCCTCTGCTTGCGAGAATGCAAGCAGAGGGTGCGGGAACCGGCAGTCTCGTCTGTGATTGGGCTGAGCGGCACGCCATCACGGACGCGGCTGCCGCATTCGTGCAGTCGAGAAGCTTCTCTATACACAGTATGTCATTAACATTCTACCCCCTACCATTACACTATAACCAGTATGTCATTAACATTCTACCCCTACCCATTACACTGTACCCAGTACGTTCATTAACATTCTACCTTTACCATTACACTATACCCAGTATGTCATTAACATTCTACCCCCCTACCCATTACACTATACCCAGTATATATCGTTAAAATTCTACCCCCCCTACCATTACACTATACCCAGTATGTATCGTTAAAATTCTACCCCCCTACCCATTACACTATACCCAGTATGATTATTAAACATTCTACCCCCCTACCCATTACACTATACCCAGATGTATTATTAACATTCTACCCCCTACCCATTACACTATACCCAGTATGTACCATAACATTCAACCCCCCAACCCATACACTATACCCAGTATGTACCATTAACATTCTACCCCCTACCCATTACACCATACCCAGTATGTATCTTAACTTTCTACCCCCTACCTATTACACTATACCTAGTATGCATCATTAACATTCTACCCTTTACTCTATGCTCAGTATGTGTCATTAACATTATACCCTCCTACCCATTACACCCTACTAGTATGTATCATTATAATACTGTTAATGATGTAGAATTCCCATTGATACTACTGTTACTGTTGCAGAATTCTCATTGGAGTCAATACTACTGTTACTGATACAGAATTTCCATTGGGGTCTATTACTGTTGCTAATGTAGCATGCCCATTGGGGTCCAACTACTGTTACTGGTGTAGAATGCCCATTGGGGTCAAAATACTTTTACTGATGCAGAATTCCATTGGGGCCAGTACTACTGTTACTGAAGAATTCCATTGGAGCCAGTAGTACTCTTCTGATGTAGAATACCAACTAGGGTCGATACGAATTTTAATGATGCAGAATTTCCATTGGGATCAATACTACTGTTACTGATGTAGAATACCCATTTGGTTCAATACTACTGTTACTGATTCAGAATGCCCATTCGGGTCAATACTACTGTTGCTGATGTAGAATGCCATTTGGTCAATACGAATGTACATGATGTAGAATGCCCATGGTGGTCAATACGAATGGTAATGATGCAGAATGGCCATTGGGGCAACACGAATGTTACTGATGTAGAATGCCCCTTGGGGTCAACACGAATGTTACTGATGTAGAATGCCCCTTGGGGTCACACAAATGTTACTGATGTAGAATGCCATTGGGTCAATACTACTTTTATAGAGTTAGAAGCCCATTGGGCTCAATACTACTGTTACTGATGCAGAATGCCCATTTGGTCAATACGAATGTTACTGATGTAGAATGCCCATGGCGGTCAATACGAATGTTAATGATGCAGAATGGCCTTGGGGCAACACGAATGTTACTGATGTAGAATGCCCCTTGGGGTCAACACGAATGTTACTGATGTAGAATGCCCCTTGGGGTCAACACAAATGTTACTGATGTAGAATGCCATTGGGGTCAATACTACTTTTACTGATGTAGAATGCCCATTGGGCTCAACACCATGTTACTGATGTAGAATGCCATTGGGGTCAACACAAATGTTACTGATGTAGAATGCCCATTGGGGTCAACACAATGTTATGATGTAGAATGCCCATTCGGTTCAATACTACTGTTACTGATGCAGATACCCACTCAGGTCAATACTAATGTTACTGCTGAGACTGCCTTATGGGGTCAATACTACTGTTACTGATGTAGAATACCCATTCAGGTCAATACTAATGTTACTGATGTAGAATGCCTATTGGGGTCAATACTACTGTTACTGATGTAGAATACCATTCAGGCCAATACTACTGTTAAGATGTAGAATGCCTATTGGGGTCAATACTACTGTTACTGATGTAGAATGCCTATTGGGGTCAATACTACGTTACTGATGCAGAATGCTCATTCTGGTCAATACTACTGTTACTGATGTAGAATGCTCACGGGGTTCATTACTACTGTACTGATGTAGAATGGCCATTGGGGTCAATGTGAATTACTGATGTAGAAAGAACTTCTCAGGGGAAGTGCCCTATGTGTGAATCTCAGTTTTCTGTGTTGGTAATTTCAGAATCATGGTCTTAGTCTTACACGTGCTGCCTGCACAGCTGTCATGTTGTGTTAGGATGAAGCGTGTCCATGGGAGAGGCAGCTCATTGAGGGACCAGTGTCCACTAATGCGCTTGAACTAGGTGATTATGGGGCTAATTCACAAAGGGCTTATCATGTTACCTCCCTGGTTATTGGTCAATTGCTGTTTTTTTTGGAATAACCATCAGGTGCAACACACACTAAAATTGTAAATAGTTCATAGAGTTACCGACTGTCTATTGAAGTGATTGTGCTAATGATAGGAATAGTAATGATTACAAAGCAGTTGCTTCTAATTTATTCATTTTCTGACATTTTCAAAATGAGCATCTTTAAATGGTAGATCTGACAATGTGGCCCAGAGGTGCCTTATTCAGGCTAATGAAACAGCTGGTTAATAGGCTGGAGAAAAATGTGATCATAAGCAGAACGTGTCGCTCTCCCAATGTGCCCTTTGTGCAATTTAGCCAAATGCAGTGACTTTTCTTGCTGTTAAGAAATAATGAATGAACTGCGCTTGTTTCAGAGGGCATCGGCTTTCTTTTGCTGCTACACTCGCGCTTTGCTGCTGACAGTTCAGAAATGTCTTGTTGGAAGAAATGTTCTCCAAAGCTCCATGGATTTGGTTATAGATTGTCGGGTTACTGCATCTTTCTATCTATCTATCTATCTATCTATCATCTATCTACTATCTATCTATCTATCTACTATCTACCAACGTTTTTGAACTTGTGACCATTTAAGCAGAAATATCAGATCCATGTCTACAGAAATCTTATTTTTTAATTAGTTTAATGATCATTCAGTAGATCTATCCATAATACAGAGAAGTTCTGCTCCACTGTATTATGTTGATTGATATGAGGATCTGTAAACAGTGGCTACAGCAACAATTAGAGGATTCGTTTTAACAGTCCATATAGTGATGTTACTTTATTTGCAACATCATCACCCTTCATTGCCATCGTCATTATGTAACTCTGTGTGCTTATATTGTGTGTTCCATTCTTGTTAAAATGACATTACGGACTGTTAGGCCCAGGGTGGTGTTTTCTCATAATTACAATGATGTTAGATCAGAGATGTCCCTGGTCTGCCACAGGTATAAACTACAACTCTCAGAAATATGTCATACAGATTTCCAGTATCTTCATGTATTGGCTGTATGGAGAGACAGCTTGTATGTAAATGTAAAATACACTTCTGCTCAGAGAAGAGAAGTAAAAAGATGTTTAGAGATTTCTGTTATTTCTTTAAAAATCACTCAGTGTGCAATGTCCTGGATAGATAAAGTATAAATCCCATTGAAATGATTTCTTATGATTCTGCAAGATTTTGGATAAGGTCCATGTAGTTTCAAGGGGAAAATAACTGATGTTTTTCGAACGATTATCAATCCAAGTCATTAAAAGTATTATATATACAAAGAGAACAGGTTTTAGTGGTGCTCCTGGTGCATAGGGCAAATAGGTCACCATTGATTTCAGCAAAAAACTTCTGTGATTGAGTGAGCCAGATGCAACACTAAAAAATGATCCTTCTGTATATTGCATTCTCGTGCCTAACAAGGTGCAGACCATTTGACTTGACAACCTTACTGTGCTCCTTTGGAATCATATTCTTGTTTCAAAACATTCTAATTGATAAGAACAGTGTCAGATCAATATTGCATGATGGGGGATTAGTGTAGTTTGTCATAAATGAGAAGGATCGGTCTTTATTGAGGCTAGTAGCCCCTAGGCTTCCAGCTAGAGGAGTGTAAAAACAGGGTGGTGTCTTATTCCTTGCACATTTATTTTTTAGAGACAAATGTTGTACCTTTCATTGACAGGGTATTTTCTGAATAACTTCTTTCATGTCTCCCTACATTGGCTACATTTTTAACTGTCCTTAGTATTAGCAAATGATATAGCTAAAGATTTCCAGTCTAACAGGGCCTGGCGGAACCATTTATTAGACAGTCAGTTACAATGAGAAAGTTGTCAAGGCTGCTTTTCATGCTCCCACTCAACCAAGTCCCAGATACATTTTTCTTCAAGATATTCTTTGTTGCTGTGGAAACTCTCAACTGCCAATTAGGCTGCTGGTTATACACATGTGATGTGAAAATTTCTTGTCTAGCCAATAGTATTGAGACATGCTACAATTTAAAGGGACTTTCTTATTCACAAATGTCATTACTAGAAACCCGGCGGACTCATGTAATGAACACCTGAAACACATTTATTGTAAAATCAGAAATTGAATATCCTTGGTAATATTCAGCAATAAATGTGCTTTTTGGAGCCTTGTCTTATTGTAAGATCTGTCCTTTGTGAGTTCTGTGCTCCCAAGCCCTTTAAACATGTGGCCTTACTGGTGGAAGGGTTACTAAAGTGCTGAATATCTCCGTAAAGTGTGACTTTTCATAAAATGTGTTCCAGTACATCTTTACTTACAGGAGCAGGATTATCCAAAAGACAACCTAGGCACCTTCAGGGGACCCAGCTTTAGAAGCAGCAACAATATTATAGCCCATATATAATATATATAGTAAAGAAGGAGCCTACATGACAGAATTCTGAATATTGTTTGTAGTGTGATTTCTGGTAAAACGTCCCCTTATATTATAGAATTCTATTTATTCTAACCCATGCTGTAGTGGCGCTTAGGCTACACTGTGCAGATGTAATTTAGCTGCTTGGCCTTTGCCCTGCTAGTAAAGTAAATCTAGTGTTAAACTAGACATTGAAAGTTTCCTTGGTAATGCAACATGAGGAGTGAGTATTATTTTCACTTGTCCTCTATTTTATGTTTAAACCAATGTCTTAACTGTATATTTACTAACCGGTTCGCTTGGGATCTGGAAATCAGGCCTAATGCAGAATTTGACGCCACATTTTCTAGAACTGGGGCATGTGTACGCGGCATTTCAAAATGGGATTTGAAAATTGCAAGAATTTGTTATGCATCTGTATGGGATGTGAGCTTGTGTGTGCCAACACCACATTACTAAGAGTTGGGTATGCACCTGTCCTGCCTTGGGAATACGGGTCACACAGTTTGGATACACTAATCTTATAGTGTGCCCCCCTAATCTTAAAGGAGAGAATAACTATCTAGTGAGCAGAATATTAAAGCCTTAGTAGGTATAGCATAGATTCCTTTTGGCCTAGATGCACATTTTAAAAAGATTTGGTCCGGGTTAACAGCGTTTACTTTATGGTTTTTATTTTGACATATGCAAATTGGCCAAGGTTGAAGTCGGGGGGGGGGGGGGTTCTTTATAAACCCCACATCCACCTGAGAAGCCAGAAGAACTAGTTTGTTGAGAGAACCTGATATGTTGTGTTGTGTGTTCTTTAAAATCCCACATGCTATTACAACAGGAAATGTATTGATGTGGATAATTAAAAGTGAAAATAGAAGAGCCATAAAATAAACTTTGTAGAAAAACAGCCAGTTTTTTTATATATATATATAGTTAGCCCCAGAAAATTTAGTATTTTATGCCAAAATGATAGAGAGAGAAATCCGTGTATCACCAATTACTTTAACTGCCTAGTCAGAGCCTAGCTTATTTAGTGATAAATACATATAGGTGAAGCCTGCCACGCTACTTCTCTTGCTTCCTGTTCGTGGCTGTCAGTCAAATGCTTGACGGTGAGGCCACCCCCAATTACCTGACAGCATCTCACTGCTGCTGCTTGTGCTCAAATGCAGCAGGAAGTGGCACCCAGGCGGCGAGGGACCGGGTCTGGTAAGTCTTTTAATTGGCATCTTTCTTAAAAACTAATAATGTGAAAATTAGGATGGGGGGGGGGGTGCTGAACCTAAATACATTTTATTTCATGGCTGGACTTGGTTAAACTAGTCTATTAATGATGACTTCACAGTCAGTACACTGACAAATGTTCTTTTTATTATATATCTGTGCTGATTATAATCCATTGTTTATCTAATTCTAGGTGTGAAGAAATGTCGATCAGCATGCATGAGAATCGCAAGTCAAGAGCCAGTACTGGCTCTATGAACATCTATTATTCCACAAGTCTTCTTATGCTGACAGCGTCTTGACCCATCTAAACCTATTACGTCAACAATGTCTCTTCACAGATGTCCTGTTACTGGCAGGAAACCGGTCTTTCCCCTGCCACCGGGCCGTCCTTGCTGTTGCAGTCGCTACTTTGAAGCTATGTTTAGTGGTGGGACTTAAGAAAGTCAAGTAATGAGGTGAATTTCCACAGTGCTATTCACCCAGAAGTCCTTGAACTCCTTCTAGATTATGCATATTCCTCTAGAGTCATCATCAATGAAGAAAATGCAGAGTCCCTTCTTGAAGCTGGTGACATGCTGGAATTTCAAGATCCGAGATGCATGTGCTGAATTTTGGAAAAAAATCTCCATCCAACAAACTGTCTGGGTATGCTGCTTCTCTCTGATGCTCATCAATGCACTAAGTTATATGAACTGTCTGGAGAATGTGTCTTAACAACTTCCAAACCATCTGTAAAACAGAAGATTTCCCCAGCTTCCTAAAGAACTAGTGGTACAGCTATTATCCAATGAAGAGCTAGAAGAAGGAAGATGAACGCATGGTATATGTATGCGATGAAACTGGTTCATTATGATCTAAATAAGAGGCAATGTTACCTCTCTGAGTTGCTTCAGACTGTAAGGTTAGCTCTTTTGCCAGCAATTTATCTCATGGAAAATGTAGCAATGGAAGAACTTATCATCAAACAGAAGAAAAGCAAAGAGCTGGTAGAAGAAGCCATTAGGTGCAAGTTAAAAATACTGCAAAACGATGGTGTAGTTACAAGCTTATGTGCCAAACCTCGGAAAACTGGCCATGCCTTGTTTCTCCTGGGTGGGCAGACTTTTATGTGTGATAAATTGTACCTGTAGATCAAAAAGCAAAAGAGATTATACCCAAAGCAGATATCCCGAGCCCTCGCAAAGAATTTAGCGCCTGTGCGATTGGCTGCAAAGTGTATATCACTGGTGGCGGGGATCAGAAAATGGTGTTTCAAAAGATGTTTGGGTCTATGACACTCTCCATGAGGAGTGGTCAAAAGCTGCACCTATGCTTGTGGCAGGTGGTCATGGATCTGCTGAACTTAAGCACTGTCTTTATGTTGTAGGGGGAAACACTGCAGCCACAGGTTGCCTTCCTGATCTCCATCTGTATCCTTAAAACAAGTTGAAACAATATGACCCTGTAAGCAACAAATGGACCATGGTTGCTCCTCTGAGGGAAGGTGTAAGCAATGCTGCAGTTGTTAGTGCAAAACTCAAATTATTTCATTTGGAGGAACTAGTGTTAGTCATGACAAGTTGCCCAAGGTGCAGTGCTATGACCCCACTGAAAACCGATGGTCTGTACCAGCTACTTGCCCTCAGCCTTGGCGCTACACAGCTGCAGCAGTACTGGGAACGCAAATTTTCATCATGGGGGGAGATACAGAATTTTTGCCTGTTCAGCTTACAAATTCAACACGCGAAACATATCAGTGGACTAAGCTAGGCTGGCATGTGACAGCCAAACGCATGAGTTGTCATGCAGTCGCATCTGGCAATAAACTTTTTGTGGTTGGAGGGTTATTGGAATCCAGAGATGCAAAACACTGGACTGCTATGACCCCAACTTGATGTGTGGAACAGTATAACAACTGTACCGTACTCTCTCATTCCTACGGCATTGTCAGCACATGGAAACATTTGCCATCCTAAAGCACTAACATATTCTTAAGGTAAGGAACAGATAGAGAACTTAAGTAATTATTTGTAATGTTAACACTTTTTCTTGTAGTTTTTAGCTTGGGTTTGACTGTGACATTACTCTCAATGCTCAGCATATGCTAAAAGAAGAAGTAAAGCGAGACACACTTACATTAGAGGATTGAAAGGCTTCTGCATGAAGCTATGGAAGTGAAGTCACCCAACTCTCTATGGAAGTGCGGTGTCTTCTTTATCATTGAACTGGCAAATGGCGGAGCTACTGTGCATGTGACCGAGTCATGTTGTTTGTCATCTGAGGGAACATTGCCCTTTAATCGAGTGTGTAGTGTCCATCTCTCGGGAAACCTCTAAATTATTTCTTAAAAACATAACTTTTGTGAATTTTAAGGCAACAATCCAGGACCAGGATCACCATATTCTATTCCCATTTGAGTTACTTTTAGATATTCTTAAAAAAAAATCCAAGAAGCCTAAAAATGTACATATGGCAACTTTTTATTGATGTCTATGGACTAGGTAACTAACTGAGGCAGTAGATTGGCTCCGGGAGCCTGCTTTAATAATAGTTTTCTGGCACTTGGTGATAAATTCACCACACTTGCTGGACAGGTTTGGTGATTCTTGTGATGAATGCTCTGTCAATGAACTGTTGAGGATTTAGTCCGGGGAAGATGACATTTCTCTCGTGCACCATGAAGACAGGGGCCTCGATTTCTTCCCAAACAGAAACTCACCAAGACTCGCACCAGCTGCACACACTTCCTATTGCTTGTAGACAGTGTAAATAAAATGACTCATTCCTCTTCCTCATTCATTTGGTGTTTGCAGCATTTGACTGGATTGAAATCTCTGTAGTAGAACTTTCTGATTGACCTTTGGGTAAACATGTGGCTCTAAAACTGGAAAAATTTTTACTTTTCCTTTTTCTCACCTGAGGGTAAAGGTGCAACCCTGAGATTGCTGCGTCAGTGAGAGAAATGTAAATTGAATTCATGTTTTGCTTCTGTGTGAAAGGAGAGTACAGCATGTCCATCATTCGTTATCTAGTTTTGTCTTAATAGTCATAGGGAAAAATGAATGATACTGAGCTAAAAATTACAGCTGCCATGGGTTTATCCATGGTGTGGCCTTAGTGCACCAATTGGCTGCTTCTAGCTTTGCTGCAATGCTACTGTTATGTTTAAAGCTCATGGAAATGTGGCTACTATTCCTTACTTGTTTTAAACGACAAATGTAATAGTTAGAAAGCTGATAGATATAAGACTATCCTGCACAATGTTCTGTGCCCGTTTGTGTTCATGCATGTAAAGATGACATCACAGCCAATGACAGAATGCTGTACCCCTAGCTGCTACTCTGAGCATGCTCAAGCTTATAACCAGCTCACTAAATTGCTGAAAGGGGGGGTAAGCAAATAAGGTAATTAACACACTCTACCCCTGAGGTATCCAGGAGCCCTAAGATAATGATTGGGATAAAGGTGGGATATCTCAATAATTTTAGAGGGGCCATTATTTCTAAATAATCTACTAAAAAAATAGATTGCTTGGGAATAAATGTTAATTTGAAAAAGAACCACTAGTGCTCCTCTTATCAATATAGGTTATGTATGCTGTTGGACGCACGGGGCATTCAAACTGAGTGCGAGTGTGAGACAATGGGACCCTAGTTTTTCTATTAATATATAAACACTAACCTAATTTTTCCTTCTCCTTATTATGGTTGCATTATGTTAAGATATACGTGATATATTCTCTAGTGCTCTGTGTAAACAAATAACAAAGAGCTATAAATGTAGATGTCCCTGCACAGCTGAAATGACAATTGAGATTTTCCCTGCATTTGTCAGTTCTGGAGTTTCCTTCTTGGCTCTCTGAGACGGGAGTGAGAACATTGTGTTAAAAAGTAGTTTGGCAGCTCAGAACAGAACATAGAGGAAAGTAATGGATCATGTCATGACACATTATCATTAAAGGGTTACAGTAACTAAATGTGCTGGTCTCCCAGTCGGGAGACATTTGCCTGTACATTTTAGTTGCAGGTTTGCAGCTTGCTTTAAAAAAACCAGAGCCATGAAAACACTCCAGCTAGTTTCTGAAACATACAAATAGCAATGTTCATAGTTCGGTTGCTGTCCAGTAATTTGCCGGCCTTTCCAGGTGACCATGTCATGGGTGTAGAGAGAGCTCCATGCAATCGTCCCTGCTACATTGAAAAAAGCTCAAAAGTTAAAAACTTAGATATTTTAAACCACAAATCCAGTAAAATCTACCCAAACATTGTCCCTTTAAAAAGCAACATAGCAGCTCCCATTCAAAGTATAAATTGAATATTTGTGATGGAGATACTAACAGGGTGATGCAATTCCTGTCACTTTAAAGAAACTCATTTTGGACCACAGTTACCCTTTAAAGTGTGTATCACATGCACTGAGATATATCATCTGGTGCAATGGCACAGTGGGGGTGATAACTGCTCTCAATGTCTTGCTCATACTTAAGCCTCGTACACACGTGCGATCGCGGTCCGACCGCAACGCACGATGTGTCCGAATGTTCGTTTGGGCGTTAATCGGCCCGTGTATGGGTCCTTATTGGCCGAAACGGCCGGTCGTTCGGAGACCCGTCCAATCGGTTGGGCAACGATCCCGATCGCTCGATAAAGTGCCCATACACGGGCCGATTGTCGGGCGAAACGAACGTTTGGATACATTGTGTGCGCTTCGGGACACGCAATCGCACATGTATACAACCCTTACATTTTAAAAGAGAACCATTGTTCTAAATGGACTAACAACCTTCCCCAGTCCTTTACCTAAAGGAAACTTTACATACAGCAGTAGGTGCAAATCTTACCAAACCTTCCTATTACAACAATGTGAAATTTAGAGTCTCTGTGAAGCAGTTAACCTTTCATTAGCTCAGTAAGAGGATAAAGACCAGGGCATTGTTCTGTTAGCCAGATGGGGCTAACCTCATCTTCATTAGGACTCGCCAATACAACTGTGCTACAGTTTTGCGACTCCCTGAATATTTGTTGCAAGTAGTCATTGTCCTGAAACTCGCCATCTGCCTTACTGTCATCAAATTAAAGTGTTTATTTCTTTCATTTTGTCCACAGTACAGACAGGGGACCTCAGCTGTGAAGACTGGAGGAGATCTAATAGATGAATACAGAATTACGTTACTGCTTGAAAGAATTTGCCTGCATCTTGTTGGCAAGGCCCTTTTACAGCAAGGACTGCGGGGCCCCTGGGGCAGTAAAAGGTTTACAGTCCGTCCGGTCACAAGGGACTCCAGTGTTTGTAATCTTATTGTATGTGCTCCATATCAGTGTTAACCCTTTCTGGGACAGAATTATTCTGTTGTGTACATCCGCCAGCTCGGTGCTTCGATGGGCTTTCTTGTCCTCACAACCGACTTGGGCCCAGATGGAAAAAAAATCTTTTCTCCTGAACCGTGAAATGTTTTACAAGCTACCAGGAGGGCTAGAAGGCACCAATCAGGGAAACGTCACATTGGATCACATTGTACAGCATACAGCTTAATACAAGACTACACCAATGATCAATGCCAGGGGAGATGTTAACCTTGCAGCACTATCGGTTCTCAGCACAAAAGTCAATAAATGTTGTGAAAACCTCAGTGGATGGTCAACTGAGGTGGGGAAGGGGGAGAAGAACCTGTGAAAAGCTATTTGACTTCTTACTCCCATCACTTTGTCATTTCATTACCGCTGTATAAGACTTGGAACTGTCACTCACCTCTGTACATTCCTTGTTGTCTGTTATAGTCCAGTGCTGTCTGCATGCTGATATAATGCCTGTCGCATTCACAGTAGGGGGCTAGCTGAACTGAATGGTTTTATTTTAAGTGTAAGCAACAATGGTCTTAAATACTCGTTGTGCAGCCATATCATCTCATTGCAGCCATAGGGGTTAAGGGGAATAACCTAATGCTGCCCTTATAGAAATGCGTTATAGCTTCAGTTCTCTTCTGTCCAAGAATAGATTCTTAAGGTGCAAAGTTTCCCTTTGTTTGAATTTGCACCAATGAGATGTAAGCTTGTTACTGCAGTTAGATAATATCTGGTAGTTGCTGTAGATTATAGCGTGGGCAAACATTTGCACCTTTTATGTATTGCCTCCAAAAAACACACTCCCACTCCATCTTATTGTGTGTGTACACAGCAAATACGGTGTGCACCGAGGAAGTGCTGTGGATTTACTTCTTGCCTTTATTTACATCTACACATTTCTCCATATACATCAGTGAATCCTATAACCCACTCTCCGTATAGATAGCAACTGCACAAACTGCACCCATGTGCCTGTTTTGAATGTAAAGGTTCCCTTTCAGAAAGTGATTGATTGCACCATAGCTGCTGCCACTAAGAGTTTTAAAACCCTCCTCAAACCAGCAGATAAACAATCCACTTTGTACATTAATGGTGACGGTGAACAGCCAAGACTTCGGATTGTAGGGAATTGACCGTAACCTTATATACAGTTTATTCATCCAATATTGACATAAACTCCTGTAACTCTGGGCTTCCCAAATCAAATAACCATCTTACTATAATAGTATCAGTGTAATGTCTAAACTTACATTCCCTAAAACACCTTTGATTGCTGTAAATGGATGCAGCTTCGTGTGTTAAATGTGCACAATTTCCATTATGGCTGAATGATCCCTTGTTTCTCTATAACGGGAGGTATAGGAAGGGAAATGTGAATCTTGGGGTAATTCATTGAACTCCCGTCATTTAAGCGTCATTAAAGCGTTGGGGGGGATGTTGGGAGTCTTTACAGAACAGTCTGGGATGTTTTTAGTCAGACAACCCTGGAGATGACTTGAAAGACTAGTTCCCACAATGAAGCTGCATGCGCGTTCTTGGTGTGCAGATATCCACGTATCAGTGTTAGGTTGGGTTCCATTGTATTCAGTGACTGGTTAAAGCTAGCATGCACAACGTTTCTCCTAGGTATATTTTAAACACTTCAATTTGCCTTGCAGCAAAGGTAAAAATAACCAGCACAGTGGAAGGTCATGAGTATGGAAAGGCGATTGCAGAAATGGAAGACCTGTCTTAAATTACTGCTGGGGTAAACTAAGCTGTGTACATCCCTTAATAGGCCCTGAAGCTCTGCAGACCGTACCTTTCCTCCTGTCTCCAGTTTTCACATAATGTTTTAGTGTCGTGTCTAGTGTGAACGCGTTCTGGCCTTTGAAGTCGCAAACTAAAATATACCGATCGCCGCTTCCCGTTTGGGTGTTTGTTTTCACTCAAAATGCTCATTGTCTACTTTCAAGGATCCAAAGTTATTATTTATTTATTTTCGTTATTGTTTTTTTTTTTGCCAAAGCCACAGTTGTGTGAACAGTTTTTTTTTTTTCTTTGGCTTTCTGTTGTTTTAATTGTATTTGTGGTAAAGAAAACAAATAAACTTGCACTGGTTGAATTTTCTAATCGTTTGTTGCTGTTTTTTTTACCTATACGCGTTACCACAACACTCAAGCCCTTCCTATTTATAATGGATACAGCTGTAAGGTGTTAATAGTGTGTGAATCTGGGGAACAGGTCTAATTATCCACGTGTGTTAAGGCGCCAGGACACTGTACTTACAGGGGCGGGAATGTTGGTAATAAACGTATCGGCTGGGTGGTTGTCTGGAACATCTGTCGAAATAGTGTATGGGCACCTTTAGACATTTGATAGATTAGACGTCTGTCTATGGACGAACCTATAATCTATATAATGTCTGCGTAATGTATGGCCAGCAGTAGAAACCTGGTAACTTATGTTTAAGGTTAGACAGCAAGTTATTTTAGGTGGCCATATAAATAGGACTTTGCAAATACAGTACTGAATGCACTACTATACACTACTGTGTACTAAATAAAACACTACTACTTATACTTTGTATAGGGGCAATCTTTGCATGGTCACTAAGGCTGGGTACACACAAGGCGATTTTTTCCTGCCAAACTGACTGTTATTTTCGTATATCGGTTGGTCCCGCAAACAAAAATTGCAGGCAAAATGCAGCCTCTGGCAACGATATTTTCACCTGTGTGTACCCAGCCGAACACCAATAATTTGTGCCATACACCTGTTCCTTGTGTACAGAGGGTCCATGTGATTAGTAATGGTCCTGCAGCAGCTGTGTGAAGGAACAGATTCAGTGCACATGTCTTTGGGTCTTGGCTGTGAAGTGAACTGGCAGCCGAGTAGTAATTTTGCACCCTAAAATGCTGCCTTATTTTTCCAAACTTTTACAAAGTTTCTGTCAGAGCTGAGGATTCACAACTCTCCATGTCATGGAAAAGTATGAGTCAGCAATCCAGGGTTCAAGTCCTTCACCTTGTTCTTCTTAAATAGAATAAAACATTAGCAGGGAGAGAGTAGTAAAGACCGCTAACTAGCCAAATACATTAAATGTAAAACGGGGCCTGTTTTGTCACGGTTGGCGTCGGGCACAGATGCAATAAGCAAATCTTTATCGAGGTGTTTACGACCCCGCGATGCAGTAAATCTCACTAAGGGATTATTGCATTGTGGGATTGCGTCCAGTTAAGTAAGCAGCTTGTGTCTCCTGGCGCAAACAGCCTTACCTCTCTGATACAATTGAAATCTCCATTTGCTATTTGCCTAAGTGGCTAGACAGACAGACTTTTTTTTGAAAAAAGCCTATGGTTAGTCAATAAAAGAGACATTAAATTGCCATATTAAGTTACATTCTATTTTATTTGTCTTTTCACCAGTTGCATGTTGGGATCCCAATATATTTCATGCAAGTGTAATCATTTTATACTATTAGATAGAGAGAAGTCTGTGGCGGTTTTATATGTGAACACACAGGGATATATTTGCTGAGCCAATTTTGTGGTAGGACAATCCACTCCCTCGGATTAATAGGCTGCGGGATTCTGATGTCAGGGTGGCCCGCGCTCTGCAGGGAACTTTCTAGGCTCATGGTCCTTGAAATGATGTGGGAATTTCAACTTGCTGCTCTACCGCTAAAGATCAGAAAGAAAGAAATAGAGAGAAAGAAACAAACCATCCACACGCTGAGGAAAAAGCATAGAGACCAACAAAAAACCTTGGCAGAAGACTTAAAGGTCTTTTCTCATTCTGCAGGCGGGTTGCTGTAGAAACGGAAAACAAAGGGCAGCCTTCCACCGTTAGCTTCATTGTTCAGGCCTAATTCATTTTAGTCTGACACCGTCTGAATAGGAGAGTGATAACGTTACTTCTATCAGTGTTTTATATGTAACTAATGCTAAAAGCAAGGAAAAAATCTAAAGATACATGTAGCCTCCATCCCTCCATTTGTTCTAAAAAAAAATAAAGTGTGTTGGTGTACAGCCGGCATGTTGATTCTCTGATATAAAGTCTTATCTTCCAGCAAATATAATCTGTAAATGTTGTAGTAAAGTACAGGGAATTTTTGTGAACTGACTGATCGTTGATAGTTCACCATTGTTCACGAATAGGTCCTATCCGAGGGCACACGGACATCCTTTAAGATTAGTAAGTTAGGAAGGTTATTTACAGTGAAACTGTGGCTGAAATGACTGGTATTAATATACATACAGGGAGATTCAAAATAGTAAATATCTGCTTCTTACCTTTCGCGACCAGACATAAATGCAATTACATCCGGTATTGTATCACAGGATGGAGGTAAGCGGGGAACTCTCGCTCCTTTAAATACCCATACAATCCTGGTTTAGTTTTGTAGCACCAAACCTGAATAGGGAATTGTATCGGTGTGTGCTATTTCCAAAAAGATATGGTGCGGTGCCCTAAAATAGGGTGTAAACCCATGTTAATTCGATATACATCAGGTTAACTTGTCCAAAGAGTTTACCCTTTTTCTTTTACTATGAATCTCTCCCCATAGTTTTTGAAGATTCAGGGATCTTATTCGATTGCCCCTCTTAAGCTCTTTTTTTTGCCTTCCTATGGTAACATATTAGGTAGGGCTCACGAGTAGGCTAAAAAAAGTTGGACTAGATGGACATCTTATTCTACCTCCATTACTATGCTACTGTGTCTCACTTAGAAGGCGTAAAACTATTCTGACGTAACACATACAGTAATGTGTTTGATTTACATTAATACTACAAAAATGTGTTTGAAGTTACATTCCTGTTGGATAGGTACTGGACAGATTATTGTTTTCTTCCATACATCATAGAGAGAAACTGCTGTATAAATTTGGTCATAGTTCTGCTACAACTGCAATAAATGATCTGCAATGTCTTGAAATCCTAAAGATCTTTGCTTGGCATTAGGATTGGCCAAGCTTGACATGTGTAAAGCTGGGTACACACATTAGCGATAAAGGGCTGATCTGTCGGTACTGACGGGAATGGCCCTTATCACTAATGAGTGTACGGCAGTTCAAAGGGTTCCGAGGGCCTAGAAAACTGAACTGCTATGAAAATTTCCCTTTGCCGCTATTGTCCCCTTTACTAAAAGTACATTGACTCGCCGCAAAAATGTGCAGCCCCGATCGTTCTCCCTAGACTGGTGTAGTATCTTGCAGATTCTGTCTGTCAACTTTTAAAGATCTTTCATGTGTGTACCGGCTTTAGAAAAAAAACAGTAACTTCCAAATGCGTTTCTAAAATTGTCTCTCCAAACCAGCAGATTTTTATCCAGCAGTCTGTGTCTCCTAGCAGTGTTGGCAAGTGTTTATTATAAGAAGTTAGACTTCCTCCCTCATCTTTTATCTGTTTCCTTTACGTTGGAGTCTCCTCGCCATATCTACTTCTATTCCAAAACAAAAAGAAGGGAGCCATATCTGAAATAATAAACGTCTTCCATTAGAAATAAAGAAATTTAGCAGAGCAGCTAATTCTGTCCAACTGAAAAAACGTTGGGGGGGGGGGTGGGGGTTGGAACGAAAGCAGAACTTGGTCTTTCTATTTTCAATGCTGTTGTGTGATCATTTAGCTATATTTTAATTACATTCCAGAGCCTGGAAACCAAACAATAACTCATTCTGCCCTTGAAACTGAAAACTACAGAAGAATGTCACAGGGTCTTGCTTAAATGGATACATCCTGAAATTTCCTGCTTGTGTTGTGCTCTGTGCTACACTGATGAAAGCAAAGGCCTTAATTACTTCCCGAACATCAGACATAACTCGATTTTATCAAAAAACAACAAAATTAATAAGGGGGGAAAAAAAAACATCAAATGAATAAAAAAAAATCTAAGGACTGGAAAGTATAATTACTCTGTTGTAGAAAATTATATTTGAACTTAAAATATATTTACATAAAGAACGGTAACGTTAATCAAACTAGCGACTGTCAGAATAAATCAATTAGTTTTTAGAATAGAAAATACAGAAATCGTGTAATTTGTTAAAGGAAGGAATGAAGTGGCTGTCAGCACAGAAGCCACTGCTTCTTTTTTTGCTCAAAACGAGCGCCATACAGGAGCAGGGGGGGCGGCAGCCTAGACGGCGAGGCATCTTTAGCATAGATAGTAATGCAAAAACCTAGGTTTGGGGGGGTAATTACATTTTTAGCTTAAGTTTTTTTTTAGTGGAGTTGCCCTTAATTAAACATTCAAACAAACTTCAAATTCTTTGAATATTTATTAGTGTATGGCCACCATTAGCTAGATAGACAGATAGATAATTAGATAGATAGATAGATAGATAGATAGATAGATAGATAGATAATTAGATAGATAGATAGATAGATAGATAGATGGCTTAAATGGATACATCCTGAAATTTCCCCTTGTTTGTACTCTGTGCTACACCGATGATGAAAGCAAAGGCCTAATTACTTCCCAAACATCAGAAAAACTCCATTTTATCAAAAAAACAACAAAATTAATAAGGGGAAAAAAAAAACTAAAAAAAAAAATATAATGTATGGAAAGTATAATTACTCTGCTTCGTAGGAAAAAAAAATATAATATTTGTACTTAAAATATATTTACATAAGAACGGTAACGTTTAATCAAACTAGCGGACTGTCAGAATAAATCAATAGTTATTGAAAATTATTTCAAGAAAATACAGAAATCTGTAATTCATTGAAGGAGGAATGAATGAATACAGCTAAAATCTTGTTGCGGAATGCTGCAATTTGATGCAGAGATGACGAATTGCATCAGCATCATATCCTTTGCATCTCTTTGGGCTGGAATATAATTGCTGGAGGAAGCAATTTCTTTGTGATGCTGTCTTTCTAATTTTACATCACAACCTTGCTTTCCCCAAATTTAGGTCATTAATTTGCATTGAAAAGAGGAACATGTCGGAATTAATGAAATGCTGATGTCGGCAAGCTCTGAAAATTATTTGCAAGCAACACTATGCTGCTGGCATGGCTGTATTTAACAAGGGGGCACTGAAAGGCACCACCTTTGGCCTTGGCACCAGCTCCGCAAGCTTTGCTACATGCCCAGCCCCCACTTTGAAATCCTGTGTTATCCTTCTCAATAGTTTTACTTAATAGGGGAAAGACAGTAGAAAAAGAAAACTTTAGGCCGGAAGGCTAGAAATAATGTGATCTGCATAGCGCTGTTTGTAGTAGCCTGAATATGCTGCAGACATGCACAGTGACAATACTTAAGCTAAGAAAAACTTTTTAAAGTGATAATATTTATTTTCCTCATATGCCTGGAGTTTGGTAAAACCAAACTGTATGGTTATGCCTTACCGGGTGGCAAGGGATGCTCAGAACTGTTGCTTTTTCAGTGCCTGGTTAAGGTTGGTGGGGCCCCCTGGGCAAAACAGGTGGTGGGCCCTCCCCATTTTTAAATTGCCCCCTATTTAAAAAAAAAATTAAAGGGACACTATACAGAAAAAATGCCTCATCTTAATCTATAAAAAACATGTAGTAGCACTACTCTGATTTGGTGTTGCTGCATGCTTCAGTCCAGCACACATTTTTTAGGAGCAGTATCCCCCCTCCCTCTTTTAACCACTCCCACTTTTATCACTCGCTGCTCCCTACTCTACGCTGTGATAACCGCTCCACTTCCTGGTTGCTGCTGTCAGTAAAGGCACAAAGTGATATCACGCCATTGGACTGACAGCCGCGACCAGGAAAGGGAGCGACTGTCAGCACAGAAGCTCACTGCCTCCTTTTATTGCTCAAAATGAGCACTATACAGGAGCAGGAGGCAGCAACTAGACAGCAAGGGAAATCAGGAGCATCTTTGGCATAAGTTAGTAATGCGAAACCTAGGTTTGGGGGGTAATCTACATTTTTAGCTAAAGTTATTTTTTAGTGGACTTGCCCTTAATTAAACATTCAAACGAACTTCAAATCTTTTGAATGTCTTATAAGTGTATGTGGGACATATGCGCATAGTGTACAAAGTCCGTCTGTACCTGTCAGAGGAAGCAGCTGAGGAGCGCAAGACTGGGTAAGTACTTACCTTCGAGACTGGCTACTGAGGTTTATTTAAGAACAGGAGTAAGACATAGCTCCTTTACCTCCCGTTCTTCAATAAAACAGAAACCCCACAAAGTAGTTCTTCTAGGTGGACATACCCTTCAAATGGGGTTGAGATGATTGTAGAGGATGGCGAACTCATCGATGATCGTCGATTACTTAAAATCCGTGACATGGATGAATGAATATTACAGATATACCATGACCTGGATGGATTGAATATAAAGATATACATGACCTGGATGGATGAAGATGAATTTACAGATAACATGACCTGGAGGGATGAATTTACAGAGATACGTTGCCTGGATGGAGAATATTACAGATATACCGTGACCTGGATGGAGAACTTACAGATTTTACCGTGACCTGAATGGAATGAAATATTACAGATATACCGTGACCTGGATTGATGAATATTACAGATATACCGTGACTGGATGGATGAATTACAGATATACCGTGACCTGGATGGATTGGATATTACAGATATACCGTGACCGGATGGATGAATGAGTACAGTATTACCGTGACCTGGATGGATTTGAATAGTACAGTATACCATGACCCGGAGGGCCATGAATATTACAGATATATACCGTGACTGGATGGATGAATATTACAGATATACCGTGACCTGGATGGGGATGAATATTACAGATATACCATGACCAGGATGGGTGAATATTACAGATATACCATGACCTGGATGGTATGAATATTACGATATACCATGACCTGGAGGATGAATATTAACGATTACACCGGAACCTGGATGGTATGATAGTACAGATATTATACCATGACCTTGAATGAATGAAGATACAGATAACGTGACCTGGAAGGATGAATATTACAGATATACCATGGACCTGGATGGACTGCTGAATATTACAGATATACAGTGACCTGGATGGATGAAAATATTACAGATATACGTGACCTGGATGGATGAATATTAAGATATACCAGGACCTGCGATGGATGAATATTAACAGAATACCGTGACCTGGATGGATGAAAATATTACAGATATACCTGACCTGGAGGATGAATATTACAGATATACCGTGAACACTGGAGGATGGAATATTACAGATATCCATGACCTGGATGGATGTGAATTATTACCAGATATAACCGTGACCGGGATGGATGAATATTACAGATATCCACAGACACTGGATGGAATGATATTACAGATATTACCGGAACTGGATGGATGAATATTCAGAATACCGTGCCATGATGAAATGAATATTACAGAATTATACCGTGACCTGGATGGATGAATATTACAGATATACCGTGACATGGAGTGGATGAATATTACAGAATATATACGTGACCTGGATGGATGAATATTAAAGAATTACCGTAGACCTGGATGGTGAATATTCAACAGATATACCGTGACCTGGATGAGATGAATATACAGATATACCGTGACTGGATGGATGAAGATTAAAGACTATACCGTGGACCTGGATGGATGAATATTACAGATATACCGTGGACCTGGATGGATGAATATTACAGATATACCGTGACCTGGATGATGAATATTACAGATATACCGTGAACTGGATGTGAATGAATATACAGATATTTACCGTGACCTGGATGGATGGAATATTACAGATAGATTACCGTGACCTGGGATGAAATGAATATTACAGATATACAGTGACCGGAATGGATTGAATATGTACAGATATACCGTGACCTGATGGATGAATATTACAGATATACCATGACCTGGAGGGATGGAATATTACAGATTATACCTGACCTGGATGGATTGAAAGATTACCAGATATACCGGTGACCTGGATGGATGAATATTACAGATTATACCGTGACCTGGATGGATGGAATATTAAAGATATAACGTGACCGGGATGGATGATATTACAGATTATACCGTGACCTGGATGGATGAAATATTAACAGATATTACCGTGACCTGGAGGCATGAATATTAAAGATATACCGTGACCTGGATAGATGAATATTACAGAAATACCATGACCTGGGAATGGATGAATATTACAGAATATACCGTGACCTGGATAGAATGAATATTACAGATTCTACCGGTACCTGGATGGCTGAATATTACGATAACCAGGACATGGATGGGTGAATTACAGATATACCGTGAACCTGGATGGATGAATTGACAGATAATACCGTGACCTGGATGGATGAATATTACAGATATACCGTGACCTGGATGGATGAATATTACAGATATACCGTGACCCTGATGGATGAAATTACAGATATACATGTGACCGGGAGGGATGATGTATTACAGATTAACCGTGACGGATGATGAATATTACAGATTAGTACCGTGACCGGATGGATTGAATATTAACAGATATACCGTGACCTGGATGGCTGACTATTACAGATATACCGTGAACCTGGATGGATGATATACAGATATATACGTGACCTGGATGGATAGAATATTACAGATATACCGTGACTGGATGATGAATATTACAGATAGAACGTGACCTGGATGGATGAATATTACGCTTTATTACAGTGCCCTGGATGGATGAATATTAAAGATATACAATGACCTGGATGGATGAATATTACGATATAACGAGGAACCTGGAGGATGAATCTTACAGATATACCGTGACGGATGGATGAATATTACCAGAATACCAGACCGGAGGATGAATTATTACAGATATAACGTGACCTGGATGGATGAATATACAGATCTACCGTGACGGATGGGGAATATACAGATATTACCATGACCTGAATGGATGAATGAATATAACAGATTACCGTGAACTGGATGCAAGATATACGATTATACCGTGACCTAGAGGATGAATATACAGATATACCGGACCTGCGAATGAATGAGATTACAGATATACAGTGGACCTGAAGAATGAAATGAATATACAGATATACCGTGACTGATGAATGAAGGATATTACAGATATAAACATGGACCTGGATGGAGATATTACAAATATAACTGACCTGGATGAATGAATATTACAGAGATACCGTGACTGGATGCATGGATATTACAGATATACCGTGACCTGGATGGATGAATATTACAGATTACCGTTGACCTGGGTTGTGAATGAATATACAGATATAACCGTGATCTTGGAGGGAATGAATTTATACAGATATACCGTGACAGTGGATGGATGAAATATACAGATATACCGGTGACAGGATGAATAGATTAGTCACCAAGAATTATACCGTTGACCTGGATGAAATGAAAACCATTACAGATTTATACCGTAACACCTGGATCGGAGAATATTACAGATATACATGACCTGGATGGATGAAATTACAGATATACCGTTGACCTGGAATGGATGAATATTTACAGTAACGTGACCTGGAGGGATGATATTTACAGATTGTACCGTGACCTGGGTGAATTAAGAGTACAGAATATACCGTGACCTGGATGGATGAATATTACCGCTATACCGTGACCTGGATGGATGATATTACAGATATACCGTGACCTGGATGGATGAATATTACAGATGTACCGGACCTGGGTGAATGAATATTACAGATATACCGTGACCTGGATGATGAATATTACATAGTTAACCTGACCGGATGGTGAATATTAACAGATATACCGTGACCTGGATGGATGACTATTACAAGATTAACCGTGACCTGGATGGATGGACTATTACAGATATACCGTGACCTGGCTGGATGACTATGAATAGTACAGATAATAACGTGACCTGGATGGTATGACTATTACAGATATACAGTGACCTGGACGGATATGACTATTACAGATATTCCGTGACCTGATGGATGATATTACAGGATGTACCGGGACCTGAGGTGAATGAATATTACAGATATACCGTTGATCGGATGGATGAATATTACAGATATACCCGTGACGTGGAGGGAATATGACAGATATAACCTGACCTGGATGAATGAAGATTACAGAATATACCGTGACCTGATGCAGGAATATTAAAGATATACGTAACCTGGATGGATGAATAATTACAGATATACCGTGACATGATGGTGAATATTACAGATATAACGGTGGACCTGGATGGAGAATATTACAGAATACCGTGACCTGAGGGATGAATATTACAGATATTACCGTGCCTGGAATGGATGAATATTACCAGATATTACCGTGACCTGGATGGATGAATATTACAGTATTACCGTTTTGACACTGGATTGAATGAATCTAAGAGCTACCGTGACCTAGAGGATGGAATATTACAGATATACAGTGGACCTGGATGAAGGAGTATTTACAGAATACCGTGACCTGAAGGATGAAAATGAATATTACAGATATACCGTGACATGGATGAATGCAATGAATATGACAGAATGAAAACATAGAACCTGAGGATGAACTATTACAAATCTACCATGACCTGGCGAATGAAGGAATATTACAGATTTACAGTGAACCTGGATGGATGACTATTACAGATAAGTACCGGGACTGGATGGGATGAAATACAGAATTGTACCGGACCGTGGGGTGGAATGAATATTACAGATATACCGTGACCGGGATGGATGAATATTACAGAGTATACCGTGACGTGGATGGATGAATAATACAGATATACCATGACCTGGATGAATGAATTTACAGATATACCAGTGACCTGGATGAATGAATAATTACAGATTATACCGTTACCTGGAGGGATGAATATACAAGATACCTGACCTGGATGGAGAATATTACAGATATACCGTGACCTGGATGGATGAATATTACAGATATACGTGACGGGTGGATGAAATTACAGATGTACCGTGACCTGGTGAATGAATATTACGATTACGTGGACCTGGATGGATGAATATTACAGATGATACCGATGACAGGATGGTATGAATATTACAGATATACCGTGAACATGGATGGTGATATTACAATGTACCGTGGGACCTGGGTGAATGGAATATACAAGATATACCGATTGACATGGAAGGATGAATAGTACAGATATACCGTGACTGGATGGATGGAATAATTACAGATATTACCATGACCTGGAGGGATGAATATTACAGAGTATACCGTGCCCTGGATGGATGAATAGTACAGATAACCATGAACCTGATGGATGAATATTACAGATATTACCGTGACCTGGAGGCCGGAATATTACAGATTTACCATGACCTGGATGGATGAATATTACAGATATACCGTGACCTGGAGGGATAGAATATTACAGAATATACCATGACTGGATGGATGAATTATTAAGAATATACCGTTGACTGGATGGATGAATATACAGAGATTACCGTGATCTGGATGAAGGAAATATTACAGATAATACCGTGACCTGGATGGATGAATATTACAGATTATTACCGTGACCGGAGGGATGAATATTCAGATATACCATGACCTGGATGGATAAATATTACAGATATAACCATGACTGTATGGATGAATATTACATATTATACCGTGACCTGCATGCAATAATATTACAGATATACCGTGACTGGTATGAATGAATATTACAGATATACCGTGACCTGGATGGCTGAACATTACAGAATATACCGGTGACACTGGATGGATGAATATTACAGATATACCGTGATCTGGATGAATGAATATACAGATTATACCGTTGACCTGGAATGGATGAATTATACAGATATACCGTGACCTTGGATGGATATGCAATATTACCGATATACAGTGACCTGGATGACTGAATTATTACAGATATTACCATGACTGGATGGAGGAATATTCAGATATACGTGCCTGAGGAATGAATATTAAGATATTAACCATGACCTGATGGAGGAAATTACAGATATTAACCGGGACATGGGATGGCATGAATATTACAGATATACCCTGACTGGATGATGAAGATTAAGAATCCGTGACCTGGGGATAGATGAATATACAGAATACCGTGACCGGATGGATATGACTAATACACGATATACCCGTGACCTGATGATGAATATTACAGATGACCGTGACCTGGATGGAGAATATTACAGATATTACCGTTGACTGGAGGGATGAATATTACAGATAGGACCGTGACCTTGGATTCTGAATGAATATTACAGTTTATACCGTGACCTGGATGAATTAATATTACAGATTATACCGGTGACCTGGATGAATTGGAATATTACGATATACCGTGACCGGAATGAATGAATATTACAGATATACCGGACCTGGATGAATGAATATTACAAGATTACGGGACCTGGAGAATGAATATTGACAGATATACCGTGACCTGGATGATGAATATTTACAGATATACCGTGACTTGATGGATGAATATTACAGATAGACATGACCTGGCATGAAGGAATATTACAGATATACCGTGACTGGATGGAGGATATTACAGTATACTGGCCTGGATGAATGAATATTACAGATATTACCGTGCCCTAGGATTGAATGAAAATTATTACAGATTACCGTGACATGGATGGATGAGAACCTTCAATGAGCAATACAATGATAAGATATGAAAATATTGTAATTCGACAATATTGTTAGAATTGAGCAAACATGTTCAAGGTAACATTGTTGAAAGTATTAATCAACCTAAAGAAGAAAACTATTTCATCTAAAATGAAGAAGGTTGCTCAAGTTCTTAGTATATAATAAACAGTTGTAAATGACTAAGTTTAGGCACACCGCAAAAAGTTCAGATGTTGTGATTGTACAAACCGGAATCAAAATTCTTCTCGAGCTGTGAACAAAAAATCAGAACAAGATTATCCAACAGTGCTATTTATTTAGCATCTCAAAAGAGGCAAAGGTTTTATGTAAAAAAATAATATTCATATCACCAAGTAGGACCCCCAGCGTTACTATAAAATATATTGGTTATTTAGATATATGAATGACATATTATATACAAAATATAAACACTGGAAGACTATGTTACTATTGGGGTATGAATATGACATCTTATATTAAAATATAAACCCTGGAAGGCAAGACTCTATGTTACTATGGTGATTGAATGACATTATATACAATATAAACCTGGAAAGACTGGTTACTCATTGGTGATATGAATGACATTTATATACAAATATAAACCCTGGAAAGGGGACTATGTTATATGGTGTATGACTGACATTTATATACCCAAATATACACCCTGGAACGACTGTGTTACTATTGGTGATATGAATGCATTTATATAACAAATATAAACCCTGGAAAGACTGTTGGGTACTAGTGGTGATATGAATGACATTTTATACCCAATATACACCCTTGAAAGACCGTGTACTATACGGTGATATGAATGACATTTATATACAAAATATTACACCCTGGAAAGACCGGTGTTACTATCGGTGATATGAATGACATTTATATACCAATATAATACCCTGAAAGACTATGTTACTATCGGTGATATGAATGACATTTATATACCAAATATAAACCCTGGAACGACTGTGTACTATCGGTGTGCTATGAATGACTTTATATTACCCAACCATACCCAGTATGTATCATTAACATTCTACCCTCCTACCCATTACTCTATACACAGTATGTCATTAACATTCTACCCCCCCTACCCATTACACTATAACCAGTATGTCATTAACATTCTACCCCCTACCCATTACACTGTACCCAGTACGTATCATTAACATTCTACCCTTCCTACCCATTACACTATACCCAGTATGTCATTAACATTCTACCCCCCTACCCATTACACTATACCCAGTATATATCGTTAAAATTCTACCCCCCTACCCATTACACTATACCCAGTATGTATTATTAACATTCTACCCCCCTACCCATTACACTATACCCAGTATGTATTATTAACATTCTACCCCCCTACCCATTACACTATACCCAGTATGTACCATTAACATTCAACCCCCCAACCAATACACTATACCCAGTATGTACCATTAACATTCTACCCCCTACCCATTACACCATACCCAGTATGTATCATTAACTTTCTACCCCCTACCTATTACACTATACCTAGTATGCATCATTAACATTCTACCCTTTACTCTATGCTCAGTATGTGTCATTAACATTATACCCTCCTACCCATTACACCCTACTAGTATGTATCATTATAATACTGTTAATGATGTAGAATTCCCATTGATACTACTGTTACTGTTGCAGAATTCTCATTGGAGTCAATACTACTGTTACTGATACAGAATTCCATTGGGGTCTATTACTGTTGCTAATGTAGCATGCCCATTGGGGTCCAACTACTGTTACTGGTGTAGAATGCCCATTGGGGTCAAAATACTTTTACTGATGCAGAATTCCATTGGGGCCAGTACTACTGTTACTGAAGAATTCCATTGGAGCCAGTAGTACTCTTTCTGATGTAGAATACCAACTAGGGTCGATACGAATTTTAATGATGCAGAATTTCCATTGGGATCAATACTACTGTTACTGATGTAGAATACCCATTTGGTTCAATACTACTGTTACTGATTCAGAATGCCCATTCGGGTCAATACTACTGTTGCTGATGTAGAATGCCATTTGGTCAATACGAATGTACATGATGTAGAATGCCCATGGTGGTCAATACGAATGGTAATGATGCAGAATGGCCATTGGGGCAACACGAATGTTACTGATGTAGAATGCCCCTTGGGGTCAACACGAATGTTACTGATGTAGAATGCCCCTTGGGGTCACACAAATGTTACTGATGTAGAATGCCATTGGGTCAATACTACTTTTAATAGAGTTAGAAGCCCATTGGGCTCAATACTACTGTTACTGATGCAGAATGCCCATTTGGTCAATACGAATGTTACTGATGTAGAATGCCCATGGCGGTCAATACGAATGTTAATGATGCAGAATGGCATTGGGGCAACACGAATGTTACTGATGTAGAATGCCCCTTGGGGTCAACACGAATGTTACTGATGTAGAATGCCCCTTGGGGTCAACACAAATGTTACTGATGTAGAATGCCCATTGGGGTCAATACTACTTTTACTGATGTAGAATGCCCATTGGGCTCAACACCATGTTACTGATGTAGAATGCCATTGGGGTCAACACAAATGTTACTGATGTAGAATGCCCATTGGGGTCAACACAATGTTATGATGTAGAATGCCCATTCGGTTCAATACTACTGTTACTGATGCAGAATACCCACTCAGGTCAATACTAATGTTACTGCTGAGACTGCCTATGGGGTCAATACTACTGTTACTGATGTAGAATACCCATTCAGGTCAATACTAATGTTACTGATGTAGAATGCCTATTGGGGTCAATACTACTGTTACTGATGTAGAATACCCATTCAGGCCAATACTACTGTTAAGATGTAGAATGCCTATTGGGGTCAATACTACTGTTACTGATGTAGAATGCCTATTGGGGTCAATACTACGTTACTGATGCAGAATGCTCATTCTGGTCAATACTACTGTTACTGATGTAGAATGCTCACGGGGTTCATTACTACTGTACTGATGTAGAATGGCCATTGGGGTCAATGTGAAATTACTGATGTAGAAAGAACTTCTCAGGGGAAGTGCCCTATGTGTGAATCTCAGTTTTCTGTGTTGGTAATTTCAGAATCATGGTCTTAGTCTTACACGTGCTGCCTGCACAGCTGTCATGTTGTGTTAGGATGAAGCGTTGTCCATGGGAGAGGCAGCTCATTGAGGGACCAGTGTCCACTAATGCGCTTGAACTAGGTGATTATGGGGCTAATTCACAAAGGGCTTATCATGTTACCTCCCTGGTTATTGGTCAATTGCTGTTTTTTTTGGAAATAACCATCAGGTGCAACACACACTAAAATTGTAAATAGTTCATAGAGTTACCGACTGTCTATTGAAGTGATTGTGCTAATGATAGGAATAGTAATGATTACAAAGCAGTTGCTTCTAATTTATTCATTTTCTGACATTTTCAAAATGAGCATCTTTAAATGGTAGATCTGACAATGTGGCCACAGAGGTGCCTTATTCAGGCTAATGAAACAGCTGGTTAATAGGCTGGAGAAAAATGTGATCATAAGCAGAACGTGTCGCTCTCCCAATGTGCCCTTTGTGCAATTTAGCCAAATGCAGTGACTTTTCTTGCTGTTAAGAAATAATGAATGAACTGCGCTTGTTTCAGAGGGCATCGGCTTTCTTTTGCTGCTACACTCGCGCTTTGCTGCTGACAGTTCAAGAAATGTCTTGTTGGAAGAAATGTTCTCCAAAGCTCCATGGATTTGGTTATAGATTGTCGGGTTACTGCATCTTTCTATCTATCTATCTATCTATCTATCATCTATCTACTATCTATCTATCTATCTACTATCTACCAACGTTTTTGAACTTGTGACCATTTAAGCAGAAATATCAGATCCATGTCTACAGAAATCTTATTTTTTAATTAGTTTAATGATCATTCAGTAGATCTATCCATAATACAGAGAAGTTCTGCTCCACTGTATTATGTTGATTGATATGAGGATCTGTAAACAGTGGCTACAGCAACAATTAGAGGATTCGTTTTAACAGTCCATATAGTGATGTTACTTTATTTGCAACATCATCACCCTTCATTGCCATCGGTCATTATGTAACTCTGTGTGCTTATATTGTGTTTCCATTCTTGTTAAAATGACATTACGGACTGTTAGGCCCAGGGTGTGTGTTTTCTCATAATTACAATGATGTTAGATCAGAGATGTCCCTGGTCTGCCACAGGTATAAACTACAACTCTCAGAAATATGTCATACAGATTTCCAGTATCTTCATGTATTGGCTGTATGGAGAGACAGCTTGTATGTAAATGTAAAATACACTTCTGCTCAGAGAAGAGAAGTAAAAAGATGTTTAGAGATTTCTGTTATTTCTTTAAAAATCACTCAGTGTGCAATGTCCTGGATAGATAAAGTATAAATCCCATTGAAATGATTTCTTATGATTCTGCAAGATTTTGGATAAGGTCCATGTAGTTTCAAGGGGAAAATAACTGATGTTTTTCGAACGATTATCAATCCAAGTCATTAAAAGTATTATATATACAAAGAGAACAGGTTTTAGTGGTGCTCCTGGTGCATAGGGCAAATAGGTCACCATTGATTTCAGCAAAAAACTTCTGTGATTGAGTGAGCCAGATGCAACACTAAAAAATGATCCTTCTGTATATTGCATTCTCTGTGCCTAACAAGGTGCAGACCATTTGACTTGACAACCTTACTGTGCTCCTTTGGAATCATATTCTTGTTTCAAAACATTCTAATTGATAAGAACAGTGTCAGATCAATATTGCATGATGGGGGATTAGTGTAGTTTGTCATAAATGAGAAGGATCGGTCTTTATTGAGGCTAGTAGCCCCTAGGCTTCCAGCTAGAGGAGTGTAAAAACAGGTGTGGTGTCTTATTCCTTGCACATTTATTTTTTAGAGACAAATGTTGTACCTTTCATTGACAGGGTATTTTCTGAATAACTTCTTTCATGTCTCCCTACATTGGCTACATTTTTAACTGTCCTTAGTATTAGCAAATGATATAGCTAAAGATTTCCAGTCTAACAGGGCCTGGCGGAACCATTTATTAGACAGTCAGTTACAATGAGAAAGTTGTCAAGGCTGCTTTTCATGCTCCCACTAACCAAGTCCCAGATACATTTTTCTTCAAGATATTCTTTGTTGCTGTGGAAACTCTCAACTGCCAATTAGGCTGCTGGTTATAACATGTGATGTGAAAATTTCTTGTCTAGCCAATAGTATTGAGACATGCTACAATTTAAAGGGACTTTCTTATTCACAAATGTCATTACTAGAAACCCGGCGGACTCATGTAATGAACACCTGAAACACATTTATTGTAAAATCAGAAATTGAATATCCTTGGTAATATTCAGCAATAAATGTGCTTTTTGGAGCCTTGTCTTATTGTAAGATCTGTCCTTTGTGAGTTCTGTGCTCCCAAGCCCTTTAAACATGTGGCCTTACTGGTGGAAGGGTTACTAAAGTGCTGAATATCTCCGTAAAGTGTGACTTTTCATAAAATGTGTTCCAGTACATCTTTACTTACAGGAGCAGGATTATCCAAAAGACAACCTAGGCACCTTCAGGGGACCCAGCTTTAGAAGCAGCAACAATATTATAGCCCATATATAATATATATAGTAAAGAAGGAGCCTACATGACAGAATTCTGAATATTTGTTTGTAGTGTGATTTCTGGTAAAACGTCCCCTTATATTATAGAATTCTATTTATTCTAACCCATGCTGTAGTGGCGCTTAGGCTACACTGTGCAGATGTAATTTAGCTGCTTGGCCTTTGCCCTGCTAGTAAAGTAAATCTAGTGTTAAACTAGACATTGAAGTTTCCTTGGTAATGCAACATGAGGAGTGAGTATTATTTTCACTTGTCCTCTATTTTATGTTTAAACCAATGTCTTAACTGTATATTTACTAACCGGTTCGCTTGGGATCTGGAAATCAGGCCTAATGCAGAATTTGACGCCACATTTTCTAGAACTGGGGCATGTGTACGCGGCATTTCAAAATGGGATTTGAAAATTGCAAGAATTTGTTATGCACTGTATGGGATGTGAGCTTGTGTGTGCCAACACCACATTACTAAGAGTTGGGTATGCACCTGTCCTGCCTTGGGAATACGGGTCACACAGTTTGGATACACTAATCTTATAGTGTGCCCCCCTAATCTTAAAGGAGAGAATAACTATCTAGTGAGCAGAATATTAAAGCCTTAGTAGGTATAGCATAGATTCCTTTTGGCCTAGATGACATTTTAAAAAGATTTGGTCCGGGTTAACAGCGTTTACTTTATGGTTTTTATTTTGACATATGCAAATTGGCCAAGGTTGAAGTCGGGGGGGGGGGGGTTCTTTATAAACCCCACATCCACCTGAGAAGCCAGAAGAACTGGTTTGTTGAGAGAACCTGATATGTTGTGTTGTGTGTTCTTTAAAATCCCACATGCTATTACAACAGGAAATGTATTGATGTGGATAATTAAAAGTGAAAATAGAAGAGCCATAAAATAAACTTTGTAGAAAAACAGCCAGTTTTTTTATATATATATATAGTTAGCCCCAGAAAATTTAGTATTTTATGCCAAAATGTAGAGAGAGAAATCCGTGTATCACCAATTACTTTAACTGCCTAGTCAGAGCCTAGCTTATTTAGTGATAAATACATATAGGTGAAGCCTGCCACGCTACTTCTCTTGCTTCCTGTTCGTGGCTGTCAGTCAAATGCTTGACGGTGAGGCCACCCCCAATTACCTGACAGCATCTCACTGCTGCTGCTTGTGCTCAAATGCAGCAGGAAGTGGCACCCAGGCGGCGAGGGACCGGGTCTGGTAAGTCTTTTAATTGGCATCTTTCTTAAAAACTAATAATGTGAAAATTAGGATGGGGGGGGGGGTGCTGAACCTAAATACATTTTATTTCATGGCTGGACTTGGTTAAACTAGTCTATTAATGATGACTTCACAGTCAGTACACTGACAAATGTTCTTTTTATTATATATCTGTGCTGATTATAATCCATTGTTTATCTAATTCTAGGTGTGAAGAAATGTCGATCAGCATGCATGAGAATCGCAAGTCAAGAGCCAGTACTGGCTCTATGAACATCTATTATTCCACAAGTCTTCTTATGCTGACAGCGTCTTGACCCATCTAAACCTATTACGTCAACAATGTCTCTTCACAGATGTCCTGTTACTGGCAGGAAACCGGTCTTTCCCCTGCCACCGGGCCGTCCTTGCTGTTGCAGTCGCTACTTTGAAGCTATGTTTAGTGGTGGGACTTAAAGAAAGTCAAGTAATGAGGTGAATTTCCACAGTGCTATTCACCCAGAAGTCCTTGAACTCCTTCTAGATTATGCATATTCCTCTAGAGTCATCATCAATGAAGAAAATGCAGAGTCCCTTCTTGAAGCTGGTGACATGCTGGAATTTCAAGATCCGAGATGCATGTGCTGAATTTTGGAAAAAAATCTCCATCCAACAAACTGTCTGGGTATGCTGCTTCTCTCTGATGCTCATCAATGCACTAAGTTATATGAACTGTCTGGAGAATGTGTCTTAACAACTTCCAAACCATCTGTAAAACAGAAGATTTCCCCAGCTTCCTAAAGAACTAGTGGTACAGCTATTATCCAATGAAGAGCTAGAAGAAGGAAGATGAACGCATGGTATATAGTATGCGATGAAACTGGTTCATTATGATCTAAATAAGAGGCAATGTTACCTCTCTGAGTTGCTTCAGACTGTAAGGTTAGCTCTTTTGCCAGCAATTTATCTCATGGAAAATGTAGCAATGGAAGAACTTATCATCAAACAGAAGAAAAGCAAAGAGCTGGTAGAAGAAGCCATTAGGTGCAAGTTAAAAATACTGCAAAACGATGGTGTAGTTACAAGCTTATGTGCCAAACCTCGGAAAACTGGCCATGCCTTGTTTCTCCTGGGTGGGCAGACTTTTATGTGTGATAAATTGTACCTGTAGATCAAAAAGCAAAAGAGATTATACCCAAAGCAGATATCCCGAGCCCTCGCAAAGAATTTAGCGCCTGTGCGATTGGCTGCAAAGTGTATATCACTGGTGGCGGGGATCAGAAAATGGTGTTTCAAAAGATGTTTGGGTCTATGACACTCTCCATGAGGAGTGGTCAAAAGCTGCACCTATGCTTGTGGCAGGTGGTCATGGATCTGCTGAACTTAAGCACTGTCTTTATGTTGTAGGGGGAAACACTGCAGCCACAGGTTGCCTTCCTGATCTCCATCTGTATCCTTAAAACAAGTTGAAACAATATGACCCTGTAAGCAACAAATGGACCATGGTTGCTCCTCTGAGGGAAGGTGTAAGCAATGCTGCAGTTGTTAGTGCAAAACTCAAATTATTTCATTTGGAGGAACTAGTGTTAGTCATGACAAGTTGCCCAAGGTGCAGTGCTATGACCCCACTGAAAACCGATGGTCTGTACCAGCTACTTGCCCTCAGCCTTGGCGCTACACAGCTGCAGCAGTACTGGGAACGCAAATTTTCATCATGGGGGGAGATACAGAATTTTTGCCTGTTCAGCTTACAAATTCAACACGCGAAACATATCAGTGGACTAAGCTAGGCTGGCATGT
This sequence comes from Hymenochirus boettgeri, assembly GCA_019447015.1. Taxonomy (NCBI): domain Eukaryota; kingdom Metazoa; phylum Chordata; class Amphibia; order Anura; family Pipidae; genus Hymenochirus; species Hymenochirus boettgeri. The sequence goes on along the minus strand of CM033469.1, from coordinate 355,815,207 downwards.
GACAGCCAAACGCATGAGTTGTCATGCAGTCGCATCTGGCAATAAACTTTTTGTGGTTGGAGGGTTATTGGAATCCAGAGATGCAAAACACTGGACTGCTATGACCCCAACTTGATGTGTGGAACAGTATAACAACTGTACCGTACTCTCTCATTCCTACGGCATTGTCAGCACATGGAAACATTTGCCATCCTAAAGCACTAACATATTCTTAAGGTAAGGAACAGATAGAGAACTTAAGTAATTATTTGTAATGTTAACACTTTTTCTTGTAGTTTTTAGCTTGGGTTTGACTGTGACATTACTCTCAATGCTCAGCATATGCTAAAAGAAGAAGTAAAGCGAGACACACTTACATTAGAGGATTGAAAGGCTTCTGCATGAAGCTATGGAAGTGAAGTCACCCAACTCTCTATGGAAGTGCGGTGTCTTCTTTATCATTGAACTGGCAAATGGCGGAGCTACTGTGCATGTGACCGAGTCATGTTGTTTGTCATCTGAGGGAACATTGCCCTTTAATCGAGTGTGTAGTGTCCATCTCTCGGGAAACCTCTAAATTATTTCTTAAAAACATAACTTTTGTGAATTTTAAGGCAACAATCCAGGACCAGGATCACCATATTCTATTCCCATTTGAGTTACTTTTAGATATTCTTAAAAAAAAATCCAAGAAGCCTAAAAATGTACATATGGCAACTTTTTATTGATGTCTATGGACTAGGTAACTAACTGAGGCAGTAGATTGGCTCCGGGAGCCTGCTTTAATAATAGTTTTCTGGCACTTGGTGATAAATTCACCACACTTGCTGGACAGGTTTGGTGATTCTTGTGATGAATGCTCTGTCAATGAACTGTTGAGGATTTAGTCCGGGGAAGATGACATTTCTCTCGTGCACCATGAAGACAGGGGCCTCGATTTCTTCCCAAACAGAAACTCACCAAGACTCGCACCAGCTGCACACACTTCCTATTGCTTGTAGACAGTGTAAATAAAATGACTCATTCCTCTTCCTCATTCATTTGGTGTTTGCAGCATTTGACTGGATTGAAATCTCTGTAGTAGAACTTTCTGATTGACCTTTGGGTAAACATGTGGCTCTAAAACTGGAAAAATTTTTACTTTTCCTTTTTCTCACCTGAGGGTAAAGGTGCAACCCTGAGATTGCTGCGTCAGTGAGAGAAATGTAAATTGAATTCATGTTTTGCTTCTGTGTGAAAGGAGAGTACAGCATGTCCATCATTCGTTATCTAGTTTTGTCTTAATAGTCATAGGGAAAAATGAATGATACTGAGCTAAAAATTACAGCTGCCATGGGTTTATCCATGGTGTGGCCTTAGTGCACCAATTGGCTGCTTCTAGCTTTGCTGCAATGCTACTGTTATGTTTAAAGCTCATGGAAATGTGGCTACTATTCCTTACTTGTTTTAAACGACAAATGTAATAGTTAGAAAGCTGATAGATATAAGACTATCCTGCACAATGTTCTGTGCCCGTTTGTGTTCATGCATGTAAAAGATGACATCACAGCCAATGACAGAATGCTGTACCCCTAGCTGCTACTCTGAGCATGCTCAAGCTTATAACCAGCTCACTAAATTGCTGAAAGGGGGGGTAAGCAAATAAGGTAATTAACACACTCTACCCCTGAGGTATCCAGGAGCCCTAAGATAATGATTGGGATAAAGGTGGGATATCTCAATAATTTTAGAGGGGCCATTATTTCTAAATAATCTACTAAAAAAATAGATTGCTTGTGGAATAAATGTTAATTTGAAAAAGACCACTAGTGCTCCTCTTATCAATATAGGTTATGTATGCTGTTGGACGCACGGGCATTCAAACTGAGTGCGAGTGTGAGACAATGGGACCCTAGTTTTCTATTAATATATAAACACTAACCTAATTTTTCCTTCTCCTTATTATGGTTGCATTATGTTAAGATATACGTGATATATTCTCTAGTGCTCTGTGTAAACAAATAACAAAGAGCTATAAATGTAGATGTCCCTGCACAGCTGAAATGACAATTGAGATTTTCCCTGCATTTGTCAGTTCTGGAGTTTCCTTCTTGGCTCTCTGAGACGGGAGTGAGAACATTGTGTTAAAAAGTAGTTTGGCAGCTCAGAACAGAACATAGAGGAAAGTAATGGATCATGTCATGACACATTATCATTAAAGGGTTACAGTAACTAAATGTGCTGGTCTCCCAGTCGGGAGACATTTGCCTGTACATTTTAGTTGCAGGTTTGCAGCTTGCTTTAAAAAAACCAGAGCCATGAAAACACTCCAGCTAGTTTCTGAAACATACAAATAGCAATGTTCATAGTTCGGTTGCTGTCCAGTAATTTGCCGGCCTTTCCAGGTGACCATGTCATGGGTGTAGAGAGAGCTCCATGCTAATCGTCCCTGCTACATTGAAAAAAGCTCAAAAGTTAAAAACTTAGATATTTTAAACCACAAATCCAGTAAAATCTACCCAAACATTGTCCCTTTAAAAAGCAACATAGCAGCTCCCATTTCAAAGTATAAATTGAATATTTGTGATGGAGATACTAACAGGGTGATGCAATTCCTGTCACTTTAAAGAAACTCATTTGGACCACAGTTACCCTTTAAAGTGTGTATCACATGCACTGAGATATATCATCATGGTGCAATGGCACAGTGGGGGTGATAACTGCTCTCAATGTCTTGCTCATACTTAAGCCTCGTACACACGTGCGATCGCGGTCCGACCCGCAACGCACGATGTGTCCGAATGTTCGTTTTGGGCGTTAATCGGCCCGTGTATGGGTCCTTATTGGCCGAAACGGCCGGTCGTTCGGAGACCCGTCCAATCGGTTGGGCAACGATCCCGATCGCTCGATAAAGTGCCCATACACGGGCCGATTGTCGGGCGAAACGAACGTTTGGATACATTGTGTGCGCTTCGGGACACGCAATCGCACATGTATACAACCCTTACATTTTAAAAGAGAACCATTGTTCTAAATGGACTAACAACCTTCCCCAGTCCTTTACCTAAAGGAAACTTTACATACAGCAGTAGGTGCAAATCTTACCAAACCTTCCTATTACAACAATGTGAAATTTAGAGTCTCTGTGAAGCAGTTAACCTTTCATTAGCTCAGTAAGAGGATAAAGACCAGGGCATTGTTCTGTTAGCAGATGGGGCTAACCTCATCTTCATTAGGACTCGCCAATACAACTGTGCTACAGTTTTGCGACTCCCTGAATATTTGTTGCAAGTAGTCATTGTCCTGAAACTCGCATCTGCCTTACTGTCATCAAATTAAAGTGTTTATTTCTTTCATTTTGTCCACAGTACAGACAGGGGACCTCAGCTGTGAAGACTGGAGGAGATCTAATAGATGAATACAGAATTACGTTACTGCTTGAAAGAATTTGCCTGCATCTTGTTGGCAAGGCCCTTTTACAGCAAGGACTGCGGGGCCCCTGGGGCAGTAAAAGGTTTACAGTCCGTCCGGTCACAAGGGACTCCAGTGTTTGTAATCTTATTGTATGTGCTCCATATCAGTGTTAACCCTTTCTGGGACAGAATTATTCTGTTGTGTACATCCGCCAGCTCGGTGCTTCGATGGGCTTTCTTGTCCTCACAACCGACTTGGGCCCAGATGGAAAAAAAATCTTTTCTCCTGAACCGTGAAATGTTTTACAAGCTACCAGGAGGGCTAGAAGGCACCAATCAGGGAAACGTCACATTGGATCACATTGTACAGCATACAGCTTAATACAAGACTACACCAATGATCAATGCCAGGGGAGATGTTAACCTTGCAGCACTATCGGTTCTCAGCACAAAAGTCAATAAAGTTGTGAAAACCTCAGTGGATGGTCAACTGAGGTGGGGAAGGGGGAGAAGAACCTGTGAAAAGCTATTTGACTTCTTACTCCCATCACTTTGTCATTTCATTACCGCTGTATAAGACTTGGAACTGTCACTCACCTCTGTACATTCCTTGTTGTCTGTTATAGTCCAGTGCTGTCTGCATGCTGATATAATGCCTGTCGCATTCACAGTAGGGGGCTAGCTGAACTGAATGGTTTTATTTTAAGTGTAAGCAACAATGGTCTTAAATACTCGTTGTGCAGCCATATCATCTCATTGCAGCCATAGGGGTTAAGGGGAATAACCTAATGCTGCCCTTATAGAAATGCGTTATAGCTTCAGTTCTCTTCTGTCCAAGAATAGATTCTTAAGGTGCAAAGTTTCCCTTTGTTTGAATTTGCACCAATGAGATGTAAGCTTGTTACTGCAGTTAGATAATATCTGGTAGTTGCTGTAGATTATAGCGTGGGCAAACATTTGCACCTTTTATGTATTGCCTCCAAAAAACACACTCCCACTCCATCTTATTGTGTGTGTACACAGCAAATACGGTGTGCACCGAGGAAGTGCTGTGGATTTACTTCTTGCCTTTATTTACATCTACACATTTCTCCATATACATCAGTGAATCCTATAACCCACTCTCCGTATAGATAGCAACTGCACAAACTGCACCCATGTGCCTGTTTTGAATGTAAAGGTTCCCTTTCAGAAAGTGATTGATTGCACCCATAGCTGCTGCCACTAAGAGTTTTAAAACCCTCCTCAAACCAGCAGATAAACAATCCACTTTGTACATTAATGGTGACGGTGAACAGCCAAGACTTCGGATTGTAGGGAATTGACCGTAACCTTATATACAGTTTATTCATCCAATATTGACATAAACTCCTGTAACTCTGGGCTTCCCAAATCAAATAACCATCTTACTATAATAGTATCAGTGTAATGTCTAAACTTACATTCCCTAAAACACCTTTGATTGCTGTAAATGGATGCAGCTTCGTGTGTTAAATGTGCACAATTTCCATTATGGCTGAATGATCCCTTGTTTCTCTATAACGGGAGGTATAGGAAGGGAAATGTGAATCTTGGGGTAATTCATTGAACTCCCGTCATTTAAGCGTCATTAAAGCGTTGGGGGGGATGTTGGGAGTCTTTACAGAACAGTCTGGGATGTTTTTAGTCAGACAACCCTGGAGATGACTTGAAAGACTAGTTCCCACAATGAAGCTGCATGCGCGTTCTTGGTGTGCAGATATCCACGTATCAGTGTTAGGTTGGGTTCCATTGTATTCAGTGACTGGTTAAAGCTAGCATGCACAACGTTTCTCCTAGGTATATTTTAAACACTTCAATTTGCCTTGCAGCAAAGGTAAAAATAACCAGCACAGTGGAAGGTCATGAGTATGGAAAGGCGATTGCAGAAATGGAAGACCTGTTCTTAAATTACTGCTGGGGTAAACTAAGCTGTGTACATCCCTTAATAGGCCCTGAAGCTCTGCAGACCGTACCTTTCCTCCTGTCTCCAGTTTTTCACATAATGTTTTAGTGTCGTGTCTAGTGTGAACGCGTTCTGGCCTTTGAAGTCGCAAACTAAATATACCGATCGCCGCTTCCCGTTTGGGTGTTTGTTTTCACTCAAAATGCTCATTGTCTACTTTCAAGGATCCAAAGTTATTATTTATTTATTTTCGTTATGTTTTTTTTTTTTGCCAAAGCCACAGTTGTGGTGAACAGTTTTTTTTTTTTCTTTGGTTTCTGTTGTTTTATTGTATTTGTGGTAAAGAAAACAAATAAACTTGCACTGGTTGAATTTTCTAATCGTTTGTTGCTGTTTTTTTTACCTATACGCGTTACCACAACACTCAAGCCCTTCCTATTTATAATGGATACAGCGTGTAAGGTGTTAATAGTGTGTGAATCTGGGGAACAGGTCTAATTATCCACGGGTGTTAAGGCGCCAGGACACTGTACTTACAGGGCGGGAATGTTGGTAATAAACGTATCGGCTGGGTGGTTGTCTGGAACATCTTGTCGAAATAGTGTATGGGCACCTTTAGACATTTGATAGATTAGACGCTGTCTATGGACGAACCTATAATCTATATAATGTCTGCGTAATGTATGGCCAGCAGTAGAAACCTGGTAACTTATGTTTAAGGTTAGACAGCAAGTTATTTTAGGTGGCCATATAAATAGGACTTTGCAAATACAGTACTGAATGCACTACTATACACTACTGTGTACTAAATAAAACACTACTACTTATACTTTGTATAGGGGCAATCTTTGCATGGTCACTAAGGCTGGGTACACACAAGGCGATTTTTTTCCTGCCAAACTGACTGTTATTTCGTATATCGGTTGGTCCCGCAAACAAAAATTGCAGGCAAAATGCAGCCTCTGGCAACCGATATTTTCACCTGTGTGTACCCAGCCGAACACCAATAATTTGTGCCATACACCTGTTCCTTGTGTACAGAGGGTCCATGTGATTAGTAATGGTCCTGCAGCAGCTGTGTGAAGGAACAGATTCAGTGCACATGTCTTTGGGTCTTGGCTGTGAAGTGAACTGGCAGCCGGAGTAGTAATTTTGCACCCTAAAATGTGCCTTATTTTTCCAAACTTTTACAAAGTTTCTGTCAGAGCTGAGGATTCACAACTCTCCATGTCATGGAAAAAGTATGAGTCAGCAATCCAGGGTTCAAGTCCTTCACCTTGTTCTTCTTAAAATAGAATAAAACATTAGCAGGGAGAGAGTAGTAAAGACCGCTAACTAGCCAAATACATTAAAATGTAAAACGGGGCCTGTTTTGTCACGGTTAGGCGTCGGGCACAGATGCAATAAGCAAATCTTTATCGAGGTGTTTACGACCCCGCGATGCAGTAAATCTCACTAAGGGATTATTGCATTGTGGGATTGCGTCCAGTTAAGTAAGCAGCTTGTGTCTCCTGGCGCAAACAGCCTTACCTCTCTGATACAATTGAAATCTCCATTTGCTATTTGCCTAAGTGGCTAGACAGACAGACTTTTTTTTGAAAAAAGCCTATGGTTAGTCAATAAAAGAGACATTAAATTGCCATATTAAGTTACATTCTATTTTATTTGTCTTTTCACCAGTTGCATGTTGGGATCCCAATATATTTCATGCAAGTGTAATCATTTTATACTATTAGATAGAGAGAAGTCTGTGGCGGTTTTATATGTGAACACACAGGGATATATTTGCTGAGCCAATTTTGTGGTAGGACAATCCACTCCCTCGGATTAATAGGCTGCGGGATTCTGATGTCAGGGTGGCCCCGCGCTCTGCAGGGAACTTTCTAGGCTCATGGTCCTTGAAATGATGTGGGAATTTCAACTTGCTGCTCTACCGCTAAAGATCAGAAAGAAAGAAATAGAGAGAAAGAAACAAACCATCCACACGCTGAGGAAAAAGCATAGAGACCAACAAAAAACCTTGGCAGAAGACTTAAAGGTCTTTTCTCATTCTGCAGGCGGGTTGCTGTAGAAACGGAAAACAAAGGGCAGCCTTCCACCGTTAGCTTCATTGTTCAGGCCTAATTCATTTTAGTCTGACACCGTCTGAATAGGAGAGTGATAACGTTACTTCTATCAGTGTTTTATATGTAACTAATGCTAAAAGCAAGGAAAAAATCTAAAGATACATGTAGCCTCCATCCCTCCATTTGTTCTAAAAAAAAATAAAGTGTGTTGGTGTACAGCCGGCATGTTGATTCTCTGATATAAAGTCTTATCTTCCAGCAAATATAATCTGTAAATGTTGTAGTAAAGTACAGGGAATTTTTGTGAACTGACTGATCGTTGATAGTTCACCATTGTTCACGAATAGGTCCTATCCGAGGGCACACGGACATCCTTTAAGATTAGTAAGTTAGGAAGGTTATTTACAGTGAAACTGTGGCTGAAATGACTGGTATTAATATACATACAGGGAGATTCAAAATAGTAAATATCTGCTTCTTACCTTTCGCGACCAGACATAAATGCAATTACATCCGGTATTGTATCACAGGATGGAGGTAAGCGGGGAACTCTCGCTCCTTTAAATACCCATACAATCCTGTGTTTAGTTTTGTAGCACCAAACCTGAATAGGGAATTGTATCGGTGTGTGCTATTTCCAAAAGATATGGTGCGGTGCCCTAAAATAGGGTGTAAACCCATGTTAATTCGATATACATCAGGTTAACTTGTCCAAAGAGTTTACCCTTTTTCTTTTACTATTGAATCTCTCCCCATAGTTTTTGAAGATTCAGGGATCTTATTCGATGCCCCTCTTAAGCTCTTTTTTTTGCCTTCCTATGGTTAACATATTAGGTAGGGCTCACGAGTAGGCTAAAAAAAGTTGGACTAGATGGACATCTTATTCTACCTCCATTACTATGCTACTGGTCTCACTAGAAGGCGTAAAACTATTCTGACCGTAACACATACAGTAATGTGTTTGATTTACATTAATTACTACAAAAATGTGTTTGAAGTTACATTCCTGTTGGATAGGTACTGGACAGATTATTGTTTTCTTCCATACATCATAGAGAGAAACTGCTGTATAAATTTGGTCATAGTTCTGCTACAACTGCAATAAATGATCTGCAATGTCTTGAAATCCTAAAGATCTTTGCTTGGCATTAGGATTGGCCAAGCTTGACATGTGTAAAGCTGGGTACACACATTAGCGATAAAGGGCTGATCTGTCGGTACTGACGGGAATGGCCCTTATCACTAATGAGTGTACGGCAGTTCAAAGGGTTCCGAGGGCCTAGAAAACTGAACTGCTATGAAAATTTCCCTTTGCCGCTATTGTCTCCCTTTACTAAAAGTACATTGACTCGCCGCAAAAATGTGCAGCCCCGATCGTTCTCCCTAGACTGTGTGTAGTATCTTGCAGATTCTGTCTGTCAACTTTTAAAGATCTTTCATGTGTGTACCGGCTTTAGAAAAAAAACAGTAACTTCCAAATGCGTTTCTAAAATTGTTCTCTCCAAACCAGCAGATTTTTATCCAGCAGTCTGTGTCTCCTAGCAGTGTTGCTAGTGTTTATTATAAGAAGTTAGACTTCCTCCCTCATCTTTTATCTGTTTCCTTTACGTTGGAGTCTCCTCGCCATATCTACTTCTATTCCAAAACAAAAAGAAGGGGAGCCATATCTGAAATAAAAACGTCTTCCATTAGAAATAAAGAAATTTAGCAGAGCAGCTAATTCTGTCCAACTGAAAAAACGTTGGGGGGGGGGGTGGGGGTTGGAACGAAAAGCAGAACTTGGTCTTTCTATTTTCAATGCTGTTGTGTGATCATTTTAGCTATATTTTAATTACATTCCAGAGCCTGGAAACCAAACAATAACTCATTCTGCCCTTGAAACTGAAAACTACAGAAGAATGTCACAGGGTCTTGCTTAAATGGATACATCCTGAAATTTCCTGCTTGTGTTGTGCTCTGTGCTACACTGATGAAAGCAAAGGCCTAATTACTTCCCGAACATCAGACATAACTCGATTTTATCAAAAAACAACAAAATTAATAAGGGGGGAAAAAAAAACATCAAATGAATAAAAAAAAATCTAAGGACTGGAAAGTATAATTACTCTGCTTGTAGAAAATTATATTTGAACTTAAAATATATTTAATAAAGAACGGTAACGTTAATCAAACTAGCGACTGTCAGAATAAATCAATTAGTTTTTAGAATAGAAAATACAGAAATCTGTAATTTGTTAAAGGAAGGAATGAAGTGGCTGTCAGCACAGAAGCCCACTGCTTCTTTTTTTGCTCAAAACGAGCGCCATACAGGAGCAGGGGGCGGGCGGCAGCCTAGACGGCGAGGCATCTTTAGCATAAGATAGTAATGCAAAAACCTAGGTTTGGGGGGGTAATCTACATTTTTAGCTTAAGTTTTTTTTTAGTGGAGTTGCCCTTAATTAAACATTCAAACAAACTTCAAATCTTTGAATATTTATTAGTGTATGGCCACCATTAGCTAGATAGACAGATAGATAATTAGATAGATAGATAGATAGATAGATAGATAGATAGATAGAATAATTAGATAGATAGATAGATAGATAGATAGATGGTCTTAAATGGATACATCCTGAAATTCCCCTTGTTTGTACTCTGTGCTACACCGATGATGAAAGCAAAGGCCTAATACTTCCCAAACATCAGAAAAACTCATTTTATCAAAAAAACAACAAAATTAATAAGGGGAAAAAAAAACTAAAAAAAAAAATTATAATGTATGTGAAAGTATAATTACTCTGCTTCGTAGGAAAAAAAATTAGATATTTGTACTTAAAATATATTTACATAAGAACGGTAACGTTAATCAAACTAGCGGACTGTCAGAATAAATCAATAGTTATTGAAAATTATTTCAAGAAAATACAGAAATCTGTAATTCATTGAAGGAGGAATGAATGAATACAGCTAAAATCTTGTTGCGGAATGCTGCAATTTGATGCAGGATGACGAATTGCATCAGCCATCATATCCTTTGCATCTCTTTGGGCTGGAATATAATTGCTGGAGGGAAGCAATTTCTTTGTGATGCTGTCTTTCTAATTTTACATCACAACCTTGCTTTCCCCAAATTTAGGTCATTAATTTGCATTGAAAAGAGGAACATGTCGGAATTAATGAAATGCTGATGTCGGCAAGCTCTGAAAATTATTTGCAAGCAACACTATGCTGCTGGCATGGCTGTATTTAACAAGGGGGCACTGAAAGGCACCACCTTTGGCCTTGGCACCAGCTCCGCAAGCTTTGCTACATGCCCAGCCCCCACTTTGAAATCCTGTGTTATCCTTCTCAATAGTTTTACTTAATAGGGGAAAGACAGTAGAAAAAGAAAACTTTAGGCCGGAAGGCTAGAAATAATGTGATCTGCTATAGCGCTGTTTGTAGTAGCCTGAATATGCTGCAGACATGCACAGTGACAATACTTACAGCTAAGAAAAACTTTTTAAAGTGATAATATTTATTTCCTCATATGCCTGGAGTTTGGTAAAACCAAACTGTATGGTTATGCCTTACCGGGTGGCAAGAGGATGCTCAGAACTGTTGCTTTTTCAGTGCCTGGTTAAGGTTGGTGGGGCCCCCTGGGCAAAACAGTGTGGTGGGCCCTCCCCATTTTTAAATTGCCCCCTATTTAAAAAAAAAATTAAAGGGACACTATACAGAAAAAATGCCTCATCTTAATCTATAAAAAACATGTAAGTAGCACTACTCTGATTTGGTGTTGCTGCATGGCTTCAGTCCAGCACACATTTTTTAGGAGCAGTATCCCCCCTCCCTCTTTTAACCACTCCCACTTTTATCCTCGCTGCTCCCTACTCTACGCTGTGATAACCGCTCCACTTCCTGGTTGCTGCTGTCAGTAAAGGCACAAAGTGATATCACGCCATTGACTGACAGCCGCGACCAGGAAAGGGAGCGACTGTCAGCACAGAAGCTCATGCCCCTTTTTATTGCTCAAAATGAGCACTATACAGGAGCAGGAGGCAGCAACATAGACAGCAAGGGAAATCAGGAGCATCTTTGGCATAAGTTAGTAATGCGAAACCTAGGTTTGGGGGGTAATCTACATTTTTAGCTAAAGTTATTTTTTAGTGGACTTGCCCTTAATTAAACATTCAAACGAACTTTCAAATCTTTGAATGTCTTATAAGTGTATGTGGGACATATGCGCATAGTGTACAAAGTCCGTCTGTACCGTCAGAGGAAGCAGCTGAGGAGCGCAAGACTGGGTAAGTACTTACCTTCGAGACTGGCTACTGAGGTTTATTTAAGAACAGGAGTAAGACATAGCTCCTTTACCTCCCGTTCTTCAATAAAACAGAAACCCCACAAAGTAGTTTCTTCTAGGTGGACATACCCTTCAAATGGGGGTTGAGATGATTGTAGAGGATGGCGAACTCATCGATGATCGTCGATTACTTAAAATCCGTGACATGGATGAATGAATATTACAGATATACCATGACCTGGATGGATTGAATATAAAGATATACATGACCTGGATGGATGAAGATGAATTTACAGATAACATGACCTGGAGGGATGAATTTACAGAGATACGTTGCCTGGATGGAGAATATTACAGATATACCGTGACCTGGATGGAGAACTTACAGATTTTACCGTGACCTGAATGGAATGAAATATTACAGATATACCGTGACCTGGATTGATGAATATTACAGATATACCGTGACTGGATGGATGAATTACAGATATACCGTGACCTGGATGGATTGGATATTACAGATATACCGTGACCGGATGGATGAATGAGTACAGTATTACCGTGACCTGGATGGATTTGAATAGTACAGTATACCATGACCCGGAGGGCCATGAATATTACAGATATATACCGTGACTGGATGGATGAATATTACAGATATACCGTGACCTGGATGGGGATGAATATTACAGATATACCATGACCAGGATGGGTGAATATTACAGATATACCATGACCTGGATGGTATGAATATTACGATATACCATGACCTGGAGGATGAATATTAACGATTACACCGGAACCTGGATGGTATGATAGTACAGATATTATACCATGACCTTGAATGAATGAAGATACAGATAACGTGACCTGGAAGGATGAATATTACAGATATACCATGGACCTGGATGGACTGCTGAATATTACAGATATACAGTGACCTGGATGGATGAAAATATTACAGATATACGTGACCTGGATGGATGAATATTAAGATATACCAGGACCTGCGATGGATGAATATTAACAGAATACCGTGACCTGGATGGATGAAAATATTACAGATATACCTGACCTGGAGGATGAATATTACAGATATACCGTGAACACTGGAGGATGGAATATTACAGATATCCATGACCTGGATGGATGTGAATTATTACCAGATATAACCGTGACCGGGATGGATGAATATTACAGATATCCACAGACACTGGATGGAATGATATTACAGATATTACCGGAACTGGATGGATGAATATTCAGAATACCGTGCCATGATGAAATGAATATTACAGAATTATACCGTGACCTGGATGGATGAATATTACAGATATACCGTGACATGGAGTGGATGAATATTACAGAATATATACGTGACCTGGATGGATGAATATTAAAGAATTACCGTAGACCTGGATGGTGAATATTCAACAGATATACCGTGACCTGGATGAGATGAATATACAGATATACCGTGACTGGATGGATGAAGATTAAAGACTATACCGTGGACCTGGATGGATGAATATTACAGATATACCGTGGACCTGGATGGATGAATATTACAGATATACCGTGACCTGGATGATGAATATTACAGATATACCGTGAACTGGATGTGAATGAATATACAGATATTTACCGTGACCTGGATGGATGGAATATTACAGATAGATTACCGTGACCTGGGATGAAATGAATATTACAGATATACAGTGACCGGAATGGATTGAATATGTACAGATATACCGTGACCTGATGGATGAATATTACAGATATACCATGACCTGGAGGGATGGAATATTACAGATTATACCTGACCTGGATGGATTGAAAGATTACCAGATATACCGGTGACCTGGATGGATGAATATTACAGATTATACCGTGACCTGGATGGATGGAATATTAAAGATATAACGTGACCGGGATGGATGATATTACAGATTATACCGTGACCTGGATGGATGAAATATTAACAGATATTACCGTGACCTGGAGGCATGAATATTAAAGATATACCGTGACCTGGATAGATGAATATTACAGAAATACCATGACCTGGGAATGGATGAATATTACAGAATATACCGTGACCTGGATAGAATGAATATTACAGATTCTACCGGTACCTGGATGGCTGAATATTACGATAACCAGGACATGGATGGGTGAATTACAGATATACCGTGAACCTGGATGGATGAATTGACAGATAATACCGTGACCTGGATGGATGAATATTACAGATATACCGTGACCTGGATGGATGAATATTACAGATATACCGTGACCCTGATGGATGAAATTACAGATATACATGTGACCGGGAGGGATGATGTATTACAGATTAACCGTGACGGATGATGAATATTACAGATTAGTACCGTGACCGGATGGATTGAATATTAACAGATATACCGTGACCTGGATGGCTGACTATTACAGATATACCGTGAACCTGGATGGATGATATACAGATATATACGTGACCTGGATGGATAGAATATTACAGATATACCGTGACTGGATGATGAATATTACAGATAGAACGTGACCTGGATGGATGAATATTACGCTTTATTACAGTGCCCTGGATGGATGAATATTAAAGATATACAATGACCTGGATGGATGAATATTACGATATAACGAGGAACCTGGAGGATGAATCTTACAGATATACCGTGACGGATGGATGAATATTACCAGAATACCAGACCGGAGGATGAATTATTACAGATATAACGTGACCTGGATGGATGAATATACAGATCTACCGTGACGGATGGGGAATATACAGATATTACCATGACCTGAATGGATGAATGAATATAACAGATTACCGTGAACTGGATGCAAGATATACGATTATACCGTGACCTAGAGGATGAATATACAGATATACCGGACCTGCGAATGAATGAGATTACAGATATACAGTGGACCTGAAGAATGAAATGAATATACAGATATACCGTGACTGATGAATGAAGGATATTACAGATATAAACATGGACCTGGATGGAGATATTACAAATATAACTGACCTGGATGAATGAATATTACAGAGATACCGTGACTGGATGCATGGATATTACAGATATACCGTGACCTGGATGGATGAATATTACAGATTACCGTTGACCTGGGTTGTGAATGAATATACAGATATAACCGTGATCTTGGAGGGAATGAATTTATACAGATATACCGTGACAGTGGATGGATGAAATATACAGATATACCGGTGACAGGATGAATAGATTAGTCACCAAGAATTATACCGTTGACCTGGATGAAATGAAAACCATTACAGATTTATACCGTAACACCTGGATCGGAGAATATTACAGATATACATGACCTGGATGGATGAAATTACAGATATACCGTTGACCTGGAATGGATGAATATTTACAGTAACGTGACCTGGAGGGATGATATTTACAGATTGTACCGTGACCTGGGTGAATTAAGAGTACAGAATATACCGTGACCTGGATGGATGAATATTACCGCTATACCGTGACCTGGATGGATGATATTACAGATATACCGTGACCTGGATGGATGAATATTACAGATGTACCGGACCTGGGTGAATGAATATTACAGATATACCGTGACCTGGATGATGAATATTACATAGTTAACCTGACCGGATGGTGAATATTAACAGATATACCGTGACCTGGATGGATGACTATTACAAGATTAACCGTGACCTGGATGGATGGACTATTACAGATATACCGTGACCTGGCTGGATGACTATGAATAGTACAGATAATAACGTGACCTGGATGGTATGACTATTACAGATATACAGTGACCTGGACGGATATGACTATTACAGATATTCCGTGACCTGATGGATGATATTACAGGATGTACCGGGACCTGAGGTGAATGAATATTACAGATATACCGTTGATCGGATGGATGAATATTACAGATATACCCGTGACGTGGAGGGAATATGACAGATATAACCTGACCTGGATGAATGAAGATTACAGAATATACCGTGACCTGATGCAGGAATATTAAAGATATACGTAACCTGGATGGATGAATAATTACAGATATACCGTGACATGATGGTGAATATTACAGATATAACGGTGGACCTGGATGGAGAATATTACAGAATACCGTGACCTGAGGGATGAATATTACAGATATTACCGTGCCTGGAATGGATGAATATTACCAGATATTACCGTGACCTGGATGGATGAATATTACAGTATTACCGTTTTGACACTGGATTGAATGAATCTAAGAGCTACCGTGACCTAGAGGATGGAATATTACAGATATACAGTGGACCTGGATGAAGGAGTATTTACAGAATACCGTGACCTGAAGGATGAAAATGAATATTACAGATATACCGTGACATGGATGAATGCAATGAATATGACAGAATGAAAACATAGAACCTGAGGATGAACTATTACAAATCTACCATGACCTGGCGAATGAAGGAATATTACAGATTTACAGTGAACCTGGATGGATGACTATTACAGATAAGTACCGGGACTGGATGGGATGAAATACAGAATTGTACCGGACCGTGGGGTGGAATGAATATTACAGATATACCGTGACCGGGATGGATGAATATTACAGAGTATACCGTGACGTGGATGGATGAATAATACAGATATACCATGACCTGGATGAATGAATTTACAGATATACCAGTGACCTGGATGAATGAATAATTACAGATTATACCGTTACCTGGAGGGATGAATATACAAGATACCTGACCTGGATGGAGAATATTACAGATATACCGTGACCTGGATGGATGAATATTACAGATATACGTGACGGGTGGATGAAATTACAGATGTACCGTGACCTGGTGAATGAATATTACGATTACGTGGACCTGGATGGATGAATATTACAGATGATACCGATGACAGGATGGTATGAATATTACAGATATACCGTGAACATGGATGGTGATATTACAATGTACCGTGGGACCTGGGTGAATGGAATATACAAGATATACCGATTGACATGGAAGGATGAATAGTACAGATATACCGTGACTGGATGGATGGAATAATTACAGATATTACCATGACCTGGAGGGATGAATATTACAGAGTATACCGTGCCCTGGATGGATGAATAGTACAGATAACCATGAACCTGATGGATGAATATTACAGATATTACCGTGACCTGGAGGCCGGAATATTACAGATTTACCATGACCTGGATGGATGAATATTACAGATATACCGTGACCTGGAGGGATAGAATATTACAGAATATACCATGACTGGATGGATGAATTATTAAGAATATACCGTTGACTGGATGGATGAATATACAGAGATTACCGTGATCTGGATGAAGGAAATATTACAGATAATACCGTGACCTGGATGGATGAATATTACAGATTATTACCGTGACCGGAGGGATGAATATTCAGATATACCATGACCTGGATGGATAAATATTACAGATATAACCATGACTGTATGGATGAATATTACATATTATACCGTGACCTGCATGCAATAATATTACAGATATACCGTGACTGGTATGAATGAATATTACAGATATACCGTGACCTGGATGGCTGAACATTACAGAATATACCGGTGACACTGGATGGATGAATATTACAGATATACCGTGATCTGGATGAATGAATATACAGATTATACCGTTGACCTGGAATGGATGAATTATACAGATATACCGTGACCTTGGATGGATATGCAATATTACCGATATACAGTGACCTGGATGACTGAATTATTACAGATATTACCATGACTGGATGGAGGAATATTCAGATATACGTGCCTGAGGAATGAATATTAAGATATTAACCATGACCTGATGGAGGAAATTACAGATATTAACCGGGACATGGGATGGCATGAATATTACAGATATACCCTGACTGGATGATGAAGATTAAGAATCCGTGACCTGGGGATAGATGAATATACAGAATACCGTGACCGGATGGATATGACTAATACACGATATACCCGTGACCTGATGATGAATATTACAGATGACCGTGACCTGGATGGAGAATATTACAGATATTACCGTTGACTGGAGGGATGAATATTACAGATAGGACCGTGACCTTGGATTCTGAATGAATATTACAGTTTATACCGTGACCTGGATGAATTAATATTACAGATTATACCGGTGACCTGGATGAATTGGAATATTACGATATACCGTGACCGGAATGAATGAATATTACAGATATACCGGACCTGGATGAATGAATATTACAAGATTACGGGACCTGGAGAATGAATATTGACAGATATACCGTGACCTGGATGATGAATATTTACAGATATACCGTGACTTGATGGATGAATATTACAGATAGACATGACCTGGCATGAAGGAATATTACAGATATACCGTGACTGGATGGAGGATATTACAGTATACTGGCCTGGATGAATGAATATTACAGATATTACCGTGCCCTAGGATTGAATGAAAATTATTACAGATTACCGTGACATGGATGGATGAGAACCTTCAATGAGCAATACAATGATAAGATATGAAAATATTGTAATTCGACAATATTGTTAGAATTGAGCAAACATGTTCAAGGTAACATTGTTGAAAGTATTAATCAACCTAAAGAAGAAAACTATTTCATCTAAAATGAAGAAGGTTGCTCAAGTTCTTAGTATATAATAAACAGTTGTAAATGACTAAGTTTAGGCACACCGCAAAAAGTTCAGATGTTGTGATTGTACAAACCGGAATCAAAATTCTTCTCGAGCTGTGAACAAAAAATCAGAACAAGATTATCCAACAGTGCTATTTATTTAGCATCTCAAAAGAGGCAAAGGTTTTATGTAAAAAAATAATATTCATATCACCAAGTAGGACCCCCAGCGTTACTATAAAATATATTGGTTATTTAGATATATGAATGACATATTATATACAAAATATAAACACTGGAAGACTATGTTACTATTGGGGTATGAATATGACATCTTATATTAAAATATAAACCCTGGAAGGCAAGACTCTATGTTACTATGGTGATTGAATGACATTATATACAATATAAACCTGGAAAGACTGGTTACTCATTGGTGATATGAATGACATTTATATACAAATATAAACCCTGGAAAGGGGACTATGTTATATGGTGTATGACTGACATTTATATACCCAAATATACACCCTGGAACGACTGTGTTACTATTGGTGATATGAATGCATTTATATAACAAATATAAACCCTGGAAAGACTGTTGGGTACTAGTGGTGATATGAATGACATTTTATACCCAATATACACCCTTGAAAGACCGTGTACTATACGGTGATATGAATGACATTTATATACAAAATATTACACCCTGGAAAGACCGGTGTTACTATCGGTGATATGAATGACATTTATATACCAATATAATACCCTGAAAGACTATGTTACTATCGGTGATATGAATGACATTTATATACCAAATATAAACCCTGGAACGACTGTGTACTATCGGTGTGCTATGAATGACTTTATATTACCCACGTTAAAATTCTACCCCCCTACCCATTACACTATACCCAGTATGTATCGTTAAAATTCTACCCCCCTACCCATTACACTATACCCAGTATGATTCAATAGCTGTCTCCCCCGCCCATTACACTATACCCAGTTATGTATCATTAACATTCTACCCCCCTACCCATTTACACTATACCAGTATGTATCATTAACATTTTACCCTTACACTATACCCAGTATGTACCATTAACATTTTACCCATTACCTATACCCAGTATGTACCATTAACATTCTACCCATTACACTATACCCGGTATGTATCATTACATTCTACCCATACACTATACCCGAAGTGTATCATTACGTTCTACCCCCCTACCCATTACACTATACCCTATGTATAATGTGCATTACATTCTACCCCCTAACCATTACACTATACCCATTTTTGTCATTACATTCTACCCCCCTACCCATTACACTATACCCAGTATGTACCATTAACATCTACCCTTTACACCATACCCAGTATGTTCATCATTATAAAACCATTCTACCCTCCTACCCATTACACTATACCCATATGCATTAACTTCTATCTCCTTCCCCTCCATTCACACATTACCATACACAGTATGTCATTACATGTACCCCTACCCATTACACAGTACCCATATGTATCATACATTCTACCCTCACCTACCCATTCCACTATACCCAGTATGTCATTAACATTAAAAAAACTAAAAAAAAAAAATCTAAAATAAAAAAAAAAAAAAAAAACATAAAAAAACAGGGGAAGGGGGGAAAAAAATGACTCAAAAAGGCCTAACTACTGACTATATAAGAATAACTACTATTCTGACCTAAACTTAAAATTCTACTAAAAAAAAAAGGGAACAAATCTATCTACTAAAAAAACTACATTCTAATTAAAACCAAGAATCTAAAAAAAAAACCTAAAAAAAACTAACTAAGGGTTCGGTAAAAAACACAAAAAGAAACACAAGCTATTCAATAACTAAAAAAACGATATTCTACAGGGGGGGCCCCCTACCCATTACACTATAACCCAGTATGTATTATTAACATTCTACCCCCTACCCATTACACTATACCCAGTATGCATCATTACATTTACCCATACATTATACCCGTATGTACCATTAACATTCTACCCATTACACCATACCCAGTATGTATCATTAACATCTACCCTCCTACCATTACTCTATACACAGTATGTCATAACATTCTACCCCCCCTACCCTTACACTATAACCAGTATGTCTTAACATTCTACCCCTACCCATTACACTGTACCCAGTACGTATCATTAACATTCTACCCTTCCTACCCATTACACTATACCCGTAGTCATTAACATTCTACCCCCTACCCATTACACTATACCCAGTATATATCGTTAAAATTCTACCCCCCTACCCATTACACTATACCCAGTAGTATCGTTAAA